>CM061139.1:117864584-117898352 GCA_030789695.1 Scilla litardierei | reverse complement strand
CGTGCATTTGACTACGGAATTGCGATTTCCACCGCTCTATGACATACCTTTGCATCTTGAACTCACAAATTTAGCTGTGTGAAGCACATTCATGAACAACACCAACCCCGTGGGAATAGGCATAATGTGATAGTAAGGGTGGCAAATGGGTTGTCGGGTTTAGGTCGTTATCGGGTCAACCTGATTACCCCTGATCCATACCAAACTCATTTATTCATTGTGAACCTACGAATTGACTCGTTAGGTACCCATTAGACCATTAGCTTACAAGATTTTGACAAATGGGCATTTGGTTCCAACTTTGGTTGTAGCATGAAATTTTAAAAAAAGAAACATATAGCTGAATGCAAGAACATTGATGACCGCACCAATAACCATGTAGTTGAATGCAAGAAAAACATCAAAAATAAAACAACATACCAAATACATTAATGTATCATGAAATTAACAAAAAAATTTAGAAGAAGAAAACAAAAACCTTCATGCAAATTATTTCACAATCGATAAAGCTTCCAACTTACATCTCAAAGCCTACTACATCTACAAAAGCATTCTAAGGGATCAATAGAAATATTGAACACCAAGATATCCAACTTAATTGTATAAATAATTGTGAATGAGAAAACCGGAAAAAAGCTACACTAAGAGGACTTTTCCAATTGTCAAAAACTTCACCTTTATCAAATTTTTAGGTGATCGATGCCATTCATTTTCATCATCATATTCTAAAATCTTAATACACCAAAAATCCAATGAACCCAATATGGTTTGTCCATTCATCTAGCTATTTGTTAAAAAAAATTATTTATGTGAAATTGCTAAATTTGTAACGAGTGGATAAACGAGCAAAACACATTGGGTTCACTAAATATATGATATTTTGACATTTTAGAATGCAAAAATCAAAATAAATGGTGCCAATCATCCAAAGGCGACGAGTAGAGTTTTGACAACAATCTGCGAGGGTTTTTGATACGTTTTGCTTGCGATTAGATCAAAACAGCGATTTAAGGTGGAAAAATGTAAAAAGAGGAAATATATTGAGAATGATTTGCGAAGAACAAAAGATAATCGGATCTCCTTCGAGACGAGATCCTGTCTCCTAGCTTTGAATGTACGGATCAAAGCCAAAGAACCCTCACAGATGATAACTCAATGTGTTTTCACAAATCAAGCATACCCCCGCCCTAATGACGGCTAGACCTAAATATAAGAAATGGGGATTCACTAATTTGGTCTGGAGAGACCAAAATACCCCTGAAATGACTAATTCCCGCCCCACGTCTCCTCCTGCGAAAGTATGTGATCGTGGGCTCCGCTCTAGCCGCTCCCCCCGCATGTGCCGCGCGTGAGCTTGGTGCGTCCGCATCAATACCCCCCTAAAAGAGCCACCTTATCTTCAAGGTGGAAGTCAGGGAACTGCTCCTGCATCACGTCATAGGCCTCCCACGTCGCATCACAGTCCGGTAGGCCCGCCCAATAGATCAGTACCTCCTTCCGCCGCCCCGGGCCCTGCCGAACTGCCCTCACATCCACAGGCTCGAGTAGCACCTCCATGTCTTCTGTCAAGGTAGGAGGCAAAGTAGAAGAAACCGCCTGATCCCCAATCGCCCTTCTCAGCTGCGACACGTGGAACACTGGGTGTATCACCGAAGAAGGGTGCAACTCCAACCTGTACGCCACCTGGCCAATTTTGGCCACCACCTTGTAGGGACCGAAGTATCTCGCTGACAGCTTCGCATTCTGTCTCATCGCTAAAGATCTCTGCCGTTACGGACGCAGCTTGAGATACACCATATCGCCCACCTGAAAGTGCACATCACGTCGATGCACATCCGCCCTGGTCTTCATCACCTGCTGAGCCCATAACAGATGCTTCCGCAGCTCCTCTAGCAAACCATCCATCTCCCCCATGTACTCCTCTACCTGTGATACTGGAGTCTGCCTGTCACCAAAACGGAGCAAGGGCGGTGGATCCCTCCCGTACAGCACTCTGAAAGGCGTCGTCCCTGCTGCAAAGTGGTACGAGGTGTTGTACCAGTACTCTGCCCAAGCCAACCACCTATGCCACTGACGAGGTGTCTCTAAGGCGAAGCACCGCAAGTAAGTCTCTATGCTGCGGTTGACCACCTCCGTCTGGCCGTCGGTCTGGGGGTAGGCTGTACTCCTTTTCAGGACAGTACCATGCACCCTGAATAGCTCCGGCCAGAAGCCACTCATGAAAACCTTGTCCCTGTCGGACACTATAGAAGCAGGCACCCCATGCAACTGTATCACCTCCCTCGTGAAAGCTGTAGCTACCGACACTGCAGTATAAGGATGCTTCAACGGAATGAAGTGCGCGTACTTACTCAGGCGGTCCACCATCACAAATACCACCGTGTAGCCCTCTGACCGGGGTAAACCATCAATGAAGTCCATCGTCACCTCCTCCCAGACCCTCTCTGGCAACGCCAGCGGCTGTAACAATCCTGCTGGGGCCATGGCCATGTACTTGTGACGTTGGCAAACGTCACAAGCTGCGACTAAACGCGCAATCCTCCTCCGCATACCAGGCCAATATAGCTCTCTGGCCATCCTCTGATAGGTCTGCTGGACCCCTGAATGGCCCCCGGTCACCGAACTGTGGAACTCCTGGAAGAGGACCGGTATGAACTCTGAGCTCCGTGGTAACACCATCCTCCCCTGGTACAACAGTCTGCTCCCTGCCAAAGAGTACCCAGCCGGCCCCTCCTCGCCACTCTGCAGCCTCTCTCGGATCTGCCTCTGCCTCCTGTAGCATCGGCTCACAGTCCAACCACATAGGCCACGACAACGCCCTCAAATCGATGCCCTCCTCCCGACGTGACAAGGCATCAGCAGCCTTGTTCTCCAATCCGGGCATGTACTCGATGTCGAACCGGTACCCCACCAGCTTGGACAACTAATGCTGGTGCTCCTCTGTGACGAGCCTCTACTCCAGTAGGTACTTGAGGCTCCTCTGGTCCGTGCAGACCACGAACTCCCTCCCTAACAGGTATGACCGCCACTTCTGCACCGCGAAGACTATGGCCATCAGCTCTCGCTCATAGACCGATTTCAGTCGTGCTCTAGCGATCAGCACCTGACTGAAATAAGCGATGGGTCTACCCTCCTACATAAGCACCGCTCCTAGCCCGTACCCCGACGCGTCAGTCTCCACCACGAACGATATGCTGAAATCCGGCAAGGCTAGAACCGGCGTTGTCGTCATTGCCACCTTCAAGGCCTCAAAAGCCTTGGTGGCCTCCTCCCCCCACTTGAAACCGTCCTTCAACTGCTCGGTGAGGGGCCAAGCGATCGTGCTGTAGCCCTTGACGAACTTCTTGTAGTAGCCCATCAAAGCTCGTAGTGTAGTAGGAAGCGGCCAATCTAACATAGCTGCTATCTTCGACCTGTCGGCCGCCACCCCCTCTGCAGACACTACATGGCCCAAGTACTCAATCCGCAGCTGCCCGAAACTGCACTTCTTCCTGTTGGCGAAGAGCTGGTTCGCTAACAGTTCCTGAAATACCACCTCCAGATGGCCAAGATACTCCTCCATATCCCGGCTGTAGATCAGGATGTCGTCAAAAATACCAGAATGAACCGCCGTAAGTAAGGCTAGAACACCTTGTTCATGAGGGCCTGGAACGTCGACGGAGCGTTCGTCAAGCCAAAAGGCATGACGAGAAACTCGTAGTGCCCCTCATGGGTCCGAAACGCGGTCTTCAGCACATCCTCTGGCCGCATCAGTATCTGGTGGTACCCTGCTCTCAAGTCGATCTTTGAAAAGACCACTGCCCCATGTAGCTCGTCTAACAGCTCGTCAATTACCGGAATAGGGAACTTGTCTGCGACAGTCTCCCTATTCAGCGTCTGGTAATCGACGCAGAATCTCCAACTCCCGTCCTTTTTCTTCACCAAGAGCACTGGAATAGAAAAATGACTCACACTGGGCTGTATTACCCCCGCCTGCAGCATCTCCCGCACCATCCGCTCTAACTCATCCTTCTGCGAATGCGGGTATCGGTATGGTCGCACACTGACTGGAGCCCCATCTCCCCGTAGCACAATCGCATGCTCGTGTCCCCTCTTCGGAGGCAGCCCCTGAGGGCTCTGAAACACCTCCTGGTACTGCTCCAATACCGGCTCCACCTCCACTGCGGTCTCTGTCTGCTGCTCCTCCTCGTCAGTCGACAACCCCTGGCACTCCACCAAGAACCCCTCGCCCTCATCCCGCAACGCCCTAGTAATGGCCTTGAAGGCCACCACCGAAAAACAGAGGGTAGGATCTCCGGTCAGCACCACCGTCCGCTCGCCGTCCTGGAACTCCATCCGCAGAAGCTTCCAGTTCACCTTCATCTCTCCCAACTTCTTCAGCCACTGTACCCCCAGAATGACATCCACATTCCCCAACTCCAGCGGTAAGAAGTCATCCACTATCTGTATGCCTTGCAGCATCAGGCACACCCACTTGCAGAGCCCCTTGCTCTCCTCCATCTTCCATGTCCCCAGCAACACTGTGAATCTCTCCAACGTGCTCAGCTCCAGCCCATGACGCTCCACCAACTTCTTCGAAATGTAGTTGTGAGTCGCCCCACTGTCAATAAGTACGGTCACCGCCTGCTCTGCTAATGTCCCTGATAACTTCATGGTATGATTCGGAGTGAATCCTACCACAGAGTTCAGGGAAACCTCCGCTACGTCCATGTGCACATGCACCTCATCCTCGACCGTCAGCTCTGGCTCCACCTCCTCCTCATAGTCCTCCTCGTCAGGCACGATCACGATCTGCAGCAACTTGCTCGCACATCGGTGACCGGGGCTGAACTTCTCATCGCACCGGAAGCATAATCCTGCTGCACGCCTCGCCCACATGTCTGCATCCGTCAGCCGTCTGCCGGGTACCACTCCTGGTCGGACCTCTCCTCTAGGCTCCGCTGATGCTCCTGCTGCTGGGCGCGGAGGGACCCGGGCTGCCTGACTGCGCTGGCCCTGAACGCCCCAAGTTCCCCTAAGGCGCCTATCCTCAGTATGCTTCTCCTCCGCCGTGTGGGCCAGGCGAAGGACATCCTCCAAGTCGTTGGGCCTCTGCATCCGAAGCTCCGCCCGTATCGAGGGCTTCAGCCCTCTCATGAAACTTCCAATCAGCACCTGATCGGACACCCCCGTAACCTGCTGGCCAACATCTCGAACCTCTCCACGAAGTCTCGAACTGTCCCCTCCTGCCGCAATGCTGAAAGCTGCTCATAGAAGTCCCCTCCTGACTTCTCCTGGAACCTATCGAGAAGGTATGAAGAGAGCTCCTCCCAAGTGCGAAAAGGGGAGCGGGCTGTCTTCCATCGATACCATGCTAGGGCATTGCCCTCAAAATAGATCCCAATAGCCCGCAGGACCTCCTTTGTAAGCTGCATCACCTGGAAGTAGCGCTCTGCTCTGTAGATCCATCCGTCAGGATCAGTGCCATCAAACGTCGGCATCTTCAGCTTTTTCAGCCGTCGATCCGCGTTTATGTCTCCGTACTGTCCTCCATACCCCCCCACGGCCGCCTCCATGCACCATCACGCCACCCTGCCCCCCCTCCGGGGCCTCCGTCGCCTCCCTCGTACAACTCATCAGGCCATTGAGGTCTCTCTAAATCCCCCTCAGGGATGTAGTTCCCCAAATACTCCAGTGGTCGTGGTGGTTGCGCAAAAATGGGCCCTCTAGCCCCTCCGTGCTGCTGAACGGGCGCTGTCTGGCCCTCCAGATGACCCCCCGGGCCCCAAAATTGGGCCGCAGGAGCCCCAATCGTCATCCCGGGAGCCCCTCTTCCTCCGCCGGGTCTCGTCGTCGCTCCTGGGGGCTGAACAAACCCCTCCACGCCCCCAAAAGGCCTCATTGGTCTCGCCGGGCCTCCAAAAAGCGTCGTCGGGTCCCCAGGAGGGGTGGCCCAGGCTGTGGCGCCACCCCGAGGCCCTATCGGGGCTGCGGCACCACCAAATGGGGCCCCCGGCCCCTGGGCCCCCCCGCTCGGGGCTGCGCTACGCCTCCAGCGCCCCCGATCGGGGGCGCCGGCCTCCAGACACCCCCGCCAGGGGGTGTCGCCGCCAGGGGCGAAAAGGCCTGTCGAGCCCCCCCAGGCCCTGCTGGGCCTGTCGAGCTTTCGGCAGGCCCAGTTGGGCCTGTCGAGCTTCCGACAGGCCCAGTTGGGCATGTCGTGCTTGCCGCGGTGGCCTGGTGGGCCCCGCTGCCTTCGCCCGCAAACCCTAGAGAGTTTGGCCAGCCGTCGCCTTGGTTTGGAAAGTTGGTAGCCACCGTTTCGACGATAAGCCCTTCCGGGTTCTTGCCTTGATTTCCTCCGATAGCCGCCGAGATGGTCTGGAACATCGTCATCATCGTCGGGATCTGCGCAACCTCTCTCGCAATTTTCGCCGCCTCGATCCTCATGTGTTTGAGTTCGACTTGGATGTCCTCTTGCGAATGGGCGTGATCCTTGTTGGAGACCTCCATGGCCGTCTTCAATGCTTGAATATCATCGCCCATGGCTTTCTTCAATTCCTCCATCTCGCGGTTGATTTCTTCACGAAACCCTTGAAGCCGTTCTTCCGTCGTGCCGCCTCTTGTGCCTCCCGCCATTAGATCTTACCGCTCTGATACCAATTTGATACGTTTCGCTTGCCGATTAGATCAAAACAGCGATTTAAGAATGTAAAAAGAGGAAATATATTGAGAATGATTTGCGAAGAACAAAAGATAATCGGATCTCCTTCGAGACGAGATCCTGTCTCCTAGCTTTGAATGTACGGATCAAAGCCTAAGAACCCTCACAGATGATAACTCAATGTGTTTTCACAAATCAAGCATACGCCCACCCTAATGACGGCTAGACCTAAATATAAGAAAAGGGAATTTACTAATTTGGTCTGGAGAGACCAAAATACCCCTGAAATGACTAATTCCCGCCCCCACGTCTCCTCCTGCGAAAGTATGTGATCGTGGGCTCCGCTCTAGCCGCTCCCCCCGCATGTGCCGCGCGTGAGCTTGGTGCGTCCGCATCAGTTTTCCTACCAGCTAGCTAACACATATATTGCTATATATGTGTGTGTATAAGGAAACGAATAAAGTGACAAGTAAAACCTTGATGGTGACGATGAAAAAGTCATCTCCATATATTTTTAGGATGATAAGCACCGTTCAAATTTATCGTGATATTCTAAACCCTCAAAACATCAATCAATAATCTAGTAAACCCTGTGCTTTTTTGTCTTTGATTTTGGAGGCAAAAAATACTATTATCGTGAAATCATTGAACCTTTAGCGATCTGATTTATATAAGAACTAGAAATAACCCGTGCACAAAGTGCACGGACAACCTCCAAAAACCAACCCACACAATCAGGACGCAGGACCCACACGGGTGTTTCGATGAATGCAAAAACGTGTGAAAATGAGAAGGGTGGGTTTGAGTGTGTATATTGTCTTGGGGTTTTTGGTTTTTTTGATTCGGGTGTGATTTTGGGTGTTTTAGGTTTGGGTGTGTTTTAAGGGGTTGGGTGGGGTTTTATATGTAAGGAAGTTGTCCCATGTGGCGATGTGACATTGCCACATGGGACAAATTCAAAAACATCCATCAATTGTAATAAGTACTAGAAATAACCCTTGCACAAAGGGTGCACGGACACACCCAATAACCAAACCACACAATCAGAATGCAGGACCCACACGGGTGTTTCGATGAGTGCAAAAACAGGTGAAACTGAGAAGGATGGGTTTGAGTGTGTGTATTGTGTTGGGGTTTTTGGTTTTTGATTAGGGGTGTGATTTTGTGTGTTTTGGGTTTGGGTGTGTTTTGGTGGGTTAGGTGAGGTTTTGGGTTTTTTGGGTTTTGGGTTTAAGGAGGCTGTCATATATGGCGACGTGACATTGCCACATGAGACAAATTCAAAAACATCCATCAATTGTAACAAGGATAGTCATAACTCGTGCCCGCGGGCACAGTGCATTTAAGATTTTTTTCCCGCGAAATCTATCACCAAAAAATATTTCTACAGCCAAAATTTAAAAACAACAAATTAGCGAAAAAAATTTAGAGGCACGGCCGCCTTCGGCGAGGAATAATAAATTCGGTGAGGACGCCTTCGGCGCAGAACAACAAATTAGCGTATAAAAATTTAGCAGTCGCCTTCGTCACGAATGGGTTGGTCAGACATCTGCTTGAGGGGTTAATTGAAACGGACTCCCAAAAAGCTCAGCCCGCCTCTTTGAATGCACATTCCCTATGTTTTTTTGGGTTTCAAATTTTTTTGGTTAGCCGAAATAAAGTTCAGGCGATGTCCACTTTTGGGTTTCATTTTTGCGTGTTTTTTTTTGTTTCATTTTTTGGGTTTCATTTTTTGGGTATCATTTTTTGGGTCATTTTTGAATGAAAGGTATTAAGTACTGATGGTGCCAATTTCAAAAAAGAAAAGCTTTTGTTTCTCCCAACAAATTTCTCTTCAACTCAAAAATTTCCCCCCAAAACTTGACATGACACTGCCACATAGGATAAGTTCAAAAACTGCCCTCAATTGTAATATAGATTATAATATTTTGATCTATACACATTTAAGGACATGCCAATAAACTTGAACGGTGCTGAATATCCAAAAATATGCGAAGATTGAATTTTTTGACTGCCACGAGAGAAAATTCTCATGTGGCATCATATTTCCGGTTATATATATTACGTGCATTAAAGTAAACATTATACAAACAAGTCAAAATAATTAAATACAACTAACATGCACTCAGTCCATTTAATAAATAGGTTAATGGGTTCGTGTCATAAACAGGTTTTACCCATTTATGTTCGATTTAAACCCATTTATAGCGGGTTAGGTACGGGTAAGGATGGCAAGTTGGATTTGGATTGCCATCATTACACGATCGGTATCAAAATCTTACATGTTAGTAGTTGGTGATGCCGATCCACTCTACCGTAGTTTGTCTCTACCAAATGTTCTGCTGCCATGGTAAGATTTAATAGCATAGCCACAATAATTGAGGGTCTGAGGGTGTTTCAAAACACAAAGATGATAACTGCTAGGAAGCATGAACTAAATTTCAATACATATCAAACACTAACACTTGTATAATATATGACACGTAGAAGACATGCTAAAGCCATATCAAAATTAGAGGAACCAAAAAGGCATTAGCATACTCAATGCAAAGTATAACTCTATCAAGTGCAAAATCTCATGCCCAGTTGATAACAATTAGTAGTGTTCTAACGTCATATTGGATACTAGAGATACATCTCATACACATATCATAAGCATATCAAACTATATATGATATATATATATAATGTAAGATAACCAAGAGGAAATTGGCTAAATACCATGAGTCAACCATCACTTTTAATTTCTACCACCCTATTAAAAACTTTGCTAGAATACTACACCCCCTAAAAAGACTAAAATGCCCCCGTTCGTTCCCAAAAATTAAAACCCGTCCGCAGTGAACGTATATTGGCGCATATCGACGTCGATGCCGAACTCCGACCACCCCGCTTCAAAGCCCGTCCGTAGCTGCCCTCCGATGTCCACGGAGAAGCCAGACGCCGCTGCAAGGCGCCGACGTTGATGACAACATGCCGCACCCCACCTTGCAGCGGCGTCTGGCTTCTCCGTGGACGTCGGAGGGCTGATGCGGACGGGCTTTAAAGCGGGGTGGTCGGAGTTCGGCATCGACGTAGATATGCGCCAATATGCGCCAATATACGCCAATATACGCTCACTGCGGACGGGTTTTAATTCTTGCGAACGGGGGTATTTTAGTCTTTTTTAGGGGGTGTGGTATTCTAGCAAAGTTTTTATATAGGGTGGTAGAAATTAAAAGTGATGGTTGACCCATGGTATGTAGCCAATTTTCTCAGATAACCAATCTATCATATAAAATCATATACACCATTTTAAGAATACACTTTCCTTGATAAGCAGCATTAAACTACAAATTGATAACCAGTATATATGATACATATAAACTATATATGATATATAAAAACTCATATAAAGCATGTTTAGAATTATGTGCCTTGATAAGTTGTATATAAAGCATATTCTACAAATTTTAACAAAAATTACGACAATAGTGACAAATCAAACAAATTCCAGCAGTAAATTCAGCAAAGCTTTTAATTTTTAGCAAAGTCAAGAAACTTTCAGCAAGAATTTCAATTTTCATGAATAATCTAGCAAATTTAGCAATAAGTTCAACATAATTTAAAAAACTGCCAGGCGCTACAAGCAAGAGACGCATAGAGAAGCGTAAAGAATTGAGAGTTTGTGAAAAGTGAAGAAAGAGAGATTATAATTTTTTGAAGAAAATTAGTTGACAATATTAACAAGACTCAAAACACAAAAATAACTTGACCGCCCGTTACACGTCGATACACCATTGTCAAAAATGAAGCTTTGTCGCCCATCGAACCAAATTCGACATTAAACTACATTAAACTTGAACAACTCACAAACACTGCCTCGAATGGAAGAAGAGATATATCAAAGAGAAAAAGATACGGGCTAATCCTTAATCTATTTATAAAGGTTAGGTTTGGATGAGGATCGGTTCTAAATTAAGGCATCTACCCAAATTCTTAAAATTTTAAATAACTAAATCCGTCAAGTTTTACATACCAAAATAATGGTCGACATTTTGGTTTGAAACCGAAATATCAGCGACAAGAAGCTAAAAATGCAACATGCCTTAAAACCTAATGCATGTGGCGTTGAGGGGAAAAATCGAAATGTCTGCCGATATTTTTTGGCATCGGTGACATTTATAACACTGACGATTAGTCTTCATCGTGTTCATCTAAAGCTCCAAAAAGGTGGTAAACGTCTTTGGTGCCAACGTAGCATTAATGTCGTGATAGGTTGGACTATTTTTAGCATTTATCTGATTATCTTTACTAATTATAATGTCAATTCTTCATTGAGGACTGCATTTGCAACTGTGCATGGACTACGATGGGTGGACTAACATTTATCCATTAGGATCCACATTATTTATTTCATTGGTATAAAAGTTTCAAGAATTTCCCTACTCTAGAACCTAGATACAATGTGAACGTTTAAAAGCCACCCCGCAAAAATCAAATTCAAAAATTTCAGACTAATTAATAAATTCCAGTAGTTTCTAGATGTCATGTAAAAACTAAAGCTTCTAAAGTCATTCCAAATTGTTTGTTATGGCAATTATCTTCTCTATGTTCCGTATATAATAACCATAGAAGGGTGTAATTTGACACCAATTAGATTATGTCATGACCGTTATTACTTAAATATAATTTCTTCTTTTCCCATTTTAGAAACCCAATGAAAAATATGTTTTAGATAAATGCATGTATACAATGGGCCTATAATAATTAAAAGGTTTAGTTAATATATTTCCAACTTTTAATGATAATACACAACATTGCATACATCAAACTTTCAATAGCTTAAGCATATGAAACACATAGCGGTTTATGTCCTTCTATAGAACATTGCTCTTTACATAACCGTTTTCCCATAACCGATGGTGTAGGTACCGGAATGCAATTCTGCATCCCAAAATTTCTAAGTATTGTACTGATTCAAACTCAACATTTTGAAACTTATGATTTCTAAATAACTATATTTCAAGAACATAAGATGCATTCCTCATGTCCTTCATCTCAAATTTACTACGCAGTTCTGATTTTATCTAATTCAATGCTCTTGTGTCATTTCTAACAAGCAAAATATCATCCATATACAAGAATAATAATGTAAAACTACTTTTCAAGACATACATAAAATTATTCAATTTTTTTACAACGAAACCAAGTTGGATAACAATATTGTGAAATATGAGATACATTGTTTATATGACTGTTTCAAACCATATAAAGATGTCTTCAATTTATATACTTTAACTTCTTGTCCTTCAACCTAAAATCCCTCAGTTTGATTAATATACATTACTTCCATCAACTCTGTTAAGAAATGTAATCTTAACATACATTTAGAAAAGTTCTAAGTCAAGATTTGCAACAATAGCTAAGATTATTCTAATAGATGCAAACTTAACAATCGAAGAATATGTCTCCTGATAATCTATACATGCCTTTTGAGTAAAATCTTTTGCAACTAATCGGGCTTTTAATGCTTCAACAGATCCATCAACCCGATATTTCTTCTTTAACACACATTTGCATCATATGACCTTCCTTTCTTCTGATAAGTCGCATAGCTCTCATACCTCTCTATCAAATCAAGCTTCCTTTTCATGGCTTTCAGCCATTGATCTGATTCATGTGAGTTCATTGCATCCATATAGTTTAAGTGATCAACTTGCTAATCTACATCAATAAGTACTGAGAAATAAGATGGTTCACATCAATATGAAAAATAATAATCATCCATTCATGCAAGTTTTGTTTTAAGTCTTTTGTTGCTTCTAAGACTTACAGGTTGGACAAGTTCAGCTAATTGATTTTTCATAGACATATTCTCATTTATAAGCTCATCTTCCATAATTGGATGATTCGCTTCATCCACTAATCCAAGTCATTATTAGGAATATCATCAAAGTCTAGCAAAACTGGTATATTTGTTTAAACTTGTTCCATTTCCTCTAGATTATTTTTAGAAAAATAACATCTCTACTTTCAATAACCCATTTTTCTTTATGAAAGAACATGTATTCTTTAGATTTTTAAAATATCCTATAAATCTATACTTTAAAAGTTTTGAGATCCAGCTTATCTTTAACCTAATATGAAATGAGAATATGTGCCACACAACCTCATTTCCTCAGATGACTTAAATTCGGTTTGTATCCATTTCAAATATCATACGATGTTGACTCGACTGGTTTTGAAAGAATTCTATTCAAAACATAATTAGGTGTCAATATATCTTCTCTCTAAAAAATCTTTGAAGAGACTAGAATGAGATAACATACATCTTGGTGTATTCATTAATGTTATATTCTTCCTTTCAGCCACACCATTTTGTTGTGATGTATAAGGCATAATAGTATGTTAATATTGTAACGAATACAATAACCTTTAAATTTCTTTAAGTTAAATTTCCCACATCTATCAATTCTTAGTACCTTGATGTATCTTTCAAGTTTTCTTTCTACTTTTGTCTCGTATCTTTTAAAACATTCAAAAGCTCCATATTCTCTATCTAAAAGGTATACGAAGGTATACTTGGAATATTCATTTAATAAAGGTTATAAAATGTTCCATATTACCACGTATCTTTATGCTTAATGGCCCACAGATATCAGAATAGATCAATTCTAATAGCTCATTAAACCTTTGACCTTTGAGAATGACTTCCTAGTCATTTTTCCAGTTAGGCAATGTTATAACATCTTTACTCCTATCAATTCTGCTAATAAGTCCATTTTAATTATCTGATCCATGTTTCTATTTTCAGGATGTTTTAATCTCATGTACCAAAGATCACAATTAGATACAAGACACGAGAAATGATGCAAATCTGCCAATATTAGATTTTACAATGAAAAGATGGACCTAATCATGTAACTGAAAAAACTTTCATGTCTTTTCCAATAAATACCCTATTATGTCAACCTAACTTCAAGAACTTTCTTCATCAAAGTAGGGACAAATATTAAATTACGTCGTAGCCAGATGCGTAAAACACATCTTTAAAGATCATAATGCTATCTCCAAGATCCAATCTGTATGTACCAATACTTTCCACATCTAGATAGATATTGTTCCATTTATAAATCCTCTGATTTCCCTTCTTCAGTTCTTGGAAGTGGCGATACCTTCCTTCGTCTTTGTTGTATATCAGGTTGCTCCCAAGTTATTCCACCATCCACTAGTATCAGTTGTTGTGGCATTACATTCAATAACATCGATAAATTCTCGTTTTCAGGTCATCCTTGTTCTGGACGTTTAGAATAGCTATTATTCTTTGTCTAAGGACCGTTGGTGTTGAAGTAGCCAAACTTCCTATAGATGTAACATGATCTAGGAGGTCCTTTCTTACCTCGAATATGGTGCTGATCAGGACTTTTGAATGAGGTCTTCATCGGTCCAAAACATTAGTTCCCTTATGCCTTTCGATATAGTGCAGCATTAACGTCTTCTTATTACACAAGGTTTACATTAGAGCAATTCCTTTTAGTTAGTAGGTCATGTTCAATTGCTAACTGAGCTGGCAAGTCAATAACTTGCTTAATGGTTTCACCATATCTAATGACGATGGCATACTATTCAAAATAATAAACACCTGCTTTTCAGGAATTTCAAAGCATGCAGTAGCTAGGTCCTTAATCATGATAATCATCTTGTTCACTTATTTGATGACATTTTCACCTTGCATGTAACATGAGTTATACATATGCATTAGGAGTTGTATGTTCACCTCCAAAGTAATGTCATACTTTTCTTTAATAGCATGTCATATTTCTTTGGCCGTACTATAGTTTTCAGAAACTTTTATTAGTCTAATATCTATGAATATAAACATTAGGCTATTAGCCTTCTTGTCATTGAGATACCATTAATCAAACTTCTTTGTTCTAAGTATCAGTGGGATTGTCAGCGAGAGTTGGGATAGAAACCTCAATGACACTATCTAAATTGTCATAGATAAATCTATATTTAATTTTTATATGCCACATGTCATAGTTAGAACTATTAAGGTGCTTTATTTTAGCAAGTCTAGATGCAATAAGTTCACTAGCCATTTGAATTAGCACTCTTTACAGATCTTTGAAACAATGTCTCGTAACATGTCGACGAACCGATCCATAAGAGTTCGAGCATACTCTAGACCACCCTTAAAATCTTGAAAAAATAACCCCAAGAAGAGATCTTTTACTCCCTCAACTCAAGCTTCGTCGAATCGTCACTAATCAAGGATTCTCCAGAGATTCACTTCTTAGTATCGAACGTCCACCCAATTGAAAAACTCGTCAACAAGGGGAATTGTTGTAATTTCCATTAAGGGAATGGAGTAGAAAAAGGGACCCACGCAATTGCGATGATGCTTAGATACAGACGATCTACCCAGTGGGAGATAAATGGGAGATAAATTTTGACAGTGGTGAGCGGATTGAAGAGCTCTTTTCGCCGATCGGAACTAAGACCGAGGGTGCTTGATGAGGGGTGGGATCCACGTTCACTAGAGTTCATAAAGGTGATTGGAGAGGGTGAGATCAGAGATCAATAGCTAGAGAGGGAGGGTCACTCGGATCATGACCGGTTGGAGCCCTGATCTCCTTGTTGAAAACTTTGATCTTTTGGAGAAGTATTTAAATCTCGGTCGAGAACGGGAGTTGAGATCTTAAGAAGCACGGACGACTTGTGAGGACTGAGCACTCAATCAAGAGGTGAGATAGCAGCCCGCAAATTGATGACAAAAAACGGTAGGACGTTTGGGATCGAGGACTGAGAAGTATATGGTATTTATTGATTTTTTTATTGGTGTGCAGATCAATTGCTCTGGTACCAATGAAGGTTTTTGATCAGAGAGACATCCGAACAAGATTTGTTATTGGGAATTCGAAGAACAGATTTTTTTCTTAATTATAGATCATAAGAACTTTTCTCTATTTATAGGTTACATCTACTCCCTAACCCCAAGTAACTGCCCATATTTTCCTCAACCGACCCTACGATACGTGAAAAATAATACCATAACAAACTCCCATTAGTTAAGAAAATTACTCGCATATCTCAACTAACAGGTTGGGTATTTATTGGGTCGAGTTCTGTTTAATTAGGCCATTGAATGACAATACTCTTGCAGATGTCACCAAAGAGATAGCTGACTCCAGGTCAGACAACAAATACACTTCAATACATTTGCCTGCAAATAAAGAAAAATTTTATTTCCCCGCGTGAAAAATGATGGAATAATAAAACATAGACTCTTGGGGGGATGAAATGGCAGAGACATGTCGCATTCCAAAAAAAACTAGTTTTTTTCTATCCAACCGAGTTTGGTATAATTATCAAAGCGGTCTACCTGAGTTTAATCCCTGATGGTCCTTCCTGTTTGTTTTGTGCATGCTTTCTGATATGGGCATGTTGACTGCTTTGCCTTCTGCCAATCAATGGGTTGCTACTAGTAGATATTAATATCTGGCATATAAATCCTCCCAAACTTAGGCAGTTCTCTCTTTAACATATGCGGAACCCCACGGCCATACCCCAACAAATGCTTATTAGCCTAGGTAATTCCTAAGAAGAATGTGTAAGCGGCCGATCATCAATGACAGCTGTACAACTTTTGATACGCAAAGATAACACCATTTGATCATTCAAAATCGGAGCGTGATAGCCGCTAGTAATTAAAAATGACTCCCAAAAAATGAAGTGGCACAAAAACTTTGCAGTTGTTGCATGCTAGTCGCGAAAAAGTAAGGATATCGCTCCCTTAATCATTACAAATTACTAATTTTTCGATTATTCACATATTTAGGATATATCTGCGCAAGATTAGCAAACCATAAATGTAAAAAATAGCGCATTCAAAAAATAAATTGATAGAAAATTCAGAAGCCACCGAAAAAAAAGAGATATTTTGAGAGAACCTGGAAGCGGGGCCGCCGGAGTAGGCGACGAGGACATTATCGGTGGGAGCAATCATGGCGTTGGTCGTGACGGCGAGCTTGAACTTTCCAAATAGGAAAGATCGGAAGCAAGAACCGCACATACCGTTGTAGTCCTGTTCGGCCTCTCCGCACTTCGAGCAGAGTTTCCGGTCGTCGCCGCCGCCATTGACCGAGACAGTTTTTAGGGATTGTTGCTGAATTTGAGTTTGACATCGGTTTTCGGAGTCATTCTCCTCTGACGTCGAGCAGTTCGACTGGCACCCTCCTCTTCCCCCGCACGATGCCATTGATTTGAGATGCTAGCCCGATGAAAGTGAGGTGGAAAAGAGAGACGGAGGGAGGGAATTCTAATTAGGGTTTTAGATGAAGAATTGCGGTTGCGGATGAGCATGATATTGGGTTCGGATCTTCATAAAACATGATCCGATAATTCTTAGAACGGGTGTAAAGCCTGAAAACACAAATTATCGGATCTTTTTCCTTTGAAAAAAATTATCGTATCTTTAGGCATTTTTTATGTCATTTTAGCTCCCGTTTTTTAACTTCAATGTTATAAATCAACTGTTTGAGGAGTAGCCCCCAACTCTTTATTTTATAGGCAAATGGGAGAATACAAAATGGTTTTACAAAGATATGGGCCTATCTCTAGGATAGCCCAGAATATCAACCAACCCGGTTAATTAACAGTTCACAACACTCCCCCTTATCCAGCCATAGGTGTGGACTCTGCTCGTGAATGCTTCAGGATTCCGAGCGTAGGACAGTCTCACATGGGATGGATACTTCATGATCCTGAGTTGGTGAGATTTGCCTTGTTACGAGGTGGAACTCGCGTACAATGAAATTGTATTAATGGGAACCAAGGGCACGGTGGTTATGTGGAGTAGGGGGTTTAGGTAGGCTATTTGACAAGCGATTAGTGGGGTGAAGAAGTCGATCTCGACGCCAGTGACGGTCGCGGGGCTGAATCTCGCCGGATGCGGCTGGACAAGGTTGAACGGCAGGGGGGTGACGCCGACTAGTGTTGATAGGCGAGCTCTCCTGCAACACGAACAACTCGTCAGAAGGGCTGGGTTGGGGGTTCAACCCTTAGCCCCTCCGATGCCTAAGTCAGTGATAGGGCTTAAAATGGGGGGCTGGTCACGCCGGTCGGACTAACGGTGTATCGACCGCGCGTGGTGAGCTATAGGTGGGAGAACAAAGATATGGAAGACCTTTGCACTCGTGTGTGAATAGTTGAATGAGAGAGAATTCTGCAGCCTCCTCTTTTCGTAAGAGGAGGGGGGAGTATTTATACCTGACGGATGATGACTTGGCACGCTGAGCTGGCTCGGTTGTCAGCGGAAGCTTCGGACAAGGACATCGGGAACAGGAGTTTCTGACCTGCCACTGTCAGGCGGCGCAACGGCCAAGAGGTGCTTTTGTCGGGATGTCAGGGCCTAAAGCGCCAACCGCCGGTCAGGTCTGCCGCCTGGGGGTGCTTTGTCAGGCGGTCGGGTGACGTATGTGTCAGTTGTGCCTTTGTCCTAGGCTGTTTGTCGTTAGCGTCGAACTAAAGGTCTGGCTTATTTTAGGCGCCGCGGTTCGCGGGAATCGGACGGGCCGTTCCGGTCGGGGGTAGTCCGGCCCGACCACGCCCGTCCGTAGGCTTGGCCTTGATACCCAAGCGTCCCCAAGCGCACTACCCCGATGGGCCGGGCGGCCGCGGTTGTTCGCCTCGGCCGGCTACAGTTGCTCGCCTCGGCCGTTTCGGGGGGGGCGCCGTAAGGCGTGCCTATCTCCATGATGGCCCGGGTCCTCAGGGCGGCGGCCCTGAGTGTTAAAGGGCGAGCTAAAGGGGTATGTTAGCGGATCCGGGCGGGAGTCGGGCTATTATGATCTTTAGGTCGTAACATGCCTCATTAAAACCTTTAGCTATGGAAAACCCAGTGGGAAAAACCATAGTTAAGAAAAAAGAGTACAAACTCTGCCAAACTCCCCCTGATCTGTACAAGCCCTCAAGCTTGCAGATCTCTTAGGCGTCTCATTCCAATCCTATGTACAAGTTTCCTAAAAGTGGCAGTATGAAGGGCTTTAGTGAACAAATCTGCCAAATTGTCACATGAGTGCACTTGTCTGATGTCGATCTTGCCATCTATATGTAGCTCGTGCGTCCAGAAGAACTTTGGTGAAATGTGCTTCGTTCTGTCACCTTTGATGAAGCCACCTCGTAACTGAGCTATGCAAGCAGCATTGTCCTCGAACATTGTAGTAGATTCGAGATCTCCAGTCTTCAGTCTGGTGGTAGACAGGATGTGGTGGACAACTGAGCATAGCCAAACGCATTCTCTGCTTGCTTCATGGATGGCAATGATCTCAGAGTGATTGGATGAGGTTGCCGTCAAGGTTTGCTTGATGGATCTCCGGGAAATGGTTGTCCCTCCGTAGGTAAACACGTACCCAGTCTGCGACTTCGCTTTGTGTGGATCAGATAAGTAGCCTGCATCAGCATAACCTGCAAGTGTAGAGGATATTCCATTTTTGTAGAAGAGTCCCAAATCTGTAGACCCTTGAAGGTAGCGCAGAAGGTGCTTAACTCCGGTCCAGTGGCGCTGTGTGGGCGCTGCACTGTATCTGGCCAGCAAATTTACTGCGAACGCTATGTCGGGACGCGTGCAGTTTGACAGATATAGTAGTGCTCCAATGGCACTCAGATATGGAACTTCTGGACCAAGTATATCCTCCCCCTCTTCCAGCGGCCGGAAGGGGTCTTTATGTGCATCCAGAGATCGTACCACCATAGGTGTACTTAGTGGATGACATTGGTCCATATGGAATCTTTGTAACATTTTCTTCGTGTATGTGGTCTGATGTAGGAGGATTCCATCTTTTAGATATTCAATCTGTAAGCCCAGGCAGAATTTCGTTTTGCCTAGGTCTTTCATTTCAAATTCTTTTGTTAGGCTTACAGATATCTCAGTGATCTCTTCAGGAGATCCTATGAGAATCAGATCGTCTACGTAGACAGCAATTATTACGAATCATATTCCCTTTGTTCTTATGAAGATACAAGGGCAGACTTCATTGTTTGTGAATCCTTGTTGAACAAGGAACTCACTGAGTCTGTTATACCACATTCTTCCTGATTGTTTGAGACCATACAATGATCTTTGTAGCTTAACAGAATAGACGTCCCGAGGTCTATCTTTCAGTTCAGCAGGCATAGTAAAGCCATCAGGAAGTTTCATGTATATCTCCTTGTCGAGATTTCCGTATAGATATGCAGTCACAACATCCATTAGCTGCATATCTAGGCATTCCTTTGCTGTTAAGCTTATCAGAAATCTGAAAGTGATCGCATCCATGACCGAGGAGTATGTTTCGTCATAGTCTATTCCCGGTCTTTGGGAAAATCCCTGCGCTACAAGTCTAGCTTTGTAGCGTGCGATCTCATTATTTTCGTTTCTTTTTCTGACGAATACCCATTTATATCCCACAGGTTTGACACCAGTAGGTGTCTGGACTATTTACCCAAAGACTTTTCGTTTCTGAAGCAAGTCCAGCTCGGCTTCTATTGCATGATTCCACTTTGGCCAATCGTCTCTACGTTTGCATTCAACAACGGAGTGTGGTTCATAATCATCGTCGCTTCCGGCGACGTGAATGGCAATGTGAAACGTGAAGTCATCGTCGACGACTGTACTCTTTCTATCCAATACCTCCCCTGTACGTACATAATTCAATGATATTTCAGTTTCTCCCGGCAGTTCCTCTGCAGTGGATTCCGAGAGGGGAGAGGGTATGGACACGAGCTAGTTTCTCTGTGGGGTATCGTCCCAAGTTCTCCGGGTATTTTTCTTTTTCTTGGATTTTTATCCTTGGAGCCTGGTGGTCTGCCTCTTTTCTGTTGAGGTGCAGCCACTTCTGCTGCTGGTGGATTGCATCCATCCTTTGGGATGTCAATCCTAGTTGGAGTATTCACAGCAGGGATGTGTGATCTGACAATCTTCTGGTTGTCAGTAAACGAATCCGGTAATCTATGGACTGTGTCCTGGATGTGCAAGATCTTCCGGATCTCATCATCATATTGTTTTGTTACCGGATCGTAGTGGGTCAGACTTTTTGTATCCCACGTTAACATTTGCTTTGCGCTAGACTTTTCAATGTCTAGGCCCATTTTGGGGAAATACGTCTCATCAAAATCGCAGTCTTCAAGGTGTGCCTTAAAAGCGTCCCCCGTTTGGGGTTCTATGTATCTTATAATGGAGGACGAGTCATACCCTACATAGATACCTAGGCGACGTTGAGGGCCCATCTTGGTCCTCTTGGGTGGTGCAATGGGGATATAAACTGCGCAGCCGAAGATTCTCAAGTGAGAGATGTTCGGCGGCGTTCCATATGCAAGTTGCATTGGAGATAGACTCTGACCTCCTGAGGGTCTTATTTTTATTAGTGATGCAGCATGCAAGATTGCATGTCCCCATGCATCCACCGGCAACTGGGATTTCATCAACAATGGACGTGCGATTCATTGGAGTCTTTTAATTAGCGCCTCAGCTAACCCATTCTGGGTGTGAACATGCGGCACTGGATGTTCAATTTCAATTCCCGTTGCCTGGCAATATTCTTGAAATGACTGAGAGGTAAATTCCCCCGCATTGTCCAGACGTATTTTCTTAATTTGGTTGTCTGGAAAATGCGCCCGCAACTTTATTATTTGTGCTAAAAGCTTTGGAAAAGCTAAGTTGCGGGTTGAAAGTAGACACACATACGAGTATTTCAAAGATGCATCAATCAGTACCATAAAGTACTGAAAGGGCCCACTAGGGGGTGGATAGGTCCACATATGTCTCCGTGTATTCTTTCAAGGAAGCTAGGAGACTCGATATCCACTTTAAGTGGTGATGGCCTTATTATTAATTTTCCCTTAAAGCAGGGTACACAAGGGAATTCTCCCTTCTGAAGAATCTTCTGGTTCTTCAGGTTATGCCCGTGGGTTTGTGATATAATGCGGTGCATCATCACATATCCGGGGTGGCCAAGTCTATCGTGCCAAAGTAAAAATTTGGCCGATGTCGGGCACTTCAGGTGCTCCGTTAGGTTTGCTTCCTCTCTCCGAATTTTTGTATGGTAGAGGCCTGATGAGAGGCTTTCAAAACGTTCAAGTATGGTTTTAATTCCATTTTCTTGAGACGTTACATACCGGAATTCATTTTTTTTACATTTGCTGTTTCCAAGTGGAATCCGTTAAGACGGATATCTTTGAAACTTAGTAAGTTTCTCTTGGAATTCGGAGAGTAAAGTGCATCTTTAATTTTTATTTCTGTTCCATTGGGGAGCAACAAGGTTGCATTCTCAGAACCTTCAATTATGTCCGATGGCCCTGAAATTGTGTTTACAGGGCTCTTATACGGAGTAATGATATGAAAATAGCATTTGTGCTGAAGGATCGTGTGTGTCGACGCGCTGTCTACTAAGCAGTCAGGAGAGCATCCCATCTAAAAAGACGAGTAACCATTTGCATTCAGAAAAACTAAATTTTATTCAACAGAATTCAAATTACATAAAAGCTCTCATAAAATAGATTGTTCATACAATAAAATGCTAAGATAAATGAAAACAGGCTAATCAAGCATATCATCTGACTCAAAGTCTTTGGCTGTGAACTTGACTGCATTGTTCGTAGCCACCAGGTTTGATTCAGCATTCTTTTTCTTGCTTTGTTTATAAAGCTCCTGGAGATGCACTGGGGTCCTGCACACTCTGAACCAGTCGCCTTTCATGCCACAGCTGTTGCATTGGTCTTCCCAATCCCTCTTGGGTGGGGGTGCATCATTTTTCTTATTATCATTCCTGCGCCAGGTGAACTTGCGCTTCCCTTCGTTCTTTCTCTGATGTGGTGGGCCCTTGGCTCTTTTCTGTTGTCCCCCTTTCTGTGGTCTTTCTTTTCTTTTATTTTCCATCTTCTTTTTGGAGGAAGAGGCATGGTGAGCTTCTGGTAGGGGGGCAGTGCCGGGAGGGCGCATATTGTGAGTGGCGAGAAGAAGCTCTCTGTTTTGCTCGGCCATGAGCAAACATGACAGCAGCTCTGAATACTTGGTGAACTTACATTCATGGTATTGCTGCATGAGTATCGCATCTTTTTCATGGAAAGACGTATACGTCTTTTCCAGCATGCGATCTTCTGAGACTTTTTCACCACACAACTTCAGGCGTGAGGTGATGCTAAAAAGTGCTGAGTTGTACTCAGGAATGGACTTAAAGTCCTGCAGTCTCAGGTTCTCCCACTCATATCTCGCCCTTGGGAGTATAACATCTTTCTGATGTTTATACCTATCCTCAAGGGCGGTCCATAGCTCAAGTGGATCTTCGACCGTAAGGTACTCAGCCTTTAAGGTCTTGTCCACGTGGCGGCGAATATAGATGATGGCTTGCGCCTTCTCTATATCGCTAACATTTTCTTTTTCAGTCACAGTAGTAATGAGGGACTTAGCCCGCAGGTGAAACTTTTCATCTAGCTGCCAGCTTAGATAGTTTCTACCTGATGCATCCAACACTTCGAAGTCAACGCTTGCAATTTTAGCCATTTATCTAGCAAAGCACAAACATGCATGAATTAATAAATAATCAGAGAAAACATTTTCATGCGGAGGCAATATTTAACGAAAAGCTAAATGTGTGGATCGGCCAGTCCCACAAGAAAGAGTCCAAAAGTGCACAGTCCAAATTATACAAATTTGCAGTTTTAAGAATGAAAATACAACTTTGGAAACCCCGTGGGTCCCATTAGAGATCTCCAGCTTCAAGCGTGGACTCCGATTCCATGGAAGTTGGTCTTCTTTCTTTGACATTTACATAAAGTCCTCACTACAATTTCTCTCAAAAATAAAAGAAAATTGCGGGAAATAAACCGTGGGACTAAACGGCCGATCCAAAAACCACATTTAGCAATTCATGCAGAAATATTGTGCTCATCAACATTTTCAAACATCACAGGCAGTTATATTCACATGAGGATAAAAATATTTAATCACTTAATAATTATTGGACCACTGGGCAACGTCATACACCGTTAGGTTAGGTGACTAACGGCAGAGCGGTCGTAGGATCTTCCTAATTATTAAGTTTTAAATATGATGCACAACCATGCATGTAATATCCGCATAATTTGCTAGAGATGTAAATCATGTAAAAAGTAATTACGATGCATGGGTCGTAAAGTAAATTGGGTTTAATCAATCAAATTGATTAAGAGCCCAAAATAGACATTTTCGTTGAAGAAGGAAAAAGTTTTTCCTTTTGAATCATCCCAAATATCCCCCCAAAACCCCCCAATAAGCCCTGAAATGCCAGGAAATCGCCCTATAATTTACCGTGATTTTTCACGAATTTAGTTGCCCTTGGACGTCCTAAAAATTGGGTTTTAGCCCAAAAATTTGCCTTTTAAGGACTATTTTTGCCCATCCCCCTCTTTTTCTCTATTTTTTGATATGAACTTCGGCATGCGGGCCGAAGCCCGCAGCCGGCCTGCGGGCTTCGGGCCGCAGGCTTTTGTTGTTGTTGTTTTTTTGATTTTATTCGGCCTGCGGGCTTCGGCCCGCAGTGATTTTTTTCGATTTAATCTGGCATGCGGGCCGAAGCCCGCAGCCGGCCTGCGGGCTTCAGGCCGCAGGCGATTTTATAAATTTTTTTGCGGTCTGCGGGCCGAAGCCCGCAGCCGGCCTGCGGGCTTCGGCCCGCAGTAAATTTTTTTTTGTTATTGGGCTGTGAAAAAGCCCAGTTGGGCTGGGGGGGGCGGCGGCTAGGGTTTTGGCCGCCGCCGCCGCTGTCTTCGTTTCCACCGACGGCGGGCCCCTGGGGGGGGGGGCGAAGGGGAGGTCGGAACCGCCCTTTCGGGCGGTGTCGCGGGCAGCTCCCCCTCGCTTCAGGCGGGGGGGAGGGGGGAGAGTGCCCCCCCCGCTACGGGGGGGGGGGGGGGGGGGGTTGGGGAACGTCGGCGGCCCCCCCCGCTGCGGGCGGGGGGGGGGGGGGGGGGGGGGGGGGGGGGGTGGGGGGGGGGGGGGGGGGCGTCGGGGCACGGTCGGTCCCCCCGATGCGAGCGGGGGGGGGGGGGGGGGGGGAGACGTCGGCGGCCCCCCCCGCTGCGCGGGGGGGGGGGGGGGGGGGGGCGTCGGGGCACGAGCGGCTCCCCCGCTGCGAGCGGGGGGAGACGTTGGCGGCCCCCCCGCTGCGGGCCGGGGGGGGGGGGGGGGGGGGGGGGGGGGGCGTTGGGACACGGGCGGCCCCCTACTGCGTGGGGGGGGGCACGGGGCATGGGCGCCCCCCCCGCTGCGGGCGGCCGCCCTCTCGGGCGGTGCGGCGTGCACTCCCTCCGCTTCGGGCAGGGGAGGCGGGGGGGGGGGGGGGGGGACTAGCCGCTATCGGGCTAAAAGTTAGGGTTTAACCCCTAAAAATTGTATTTTTCGGATGAATGATCCGTCGTTTTCAAGGCGACAAATAATCCACATATCGATCTTGCGAGATCAAGGGGAGTGGCAATCATACATATGATTAAAAACATCGTTTTTCGTGTGTTTACCTCTATATCCGTCCTCCGGATATAGCGACGGTTGCGCGAAGCCCTACGCGGATGAAGACGCTCAATTTGAAGAAGCCTTGCACCGCGCTCGTGGATCTCCCGTGTCCTCTCGCCTTCGCCTTCGCAACGAACGGAAAAATTTTTGAGGAAAGAAAATTTTTTAGAGGCTCGTGCTGATAACGTGTTATAAATCAACTGTTTGGTGAGGAGCCCCCAACTCTGTATTTATAGGCAAATGGGAGAATACAAAATGGGTTTACAAAGATATAGGTCTATCTCTAGGATATCCCAGAATCTCAACCAACCCGGTTAATTAACCGTTCACAACATTCAAAACATTGTCTTACTTTTTGGATTTAAGCCCTTAGGGCTTGGGTTTTGTGATAAAAATTAAACAAATCTTTTGAGAGATCTCACTTCATAAGATTTGCCATTTTATATGACCACGAATTATGGTTCGGACCTGTTATGAGATAAGATTTTAATAAAAGTGTAAAATTCCCTAATTTTGCCTTTTGTAAATTTAAAATAGATTTTGATCTATAAAGTATTATGTACATACTTATGTATTCGAAAAGTATGTAGATATCAAGATATCTATTTTGATATGTCAGATAGCCAAGTATTATCTGTATTTGTATTTATGTTTTAAATGGAATAGATACATATACCATGTGAAAAGATACATAAAGTTGAAAAGTACAAGTCCCACATGAGCTTGTACATGCCATGTGGCCCACCTTTTTTGTGTCTTGCACCTGATCTATTAGATCAGGTGTCACCTAATCTACATAATTCCCTTAGTCAAAGAGAATAATGTAGAAAACGTGGCACCTGATCTAATAGATCAGGTGCCAAGATACATAAAGTTGGAAAGTACAAGTCACACATGGGCTTGTACATGCCATGTGGCCCACCTTTTTTGTGTCTTGCACCTGATCTATTAGATCAGGTGCCACCTAATCTACATAATTCCCTTAGTCAAAGAGAATAATGTAGAAAACGTGGCACCTGATCTAATAGATCAGGTGCCAAGATACATAAAGTTGGAAAGTACAAGTCCCACATGGGCTTGTACATGCCATGTGGCCCACCTTTTTTGTGTCTTGCACCTGATCTATTAGATCAGGTGCCACCTAATCTACATAATTCCCTTAGTCAAAGAGAATAATGTAGAAAATGTGGCACCTGATCTAATAGATCAGGTGCCAAGATACATAAAGTTGGAAAGTACATGTCCCACATGGGCTTGTACATGCCATGTGGCCCACCTTTTTGTGTCTTGCACCTGATCTATTAGATCAGGTGATCAGGTGCCACTTGATCTACATGATTCCCTTAGGGCCTGTTCTTTTGCCAGCTTCTCACGGAATCCAGCCTGCTCTCGCACTATTCATCAGCGGATGAGGCGGATTCTCAGCCCCCTTTCCAATTTCTGTTCTTTGCTCGCAACTTTCCTCGACTGGATTTTGCTTACGTGGAGGGGGCTGTGAAGAATCTCGTGGGCGATGGCTTTTCCTCGCAAAGAGCTCCGATTTCGCGAGATTCCTGCCTGTGGTGGGTCCCTCATGCGTGTGGTCACCTTCAATTCTTGGCGTGTTGCTTCACCTTCACCTTTAATTCCTGCCTGTGGTGGATCCCCCAAAATGATCTCTTTTTATTTAGGAGGTTAACTTTACCTAGGTTCACCCTATCCTACATTCCAACTTTCCACCTCCAACTTTCTTTAACCAAAAGAACACACTACACAAAGTAGGACCCACCTCAACTTTCCATCTCCACAATCCAACACCACTTTCCTACAAAAGAACACACTACACAAGCTTTTCTCTCTCATCAGATTCCTCACTCCCTCAACTTTCCCAATTTCACATTCCTACAAAAGAACAGGCCCTTAGTCAAAATATGGATATGAATTCAAATTCGGATTGTGTTATTTGTATATCTTTAAGAACTGAGATTTAACTGGTTCATGTTTGTCTACATATTTATTCAGATTTTATTTGTTAGACGTAACAATCAGATTGAGCAAGCTTTCGATGAGTTTTTGGGTGAGGTGTGGGAGGGGGTTGGAGTTTTTTTTTGATCTAGTCATTTGTTAGCCAGCCTTCACCTACGACTTCATCAATTGTATAACAGATTTTGCAAATTGCCGTAGCCTGCCATTGACATATGACCTCCTATTTTGCAAACCATCACATCACTGTAAACAGCGCGAGCCGAGCCTTGGGGACCAATTGTGAATGCATCAGAATCAACCAACATATATTGATCCACTCGGGATTTCAAGACAGACCCAAGCAATCTATTCATACAATGCTCGCATATCCAACAAGGCCAAGTCCCAAACACAAGTTGGCAGGCGTTGTAATCATCTAGCTCACGACAACCATATCCAACCAATACTAATATACACATTCTTTGTAGCGCTCGAATGACAAATTATAGTTAGAAACAAAATTCTCATTAAGACGTCAAAATCGGAGTCCAATATAAACATTTAACATCGAGTGTGCGAAAGTTGAGCAACCTTGTGGAATTTACGAAGTAAAGAAACTGCAGACATCTTCTATCTTCCGAACAAGCAGAGCATGAACCTCAACTCTTTTGAATTTAACTTCAAGTGTTTTAACGGTTGCTATTAGAACTCAAAACTCCACATACTTGCGTCCACTTTCCAAAAGATAAGTTGGTCGGTCCACACTTTGCACATAATCATAATGATTCTTCGGTAAAGCATGTCACAATGAATTGCTAACTTCACAAGATCAACGAAGACTAACAAGGAGTCAAATTGGGTAACTGTCATCATAATAAGTTTTCCCACCGTCCCACATGCCTTCTTCTATGTTAGTATGAAGGATGCCATTGCTACGCAGAAAACTTGTTCAGCCAGCACAAACAAATGCTTCTTATGTATTTGCTTGGAAACAAATTCCTTAAACCTGTGCAGCAAGGAGTTCGTTCCATGTATCAGGAATACCTGGAAGGCACCAATGCAAGCAATCGGACATGCCCGTCTGGGTTCGAATACTATAATGTGATACGTGACCCTCGTCTCTAAGCTGGGATAGAGCAGTGATGTCCAAAAGCTTGACCCTAGTCCCCTTCACGGCGTCCTCAATAACTGGGTCGTCAGAACCATCCTTTGTTACCTCACTTCCCCCAGCCAATGGCGTAGTATTATCACAACTACCCCCGGTATTCCAATCCCCATTGACAAAATGACGGGGCGATATAGTCCTAAAGAAAGCTTTCAGCCGTG
Organism: Scilla litardierei; assembly: GCA_030789695.1. NCBI lineage: Eukaryota > Viridiplantae > Streptophyta > Magnoliopsida > Asparagales > Asparagaceae > Scilla > Scilla litardierei. The sequence goes on along the minus strand of CM061139.1, from coordinate 117,869,931 downwards.
GGTGTTGTGGCAGTTGTGAGTCTACCCACTTGGCAACACTATGAACAGTGAGATTTTTCGCATTACCTATCATTGCCATATTCTTATCGGTGTTTGGCTTTCCATTAACATACATCACCCATCGGTTACCGGTAATCTTCCCTCTGTTCCAATGATGCCCGGTGTTGAGGACTAGAACATCAAACCTATGGATATACTGTTGTAAGAAAGTTGCTGGGCGGTCAAGATGCATAGCAAAGCTAGTAGCCGGATCTGTTCTGTTGATGGGTTCCAGCTCACAAAGGCTTGCTGACCAATAATATAGAATGGTAGTGTTGGTTCTTGGGAATCGGTAAGCCCATCCATCAGGTCTTTTGGCACCAGGTGGTATAATAAGGCCATACTGGCGACCAATATCCTCCACTTCAGGATATTCTCTTCCACCGGTGACCATACACATCATAGATTGAAACTGCTGCCTTCCCAAAGAGTCCCCTACAAATGCAATGGTTTTGTTCCGCATCCTGGAGATCAACAAACCAGTAGATTTAACAATATGTGATGTTTATATATGATAATATACTCCAGCAACAGCAAGGAAACAATCAAGTTAGCTCTCACGCACGAGGGCAGAGTAGCTAAACTTACTTTGTCAAAAATTTGGTGCCTTCAAACTCAGGGAATTCACAATCTTTTGGCTGCCACCGATGGTTCTCAAATGAGAAATCCTTGCGCTTATTCTCTCTACATGACCACATCTGGGACAACCATTGCTTACAACCAAAACCTGAATAAAATGGCCTCCGGCTGTCTGCAACCCATTTTCCCTTCGCATAGTTGCAATCTACAAGATTGCTCGATCACAATTGCTTAGAAAAGTGAAGAACAAAACAAAACAGAAAAACAATGGGGATGTAGTTGAAGACTCTGACTCGAGAGTAAGCTACTTGGAAAAATAAGGTATATGGTTGGGAGGGACTAGAGCTAAATTACCAAAGACACATGTAACACAGTGCTTTTGGTCATTTGGCAACTCAAGCAACATAAATAAATGATGAAGTCCGGTTATGAACTAAACTATTGCAAATAAAATAACAAGCAACATATATCTAAAATCAAATAAGATCGATAAACAAAACCAAAAGACAAGCCTAAACTTTGCAATAGATCAGCATAATTGATAAGAGAAACAAATGCAAATAATTATTTAGACTGATGGGTCATAAAGGTGTTCACAATACCTACCAAGTGAATATAATAATAAACAATATACTTAATAAAATATAGGAACTGACCTTTCTTCTTCAAAGTGATCATTTCTGAACTTTTCCCATCATCTTTTGCTTCAGATGAGCTTTGTTCTGTGCCTCCAACATCTGGAATGCTGACTTGCTGTTCTGACTTTACAGTAGTGGAAAAATTGTCATCTGTTGATTGTTGTGATGGAGCTTCCTTTATGTAGGGATCAGAAGGGATTTTCTTTATGGCCAGGTCTGATGGGACTTCCTTTACGGCAGTATTTGATGGGACTTCAAATGTGGATGGTTTCCGATGTGGGTATACTAGGTCAGCTGCAGCAGATCAGACAAAAATTACTAGAGCCAAAAGAAAAGTATAGGGACGGGGGATAACATGTATCCACAACAAAACAAGGATACAAACCTGAAGAATGCATGCTGGAGCTCAAATCAAACTGATCCGAAGGGGGGAGGAAAGTAGTCAATAGTGGCGTTTTCTCCCATAGCCAAACAGCAAGTGTCAAACAAATTAGAGCAATGAGAGTAAGAGAAATCCTATTGATTCTCAATTTATGTGAACTCCCCCCTTTCATATCTTATAGAGATGAAGTCGCGCCGACCTTAAACTTTAAATAATCTTAACCTTATTACCATCACACGTGATAGTTTACACCCTGCAAAAACTGCAGCTTATTAAAAAAACAAGACCATATACCAACCCCATAATGAAGAATATGTTCAACTCACTCATCAAATATCATGCAATTAATAAAAGCACAAACAAAATGATCACCATATGAAAATGAAAAAAAAACAACCTATCTATTAGGGTTCGGTGTATTACTTCTTCTTCTGCTTCTGCTTCTGCTTCTTCTTTTCTTTGTTTGTTGTTTGTTTATTTGTTTGTTTGTTTGTTTGTTTTTTTTTTTTTTGGGGGGGGGGGGTGTGTGTGTGTGTGTGTGTGTGTGTGTGGCGCTTGGGGTGTATCCGGCCTCTTAATCCCCAGAGCAAGCGGCATCTCCTCCACCACATATCGTCCAATCATCAAATAAAAATCCTCTTGCCCCCACCCCCCCCCCCCCCCCCACCCCCCCCCCCACCCCCCAAAAAAAACAAACAAACAAACAAAACAAAAAACTATGAATGGTTGGAACCAAACTTAAGACTTCTACTGTAGACTAGGTTGAGTAGTGTCATGGTCATTTCATCTACACTGGGTGGTATCTAGCACCCTCTAAGTGGTTAAAAATAATGGCATGGTAAAGAACCAGAGAGTGGATCTAGTTCCACACCTAGTAAGGTAATAGATGGATATGCGATTAAATATGTTTGAGCTTAAGACTTATATAGAACCAATCCATTTTAGCCAATATATGTTTAATACCTAGTAGTCATATCCATCCCTATACAGTTCTTCTTATAGGGCCAATAACTTCTACAAATTGAAACAAGAGCATACGATTCGATGCGTCTTTTTAAAAGATGCTTGTATGTAGCTTCAAAAATTTGCTATATCTCATCATTGTTTTAACATTGTGGAGCTCCACAACTTGTCTCATGTGTCAGCACCCTTTGCTGGGAGTGCAACCTACTTCATCAAATTGTTCAAACTTCAAAGTGATTCGTTTGCAAAATTGCAAAATTTTAGTAAGATTATATACCCAGTTCGTGATAGTTGGGCTCAAACGCATATGGCCCAAGATAGATTTGTAGAGGTTTGTTGTCTTCTGCATGCATTACATCTACTACATTATCACTTAGAAAAAAATTCAAGAATACTTAAAATTGGATGTACTACATCACAAATAACTTTTTTCATTTTGAACTTGAAATTTTTTTCATATTTCCATATTTCATGTGAATTGCAACTTGACACCTCAAGTCATTTTTAGCCATATAGGTCGAAATGATATATTAAAAATAAGCGGAGTGAGGCATCAGAGCACCCGCCTAGCATCAAGGTGTTAAGAAAGAGATAAAAGCATATCAACCAAAAAACGAGTGGGGATGATAGGGAGAGAGAAAGACGAGTCAATGCCATTGGCCACCAGTTTGATGTTGCTTGTTGCTCGCCTTTACACCCGGCTAGCTATGCAAAAACAACTACTAACGGCTTGCATCAACTGCTAACATGGTGACGAGAATAACGTCGGAAATTGTAGCGGTGACCGGTATTTTCTCTCTCTTTCTTGTTCTCCTTAAAAAATGAAGCGCTTATATTGAACGCCACCAAAACAGGCGTTTTGCCCACCTTAGCATGGCTAGGCAGCATGTTCATCTAACCCGAATGCCTGTGGCCAACGAGTCATTTCCCCTAAGTGGCCTCCTTTTAAAATAATGGGTCAAACCACACCTCCCATTACTTAGAAAAGCTGCTTTTCCATACCAATCTCGAATTTTTTTCATATTACTATATTACCACCTGATATCGTAATAGTTTCGACTTCACCCCTCATATCATTTATGCTGATACATGTCAAAACCCATGCCCCATTACTTTCTAAGTATTTGAGTTATTAAGGCATCATTATAGTGTTTCGTTTCACTGAAGTTCCATACAAGTTAGAAAACAGTGATGATATTTCATAGTCTGGATTAGAACCCATAACTAGGGAATATTCAAAATATGTCCTAACAGACAAACATAAATGATTTAAGGTATCAATTTAGAAGTAGTAAGATATCTGGTGTTGATGTAGAAACATGAACCATTTGTGAGGATACGAGATGCGTGTATTTGACCAAACATAAATGATTTAAGTATCAATTGGGAAATGTTAAGATTTCTGGTGTTGATGTAGAAAAATGAAACAATTTGAGAGGATACACATGTTATAATTCTCCAAAAAAACCCCAAAAATATAACTAAAAGAAATTAAGCTATATCACTCGGAAATTAAACAATTTAAGGATTTATCCAAAACGTCAAAAGAGATTAAAATTAAACTAATTAAGCATGCAATGCATCGTGAATCGATATGTCACATCTAATCGCAACCAAAAATTAACTTTAAAAAATAGGGCACAGGGAAAACAGACCATGAGCGATCATAAATAACTTGAAACCCTAACCCTAATCTCGATCAAACAAAGCCAGAGAAAGAGATCAGCTGACCAAATCCGCGCTAAAGATTCAATTAAATGCACTCACCGCGACATTCGACTCTCTCCTATGAACGGAAATTGACGGCGGACAACTGACTCGCAGAGACGATCACCGGCGAGCAAGGAGACACGACGACGAAAGAAAAAGAAATGAAAAGAAAAGAAATAAGAGAGAAAAAGAAAAGAAACGAAGAAAGAGATCTGAGACCGCGAGGAAAGAGAGAGGAGAAGATCTGGTCACCGGTCAGAGATTCGTCGTGAATGGTTGTGGTGGGGTCCACGCGTGATCACACGCGTGGCATAAACCAATTCGTTTTGTAAAGCTTATATGGTGTTCATCGTTGATAGGGGATCCAGGGAGCAGGATGGGGTTAATGACTTAGTGTCGTGACATAATCTAAAAACTGGGTTAATTTGGGAAAATTTTGCCGAAAGGGGTAGCCAACAATAAATTTAGCGTTTTTGCTTCTTTAATGGTGGTCAGAGTCTCGCTCGTCGTTCCCATAAATGCTGGTTCGGTTCGATTTGGTCCGAACTGGACCGGAAGCGAACCATATTTTTAACGGGCCAGGCTGAATTATACTACATGGAAACGGCATGATCCAACTAAATCCCGAACCTAACCGATTTTTAAGAAAAACAAAAGGAAAACAAAATTTGAATAAATCAACGCATGATCAGATCATTTTTCATCCCAATTTTTTTTTGTTATGAATGTGTTATGTAGGCCTATGTAAATGGCCATGTAGGGCTTATCTTATCCAGTAGCAGATTAGGTGTTCGTATCTTACATTAACACTGTATCCTACCATTGTATGAACGTTTCCCTATTCCTTATAAATATAGGCCTGTGGTCTCTCCCAGAAAACACTTCACAACATGTTATCGGTACGCTCTTCACTAGAGAGAGACCGAACGCTATGAGAGCCTTAACGGACGACGAAGGATGGTTCGCACGCGGATGACCAATCGAAAACAAACGTCCGTCTTCATCGATCTTGAGGTATACCTAAAAACCTAGTATA
>CM061139.1:116330068-116630068 GCA_030789695.1 Scilla litardierei | reverse complement strand
AACACTTACAATCACCTATGCCTTGAAGTAGAACTTGAAGGAGGAGTGTGATGTGTGTTGAAGAACTCTCTTGGAAGAGAGGAGAAGCCCTTTCTCTTGACTGCACCAAATGCCTAGATGATCACACTTTGGTTCTAGGTTGGAGAGCAAGAAAATAAGATTTGGAAATACTTAGGGCTTTGGATTTGAGAGCTTTGATCTTTGGAAATGAAAGCTTGAGAGATCTTGCAATGAATGAGTAACCTTCCAATGGAACAGTAGAAGCTCTACTTATAGCTTTCTCAAATCCACAAAACAGTTTAGGCAAAAACCCAATTGGAATCCGTGAGAAAAATCTCAACGGATAGAATCTGAACTCGCGATAGTCGACCGTTGAACAATCCACAGTCGACTGTTGCACAGTCAGCAAGGGTAGGTGAGAATTCATAACGGTAACTTACCACGTGGACAGTCGACTGATGAAGCAAAGACAGTCCTCTGTTAAACTAACAGGCCACTGTAATTCCTTCTACAGCCGACTGGCCGAGAGAAGGGTAAGTTAGATAAATACTGGAAATCTCACAAGTAATAGGACAGACGACTGAAGTAAGGAACACAGTCGACTGTTAATCAGAACAGGCGACTGTAAATCCTTATACAGACGACTGTCAAAAGCATGAGAAATTTCCAGAGAACTGAGTCAAAGAAATGACTTACAGACAGGCGACTATTGCAGCATAGACAATCGACTGATCTAATAGAAAGTCGACTATATATACAACACTAGTCGACTGGCCGTAAAAGTCATATCAAACAAAGTTTGGGCAAGGATAGACAGGCGACTGATTTACAAAACACAGTCGACTGTCAATTGGACAGGCGCCTGTGAATCATTCATCAGTAGCCTGTGCGAAGTATTCAGAGAAGGCCCAAAACAATATTGTAAAAGTTTGTGCATAACAGGCGACTGTAGAACAAAATACAGTCTACTGTCTTTGAGACAAGCGACTGTAAACTGTTAAGCAGTCTACTGTTATAAACAATCCTTGCACAACCAATAGAGAAATGAATTGGAGTCAAAGGACAATTGATCAAATGGAGTCCTATGACTGAATGTAGATGTGTGTGAGTGCTCCATCAAAGTTCTACTTCTAAGCTACATACTAGAAGAGATAAAAGAAAAATTACATTGACGAATAATCTCTTCTTTCCATCGTATGAGCTTGAAGTCTTCACAGAGCTTCAATCATCATCTACGATCAACCAATTCATGTCATTTGCCTTCAATGATGTTAGAGAGTCATCCATTGCAAGTAGATCTTCATAAATAGCTTAGGCAATGGATTAACTGCAAAATAGGGGATTAGTCACAAGTATTTATGTTTGCTCATCATTAACACCAAGTAGGGAGAAGTCCAATACTCAACATTCACCCCCTTTTTGATAATGACAAACAAACATAAACAAAAAGATAAATAATTGTGCACAATGAAAACTTACTCCCCCTACATAGATGCCAAACAAGTTAGTCAACAAATATTTTAGCGTCTTCATATCAATTGAACCAAATGAGTAAGGAATGCATGAATATAAATTCAAAAGATCTAGGAATTACAATCCATATTCATTGTAATCTTACTCCCCCTGAATCTAAGGCAACGTAAATCTTAGATTCAAGCGTTAGGACATACTTAGCACATTCATTATGAATCTTGTATGTTTATTTCTCTCCCCCTATGGCATTATCCAAAAAGGTGGGAGCAAATAACAACAACAATAATAGTGCTAAATACGAACTAACAACAATAAAGGAGTATAAAGGTATATCTTATCAAAAACTCATAAAATCACAGCATATACACATGTGAGTAATGGAATTGAAGTCCAATATCAACATTAGATTTATATACAAATATAGTTTCAAAAGAGATTTCACAAATGCAGCATACCAGAGATAGCATGATAAATCGAATATCAAATTCATATATTGTCTCAAAAGCACATCAGAGAGAGTATAGCATACATGGAGACAACATATCATTCATCACACAGATTAGATAAGCAGTATAGCGTAGTGTGATACAAGATAAACATCACATCATATATAGATATAAAAGATGAGGAGTACATCAACGGATGGACATCTACATGTCCATCACAAAAGATACATCATGATCAGGACAAAAAATATCATCATGACGATAGCGAAGTACAACAGCATACATATATAAAGTCACTGACAACATCATCCAGCATACATCACAAAATCAATCATCACCAAACTAACACCACTCAAACACATATCTAAGAGTGAGCGTCTCCAGGGGCTGCAGAAGAAGAAGCAGGCTATGTGACAGCAGGTGTATCCTCTGGAGGAGGGTCAGTGGGAGAAACAGTAGTAGCAACAGCAGCAGCAATAACATCCTGAGTAGAAGCTACACCAGGAGGCTCAACGACATCAGTGGGCTGAGGAGGAACATGAAGCTGGGGAACAAACTGCCTCAGATCCTCAGGGAAGGGTATTCCCTGATGGAGGAAAGAGAGGGACAACAATCTGTAAATACCAGAGACCATCTCCAACAGAATATCATGAGATGGTGGAGCAGAGGATGAAGGTAGGTCAGCAGGAGGAACAGTGGATGAGGATGGAGCTGAAGTAGATTTCCTCTTCTTCGAGGCAGTCTGCAGAGCCGAAGAAGATTTCGACTTTGCAGAAGCGTCGAGGAGAGGACCAAAGGGCATGGGCTCGTAACGAGTCAAATCAACACCAAAATCACAGAAGACACGAGTCAGAAGACCATCGTAAGGAATGTGAGACGAGGAGGTCGTGAACTCAACCCTGTCCTAAATAGCATACATACACTTCAGTATTTCCTAAGACGGCTGGTTAGATGATCCATATCTCGGCAGGATGTTGGACTTCACCACTAGGTGAACAGACCAACCTCTTGCAGAGAACATAGATGACCTGACACCCGAATCAAGAGCTAAAGGTACCTCTCGAAACATATCCCGGAGGACAGACTGGTCAAGGTCGTCAATATCAGAGATGCTGATATCAGTGGAAAGGGAATCAACAGAGGGAATCCTAAGAATAGTCCCTTAGAGCGAGAGAGTGATCTGAATGTGGGTTCCCTGAACGACTGTATCAAGGATGCCAGTAGATGAATACTCACCGCGAACACGGTTCGCATAGAAGAGCTTTACCAAAAATGGATAGGCTCTGGGGGACTCGCTCTGAGAGAAGCGAAAAAGGTCGGCTAGGTGAGTAGCATAAAGAATGTCAGAAAGCCTCTCAGCAGTGAAGGCGGGGAAAACAATGTACCCCTCCCTAAGAAGGTTGATCCCTAGAAGAGAGTGAAATTTTGCCAAGCAGAGATCGTCTCGACAAACAGGAACTAGGGGATCAGAGGGGGGTACGACAGGAGGCTCTTCTAAAGAACTCGAAGCTGAAGGGGAGTGATGGGGGTTCTCAGCAGCAGGCTAACTGATGTGAACAACAGTGGGCTTGCACTGACGAGTGATCAAAGGCCGAGCCTCGGAAGAGGAAGCTGAAGGAGAGTAACCCGGCGAGGAAGAATGCACGGGTGACGTGGCATGCTCGGTTTGGGCTTGATAAGGTTTCTTCTTCTTGGCAATAGGTTTCTTCGGTTCCCTAGGTCATTTAGGAGGAAAGACTTTCTCTTTTCCCTTACCCTTGGGTGCCATGGGATCGAGAGAGAGAGAAACGACACACAGAACTCGGAAGACAATGAACCGAACAAAAAGCTAGAGAGAGAGAAGCAAACCAAGTAGAGAAGCAATGACAAACGGGGAGGAGGAGATTGACGGCAACGGCAGCACGAAATCGACTCACACAGGAAGAAGATCGACGGTTTTGGAAGAGAAAACGAGCGGGAAGACGAAGCGATCAAATCGGATGAGAGAGAGTCGACGTGGGGAAATGATCGGGTTTTATCGAATATAAAAGTTGAAGAATGAATCTGGGCCGTTGGATCAATGAATCGGCGGCTCAGATCAAATCATATAAACCGTCTCAACAGAAGATAGTCGACTGATGAACAAAAGTCAGTCGACTGGATGAAGTGATAACAATAAAGCTTAGAAAGATGGGCAGTTGACTGGCAAGTAATATGCAGTCGCCTATCCACTGGACAGTCGACTTACATATACACAACAGTCGGCTGGCCGAGAATTAATACAGTTCATCACAGAGAACACTATTAAAATTCGACAGAGATAACAGTCGCCTGATGACTAAAATGCAGTCGCCTTTTAAAATAACAGTCGACTGGATAACAGTCATCAGTCGGCTGTGCGAAAGATACCAATTCTCAGACTGAGAAGATAGAGTAGTGCAGTCGACTGTCGAAGGTAGGACAGTCTTCTGTCCTGGTCCAAAATGCACAGTGAGATAGAATTCCAGAGAATACGAATACTCACCCTAGGACCTGTACTCTAATCACAAATACATCGTAAAAACAATGTAAAAACAATAAATCCATTGAAACATAAATCACTACCATCAATATCAAAAACTCATGAAATCAATTAAATCACAATTACATTTCTTAAAAATATAAATATAACAAAGCACATGAAGATAGGCAAAAAAAGATATGAGCTCAAAAAAAGAGTTATAACATGAAAGATTGAGCTTCTAGATTTCAGATTCACCCATAATTCCCAATTCTCCACGCAACCTCACAAATGAATCTTCTTTAAGAGGTTTATTGAAGATATCAGCAATTTGTTTTTGGGTTTCAATGTACTCTAAGATGATGTCCTTCTTAGCTACATGATCATTGATAAAATGGTGTCTCACGTCTATGTGTTTGGTACGGGAGTGGTGTACCGGATTCTTGGAAAGACAAATAGCACTTTGATTATCAACCATGATAGGGCAAGGGCAAGTATCACAATTGACACCATAGTCACTAAGAGTGTGTCTCATCCAAAGAACTTGTGCACATGTAAGACCTGCGGCAATATATTCCGTTTCAGTCGTGGATAATGACACCGAATTCTATTTCTTAGAAACCCAAGAAACTAAGGAATTTCCTAAGAAATGGCAAGTGCCACTAGTATTTTTCCTGTCGGACATGCATCCGGCAAAGTCGGCATCACTATATGAGATTAACTCATATGTGCTAGACTTAGGGTAAAGTAACCCATAATCTAGAGATTGATTGAGATAACGAAATATTCGTTTAACCGCAATCAAGTGTGACTCCTTATGTCTTGCTTGATATCTAGCACAAAGGCATACGGAAAACATGATATCGGGCCTACTAGCGATTAAGTAAAGTAAGCTACCGATCATACCTCGATATAGACGAACGTGTACATCTTTTCTGCTTTCATCCTTGTGTAGATGAGTAGTAGTACTCATGGGAGTCCTTTTGCTCGAAGACGATTACATCCCGAATCGCTTAATAAGCTCCCTTGTGTACTTTGTCTGATGTATGATGTGTCATTCTCCATTTGTCGAATTTGCAATCCAAGGAAGTAGGTGAGCTCTCCCATGTGGCTCATCTCACACTCATCCTTCATAGACTTGAAAAATTCTTGACAAAGATTAAAGTTAGTAGAACCGAAAATAATATATTCTACATAAACATGAATCAAAAGAATGTCATTTTCATAATCTTTAATGAAGAGTGTAGAATCAACTTCTCCCATTTTAATACCTAAATTCAAAAGAAAGGTCTTAAGTCGATCATACCAAGCTCTAGGAGCTTGTCTCAATCCATACAACGCTTTCTTAAGTTTGAAAACATGGTTTGAAAATTTTTCATGAATAAAACCGGGAGGTTGAGAAACATAAACTTCTTCATTGACAAACCCATTTAAAATGCACTTTTAACATCCATTTGAAATAGTTTAAAATTCTTATGGGCTGCAAAAGATAAAAGCAACCTAATAGCTTCTAATCTAGCTACGGGGGCAAAAGATTCTTCGAAATCAATACCTTCCTCTTGCCGGTAGCCTTGAGCTACTAACCTTGCTTTGTTCCGTGTGATTACCTCGTTTTCATCCGTCTTGTTCTTGAAGATCCATTTGGTCCCAATGACTTGGTGACCACTTGGAAGAGGTACGAGTTCCCAAACTTCGTTTCTCTCGAATTACATTAGTTCTTCTTCCATTGCCACTATCCAAAAGCTATCCTCGCAAGCTTCTTGGATGTTCTTTGGCTCAATGGTAAATACAAATGCGCAATGAGAGAATTCTTAAATTCTCGATCTCGTTCGAACACCCACACCAATATCTCCAATAATTTGGTTATGGGGATGATTGCGAACGATCGGGTAAGCTTTGGGTATACCTGGATCACTAGGAACAACTTCTACAACTTCGTTAGAAGTGTTAGTCTCAACAAAAGAATCATTAATCTTAAAATTATTAAGAGAATCACAAAGAATATCTACATTATCATCATCAACATGAGGAAAATCAAAATCTTCATAAAAAGATACGTGAAGTGATTCCTCAATCGTTGAAGAGGTTTTGTTGTATATCCGGTAGGCTTTGCTACGTGTGGAATATCCAACAAAAATTCATTTATCGGATCTTGGCTCAAACTTGTCTAAATTACCATAAGTGTTCTTTATAAAACATTTTGAACCAAAAACAAGAAAATATTTTACTTGAGGCTTTTTAATTATAAAACAACTCAAAACAAGTTTTGTTCGTTCGGTGTCTCACTAGGATCCTATTGAGCACATAACATGCCGTGTGCACCGCCTCTGCCCAAAATTGTAGTCCTAAATGACTATCATTGAGCATAGTGCGAGCACACTCAATAAGAGTCCTATTCTTTCTTTCTACAACACCATTTTGTGGTGGTGCACGAGGAAAGGAAAAATTATGAGTTATCCTGGAGTCATCACAAAACTTAGTAAAAGACTCATTCTCAAATTCTCCTCCATGATCACTACGAATAGTGATAATGGTGGATCCTAAAAGATTCTGAATCTTCTTTGCAAATTTGGTAAACTCTTCATGAGCTTCATTCTTATTAGTTAAGAATGAAACCCAAGTAAATCTAGAAAAGTCGTCAACGACAACTAATCCATAATAAGCATTACCTAAAGAAGCGGTTCTAGTTGGCCCAAATAAATCTAGATGAAGAAGTTCTAGGGGCCTCTTAGAAGTAATCCCTTCTTTAAGCTTAAATGAAGATTTACTTAGTTTACCTCTTTGACATGAATCACAAAAGTTTTTCTTATTAAAAGCAATCTTAGAAAAACCTTTGACTAGATCATGCTTAGCTAACTTATATAAGTGCTTGAAGTGAACATGACCAAAACGGCGATGCCATAAAAGTTGTTCACTTGTGTTAGCAACTAAGCAATGTTCTACGGTTTTCGGCAAGTTCAAATAATACATATTTTTACGCCTAATACCAGAAAATAAAACATTTGAATCACAATCAACAATAGTACACAATCATTCTCCAAAGTTAACCTTGTAACCTTTGTCACAAAGTTGAATAATGGAAATGAGATTGTGACACAAACCACTAACAAGATAAACATTAGTAATTAATGGTTTGGAAAGATTACCAACGATACCTACTCCAATGATGGTTCCCTTTTGATTACCTCCAAAAGTGACCATTGCACCATCGTTGATGCTAATCACTTCGGAGAGCAACGAGGGATCTCCCGTCATGTGTTTGGAGCAACCGCTATCAAGGATTCATTCTTTCCCTTTAGAGCTAATAAGACATTTATTGCTCTTCTTCTTTCTCTTGGGTACCTATATAATATACCATAAGCTTATGGTACCCCATGTTTGTTGGGTCCAAGGGGATTAGACCTTTGGAAGCCAAGTCCAAGTGGACTTCCGCTTCCCAACATAATTTTTATTTCTAATCACATCTTGAAAATAGGAATCAATATAAGCATTCCAAACATTTAGGCTAGTGTTCTTAGGACCCCAAATTGTGTAAGTCTTGGGAGTCATATTCCTAGTTGCATGCATACTTGTTGAATTTCTACGTGGTGCATGGATCTTATGAACATGATTTCTAGCATATAGATGTGGTGGAGGATATGCATTGTACATTCTAGGATGATATGTATGCTTGGGAACAAGCATATTATATGAAGCATATAGATCATGCATGACATGTGTAGGATGAGCATACATGAAAGAATGATGCGTATGAGCATACGGATGTATAGGAGCACGTACATGAGTATTTCTCATGTGTGGTTGTGTACGTGTCTGTGGGTGCGGAGCATAGAATGTGTCATGATTATCCACTTGTGAAGTAGGATGTTTCCTACGTGGATGAGTGTTAGTGTACATATAAGCATGTCCTTGCTTTTGGTTTCCATCCTTAGTGGGTTTCTTGCCAAAAGGAAAAGAAGGTGAAGTGGTGACATTCTTGGTAGGATTGCTACCTATATTGTCTTTGACACCACTTGTGGATGCACCGGGGGAAGGCCTCACAAAATCTATAGTGATACCACTATAAGAGGTGCGATCATTAGATGCATTCGCTTTCACAAACCCAAGACCAACACGATGTGTGGCCGGAAATTGGTTTGCAAGCAAATCATCCAATTGTCCTTTTCCCTTATTAAATCTCACAATACGGGAGGACATGAGCTCATATTTCTCCTTTAAAGAAGAAATGTTGGTATCCAAGGTGGACACCCGTGCTTTGAGCTCGTGCACTTGAGTTTTAAGAGAACCATTCTCTAAACCCAATTGTGTGTGACGTGTAACTAGATCACTATTATCCTTAGGATGTGTTTGATCTAGTTGAGATTTGAGGGTATTCACCTCATCTCTTAAAGTAACATTTTGAGAAGCTAAGTTTGCTTTCTCAAGAGTTAAAGTATCAACAATGGTGTCATTGTTGATAATGCATGGAATGGATGACTTGCTAGCATTAGATTTCTTTAAGCTAGTGTATCTAAGCATTATAGATTGGTATTTAGCAAATAGTTCTTCATTAGCAATACAAAGTTCATCCATTGTTACCTCGGTGTCGTCCATGTCGGAATCACTCTCATCGGAGAGTGGGTCTTCTAGAGCCATGAAACACATGTGGGCGCTCTCACCCTTTTCGTCATTGGAATCGCTTGATGAGTCATCACTTGAGTCGTCGAAGGTACATACGAGTCCTTTCTTCTTGTCTATCTTGTTCTTATCGGACTTGTGGTACTTCGGTGCCTTCCATTTCTCTTTGTTCTTTAGCATTGGGCAATCCCTCTTAATGTGCCCTAGCTTATTACATTTATAGCAAAGAGAGGAAGTAGCATTAGTAGTCTCAAAATGTTTGTTGGAGGGAAATTTACCATTGCAGAAGAAGCGTTGGAGCTTCTTCTCCATTTGGGCCATTTCACCGAAATCCATCTCGTTCTCGGATTCATCACTTTCGGAGGATGATGAATTGTCGTTGAATGCCAAAGCTTTCTTCTTGGCCTCCGAAGGATTCATCATGGCTTAAATCTTCAATCGGTTGTCCCATCTTACTTCGTAAGACATAAGAGTCCCGATGAGATTCACTACGATGTAGTTCTTCAAGTCATTGACCTCCTCGATGGCGATTGCTCTTATTTCCCATTTGGAGGTCATCCCCATGATGATCTTCCTTGCCTTATCCGGTTCGGAATATATTTGGCCAAGGGCTTCCAATTCATTGATGATGTCGGTAAAATGTCCGTACATCGATGCAATGCTTTCATTTTCCTGCATATGAAATAAATCAAAGTTTTGCACGGCAACATATAACTTTGAAAGTTTTACCTTATATGTTCCCTCGTGGGTAACGATGAGATGGTTCCAAATTTGATATGCACTCTTACATGTGCATATCTTGTTGAACTCATTCGGGTCCAACGCACAATGAAGAGCGTTCATTGCTTTAGCGTTGTTGACTTCGGCAGACTTCTCAGAAGTTGTCCATTTGTCGAAATCTACTTCAGTGGGCTCGACGTATTCCTTGTGGAGGGTTCTCCAAAGCGAAGAACTCCTAAGGAACGTCTCCATCATGCATTTCCAATAGCTAAAATTTGTACCATTGAAACACGGAGGGCGCACCGTAGATTGACCTTCGAAAAGTGTGGACGCTACATCACGATCGTGATTATTGTATGAAGGCGGCGGTGGAATGTTGTTGTTGTTGGATGCCATAGATGTAACCTTGCGCTCTGATACCAATTGTAAGGACCCTGTCTATGGGGAAAACACTAGAAAGGGGGTTGAATAGTGTTTATGCAAATTTAAAAGGAATTTACGCCAAATAAAATGCAATCCAACAAATAGTGCGGAATAGAAAAACAACCCAAAAAGAAACATACGCAAATGCAGAGTTGTTTCAAGGGTTCGGATTACACAAGTCAACTCCCGACTTGTTCCCGGTAATCCTACGTCCCAACCACCCGGATACCACCGGATACTCAAGTTAGAACCCTAACTTGAGGTTTCCTTAAAGCCCACTTGTAGCAACCCTACAAGTGCAATCGAATACAATCGATGTCCTTGACTCCCACAACTTGGGAGCAAGCAAACCACTCTTACAACCGAGAGCACAACTCAAATAACGAATGGTATGAAATAATGAAAACAACACTTACAATCACATATGCCTTGAAGTAGAACTTGAAGGAGGAGTGTGATGTGTGTTGAAGAACTCTCTTGGAAGAGAGGAGAAGCCCTTTCTCTTGACTGCACCAAATGCCTAGATGATCACACTTTGGTTCTAGGTTGGAGAGCAAGAGAACAAGATTTGTAAATACTTAGGGCTTTGGATTTGAGAGCTTTGATCTTTGGAAATGAAAGCTTGAGAGATCTTGCAATGAATGAGTAACCTTTCAATGGAACAGTAGAAGCTCTACTTATAGCTTTCTCAAATCCACAAAACAGTTAGGCAAAAACCCAATTGGAATCCGTGAGAAAAATCTCAACAGATAGAATCTGAACTCGCGACAGTCGACTGTTGAACAATCCACAGTCGACTGTTGCACAGTCAGCAAGGGTAGGTGAGAATTCATAACGGTAACTTACCACGTGGACAGTCGACTGATGAAGTAAAGACAGTCGTCTGTTAAACCAACAGGCCACTGTAATTCCTTCTACAGGCGACTGACAGAGAGAAGGGTAAGTTAGATAAATACTAGAAATCTCACAAGTAACAGGACAGACGACTAAAGCAAGGAACACAGTCGACTGTTAATCAGAACAGGCGACTGTAAATCCTTATACAGACGACTGTCAAAAGCATGAGAAATTTCCAGAGAACTAAGTCAAAGAAATGACTTACAGACAGGCGACTGTTGCAGCATAGACAGTCGACTGATCTAATAAAAAGTCGACTGTATATACAGCACTAGTCGACTGGCCGTAAAAGTCATATCAAACAAAGTTTGGGCAAGGATAGACAGGAGACTGATTTACAAAACACAGTCGACTGTCAATTGGACAGGCGCCTGTGAATCATTCATCAGTAGCCTGTGCGAAGTATTCAGAGAAGGCCCAAAACAATATTGTAAAAGTATGTGCATAACAGGCGACTGTAGAACAAAATATAGTCTACTATTTTTGAGACAGGCTACTGTAAACTGTTAAGCAGTCGACTGTTATAAACAATCCTTGCACAACCAATAGATAAATGAATTGGAGTCAAAGGACAATTGATCTAATGGAGTCCTATGACTGAATGTAGATGTGTATGAGTGCTCCATCAAAGTTCTACTTCTAAGCTACATACTAGAAGAGATAAAAGAAAAATTACATTAACGAATAATCTCTTCTTTCCATCGTATGAGCTTGAAGTCTTCACGGAGCTTTAATCATCATCTACGATCAACCAATTCATGTCATTTGCCTTCAATGACGTTAGAGAGTCATCCATTGCAATTAGATCTTCATAAATAGCTTAGGCAATGGATTAACTGCAAAATAGGGGATTAGTCACAAGTATTTATGTTTGCTCATCATTAACACCAAGTAGGGAGAAGTCTAATACTCAACATATTCCACATAAAGTTTCATTTCCCCAGAAACTTTCTTTTCCCAAGAAAAGATTTTCCCTCCAAAACTTTCCACAAACTCTCATCTCAACCATTCAATCCTTAAGATTAAATCCAAGCCGTCTTTCTATCAACCAACTGTTTTGAATTCTAGGGCTGACCAGGACAAGCTGACTAGGACAAACAGGTTGATAGAAAGACGGCTTGGATTTAATCTTAAGGATATATATATATATATATATATATATATATATATATAACTACCCTTGCATATGCTACGCACATACTGCCATAATAGACAAATAAATACAAATATCCATATACACACCACACACGCGTATTCATATACAAACAATCACACACATCTCAATACATATATACCAAACAGTTTCATTCACTTATATTCATCATATATATATATAATACATTTGACAGAGTTTTTTGAATTTTAGGGCTGACTAGGACAAGATAAAGAGTGGATGAGATTTGATCTTGATAAATCAATGGTTAAGATGAAGCTTTGAAACCATGAATGTGAGCCTAGAAATTTGGTCCAGCTTTGAAAATTGGTCCAACTTTAAAATTTGGTCTTGCTTTGAAATGAAGTGATCTTTGAAATCATGAATGTGAGCTTGGAAACTTGGTCCGGCTTTGAAATTTGGTCCAACTTTGAAAGTCGCCCGCTAAATTTTCTTACGCGGATTTGTTGTTCCGAGCCGAATTTGTTGTTCTACGCGAATTTGTTGTTCTGTACCGAATTTGTTCTTCTGTGATGAAGGTGTCTGCACCGAATTTGTTGTTACGCACGAAAGGTACCCGCGCCATTAAATATTTTTACTCTAATTTGTTGCTCTTTTAAATTTTAATTATTTTTTGGGGAACAAAGATTTCGTGGGGCAAATCTTAAATTAACCGTGCCCACGGGCACCGATTTTTTGCACTAATTTGTTGTTCCGCGTCGGATTTGTTGTTATACGCTAATGCAATTTGATTAGCAAAAATGTGTGCGGTGAGTAGCAGCACTGCCCGCACCGAAGGCATCGCAAAATTTTTGTTCGTTTAAATTTTGGAAGGGGAAATAATCCTTTGGGAGAACAAATATTTTGAGGAGATAGCTTAAATGGATCGTGCCCGAGGGCGCCCGCGTCGAAGCTACATTTTTGTTCGTTTGAATTTTGGAAGGAGAAATAATTTTTGGGGCGAACACAGATTTTGAGGAAAAATCTTAAATGAACCGTGCTTGCAGGCACGGGTTATGACTAGTGTATATATGTGTGTGTGTGTGTGTGTGTGTGTGTGTGTGTGTGTGTGTGTGTGTGTGTGTGTGTGTGCAGGGTAAGTTAGTATCTATATTAAGGAATGTACAAGAATTACAATGTGGTTGGTCATAGGATACTGGATTCAATGACTAGAGGAGAGGACACAAGCGGCGTGACCCTAGATCATTTAGTCCAGCATCATGACCAAGACCACGAGTCATTACAAAAAATAAAAAACAACAAACAAAACCAATAAACAACAGCCACAAGACACAAACACAGCTGGTTGAGCATTGGCAGGCCGGCCAAGTCATCCAGTATCTCGAATGTCCCAATTATCACATGCTTCTGAAGCCTCATCATCAATTTCATCTAGTTTTCGAAGCGAGATGCGTACATCTTCAGAAATCTCCTCGAAGAGAACCAACTTTGATTTCCTAGTACTGTCAAAAACCCGTCTGTTGCACTCTCGCCATATGTGCCAAACTATAGCCGCGAGTACCGTTTTTGCAAGCAGGCCGAACACCCCCTTCTTCTTGAATTTCTCCATGTAGTAGCACCCAACCGAATGCAGTGAAAGATCAGCAGGGCCGACAGTACCGAGCTTAAGGAGAGCTCTACGCATGATGTATTTTGAGTACGGGCAATGAAAGAAGATGTGTTCATTTGTTTCTGGAATATCATCTGAACATAGGACGCACTTGTTAGAGGCTTAAGGGCACCAAATTTCCGTTCAGTCCTTAGTGAGAAGTTTGTTCTTGAAAGCTCGGAGCAGAGTAATTGTAAATTTAGGGATGTATTTGCTGTACCATATTAGATTGGAGAGTGGGAAACGAGGACCTTTTTTACGCACTGTATCCCAAGCATCTCTGAATTTAAAAACTGAACCCTGTTTCCATTCCCATGAATCAGCTCCCGAAGTTAGTGTTTGATTTTGAAGCATTGGCTGGACTATTTGAATTTCTGCATCGCAAGTCCACGAAGATCCGTCCCCGTAGTCACTTACTCTCTTTCTACTGGCGCCATTAGAGATACTGTATAGAGATTTGAGAGGACCACAAGGAAGCCAATTATCGTGCCAAAATAGGGTATCTTTCCCATCCTGAACCCTCCTCTTAATAATCTTCTGCGAATGGCTTTTGCAATGTAGCAGAAACTTCCACGTACGAGATTGTGTGGCCGCGACTGTAGTTTCATAAAATGTTGCCACATCCTTATATTTGCCTCGCATGTACTCCGCCCAAAGGCTTCTAGACTTGAGGAATCTCCATGTTAGCTTAATTCCAGCTGCAAGGTTCAAATCTGACAATAATCGTAGTCCAACACCCCCTTCCTCCTTTGGCCTACAAGAGTCACTCCAAGCCCAGGCTTTTGCAGGACCCCAAATAAAATTCCTACACATGGATGTTAGGGTACGCAACACAGTGGTCGGGACTCTATATACATGCAACCAATAAGCGATCATGCCATAGATGACAGTTTTCACCAGCTCAATACGCCCAGCAATGGATAACAATGTAGAAGTCCATCCACTCAGCCGTTTCCTGCACTTATTAATGAGTCGATTGTACATATGAGCTTTGGGATATTTGGATGACAAGGGGAGGCTCAAGTATGTAGTGATAGAATGCGCATGTTTAGCTCCCAAATAATCTGCTAGCTCCCCCGGATTTCTGACTCCTTTGCTAAACATAGATATACTATTTTCCCAGTTGATCTCAAGACCTGTGAAATTTCTAAACTCCTCAAGCAATTTTTTGAGGCCCCTAAGAGATTTCTGATTAACACTGTAGAATACGAGAAGGTCATCTGCAAATACTAGATGTGATATAGTGCCAGTGCGTCTCATAAGTTGGATGCTTCCTTTAGTAAGGGCTTTGGCAAGCAACAGTGAAAAGGTTTCCATAATAATGACAAATAGGTAGGGGGAGAGAGGATCGCGTTGCCTGAGTCCCGGGGGGCATATGTTTGCCATGTGACTTCGTGATCATGGATGTTAAGGAGGAGGGAGACACGTCGCTAATACTTGGACGCCCGTTCATCGCCACCGCCGGTGTCATTGTCGACATACGTGAAGGAACTCTAACATTGAATGTCGGCAACATCGAGGTGGAGCTTCATATTCCCAAGGCAATGAAACACATGCCTTATCACGAGGAACTGGACTATATGGACCTCCTTGACGAGGTTATTAAGGAGGCGATCCCCCATTCGATCGGCGCTCTATTCAAAGAGTATTTTGAGGAAGGGCCGGACTTGGGCCAAGAAGAGAAGATGGAGCATTCCCCCGACTTCTCCATGGAAATTGATGAAGGCGACGCTGATGTCGCAAGGATTCGAGAGCTCTGCAAGCTCTCAAAATTGAAGTCTCCGAAGAAAGCTCCGCCGATACGGAAATCGGTGTCACCGGTGAAGCCGAGGACCGGAGCAAGCGCTAGGTTGGGGGAGCCACCCCCCAACACTATTCGAGACGAGAGACCACCGAGGGAGAACACGCCGCCGCAACTTCCGAATCCAAGCGTTCTCCCCGGAAAATTTGACGGGTGCATCTCATATGCACCAAACATCCCACATTAATTGAAAATCAAAGGGGGTCGAGCTCACGACCTTAAACAAGCGCTTGTCGGGAGGCAACCCGACGGTTATCGCTTTATTTTTACTTTTTCTTTTATTTTTGTTTTAGAAATTATTAGTGTTTTGAGTCGTTCGCCCAAAAATTTCGTGATAACGGGTCCTATTTTTCTTTGACAGGAGAGGAGAACGAGGTACCTATCATTAGGAGGATGAACAAGGCGACGAGGAGCGCTCCAGGAAGGCGCTCGATGCTTAGGAGAAAGATGAAATCGACTGGAGGAAGAAAAACAGAGTTTAGAGCCCAAACGAAGCCAAACAACAGAAAACAAGGTTCACTCGGCCGAGTATACTAGTCACTCGGCCGAGCACACAAGTTCGTCCGCCCGAGCGGCTCACGAACGAGGGAAGTCTGTTGTACCTAACTCTCTGTTTCTTTTCTTGATTTCAGTATAACTGCTACTTGGCCGAGTATAAATATTCACTCGGCCGAGTAAAACTGATACGCTCCTAGGGCGAGTCTTGCCGAGTAGCTTGAGCCACTCGGCCGAATGGACTTACTCCACTCGGCCGAGGGTGCAAGGCCACTCGGCCGAAGCGTAAGCGGGGAGGAATTTTTCCGTTGAGTTCACTCGGCCGAGCGACCTAGTCACTCGGCCGAGCCGTAACTTTTTCTATAAAAGGGGGCACGGGGGGCGCGTTTTTCGAAACGAGTTAAAATCCAAAATTTCCGACCCTTCGACTCCCCCAGCGCCCGATTCCCCCCTCGCTCGCCCGATCTCCGACCACGCGCCGGCGCTCGGCCACCCACCTCCGGCCGAACGTCGTCGCCCCTTGCCCGAGTCGCCGCCGGCGGCCACACCTCCGGCCAACTCCGGTAACGCCTTATTCGCCCTATTTTCTCCTCTCTCTTGTATTTCTTGACGATCCATGTGTTTATCGAACCCCAAACCCAAATTAAATTCAATTTCTATCTATTATACCCATAACCCCCCATACGTTTTGAATATTACTCGCTGATATCTCCGTTTGATGTGCAGGGTATATTGGGGAGCTTAGGGGAGCCCAGGGGAGCTTTCGGGGATTATTTTGGGCTACGTGGAGGTGTCGTCTTTGCACGCTTCCATTACTTCGCTCTCGCGGCGTGTCGTGGTATACTCTTTCCTTTATTTTACGCACGCCGCATTTTTATTGCTTTTGGTGAGCGCCCGGGGGCCATATGCCGCCCCGGACATGGCCGCGGTCGAGGAGAGCTTCCGCCAAGCGGAAGCGATCGGATGATACCGGCCCCTCCCACGAGGTGGAGGACTCTCCTCCGCCTACTCCACCACACCCCGTTCACCCAGCACAGCCTGCAGGCCACGTTCACCCCGCACAGCCTGCAGGCCCCGCACAGCCCATTCACCCCGCACAGCCACTCCCTGCCGTCCCACAACCACCACCACCGGCTCCACTTATCGGGCCGCTGGGGATTACGTTCCGGGATGACGCACACCGCGTCGTCTTCGAGCGCATTTCCCAGCGCTCGATCGTACCCTCCAGGTTCGCACAACTTGCAGACATAGGACGCCTGGGGGTACTCGAGGGGATGCTCACGTTGTATGACTACGTGGGTTGGCGAGATTTCTTCCAGGTGTCGGCGGACACATTCGTCCGTCCGACACTTGAGGTGCTTAGTTCCATCGCCCGGACCGACGAGGGATGCTCGTTCAGGTTCATGGACCAAGAGTGCCAGGTCACTCTCAGTATGATGAGAGCCTTCTTCTCGTGGCCCGATGTCCCCCGGGCCGACCGTGGTTACGCCCCCACTCACATTCCCCCACCTTCCTTCGATGCCGGCGCCTTCTGGGTCCGGATCACGGGTCTACCTGCTGCCTTCGACCCTAGTAGGGCCAAGGCCTCGGCCATCATCCACCCTTGCCTCCGCATAGCTCAGCGCCTCATGGCGACTACCTTTTTGGCGAGATATGAACCTGGGACGATGTCCACGCCGGAGCTTTATATGCTCTACGCGATGACACGCCCCAGAGCTCTATCTAGGGAGGGTGACGAGTTGGTCCCCGCCGTCGTGATTGATATCGCGAGCTGGTTTTTGGATCGCATCATCATATCGGTGGGCGCTCGCTCACCGATATGCTGCGGCGGTCTGATCACTCTGCTCACTCTTATGACCGGTGAGGACCTTCCTGCCGACCTGCGACGAGCCCCGGGCCCCACTTCACTGTCCATAGATGTTATGGCCCGGATGAAGATGCTTCGTCCGCATGGTCAGCGGCACTGGGTTTGGTTGCACGGTCCATTCGGTGCGGATTACATGATCCTTCCGAGCCCAGCTCGGACTCAGATAGCACCAGCACAGGTGGACTGGCTCCCGACGATGGATCTCCTGATCCCCGCCGCCTATGTGCTTGAGGCCGAGGAGGTTGAGCAGGCTGAGCAGGCTGAGCAGGCCCACGCTGCCCACGCTCCACCCGCTGACCCTGCTGCTCCTGCTGACCCCGTGGCCCCTCAGCAGCCCGATATTTCTGCTGCTCCCGACACCTCTGTCCACACTTCTGCCGGTGTCGGGAGTACCCTCGCTGAGCCCACCTCCACTACCTCCACGCCCACCACCACTTCCACCACTGCTGGCCCTCTGTCCATTGAGCCCGTTTCCTCTGCCCTACCCGAGAGCCCGCCGACTATAGTTGAGTGTGGAGAGCCCTCTTTTGCTGCCGTCGTGGAGACCGTGGTTTCCACCTCTATCTCCACCGCAGCCGTATTTTCTGAGAGTGTCATGGCGTCTGTCCACACGTCTGTGTCACCGACCTCTCTGGCCGCCTCGTTGCCACTTTTATACTCCTCTTCCGTTGCTGCTGCCTCCACTTCCTACCAGCCTGCGCCCCGGCCTCCCACTGAGGCTAGGCCCACACTTGCGAGCACAGCACCTTTCGACCACTTACCTGCTGAGCCCATCACCTACGCCACCCGAGTACGCCAGCCTCGTCCTGCACAGCACAGACCGGTGTGTCCCTCTGCACCACCTCCCCCGACACTGTACTTCAGAGCATTCATGCTCTCGAGGGGGCGGTGAGTGGCCTCAGAGGTGACCTTAGGACCCTGTCCGCCACCGTCACCGATATGGCTCGCCGCTTTGACCTACTTTCGCACATTCACTACTGCCTCACCCAGTTTCTAGAGCGGCTCCCTCGCGTACCCGCACCCACCCAGCAGGTACCCACCCCCACTCCTACACACACCCAGCCTGATTCCACACCCACACCCACACCCGCCCCCGCTCAGCAGCCTGTTCCCCACCCACCACCACCACCACCTCCGCCTCAGGACGGAGACGGCGCAGCCCCACCCTCTTAGGAACCCTTGATGCCATTGATTCTTTTTACGTTGTGCTACCCGTCTCTGCTGGGTCTTGATGGTTTTGCCCACCCCCCCTCCCCTCACTGTTTTTGGGTACACATTTTGTTCATATCTTTATATATCTTTATATACTTTTTTTGGGAGAGAGGGAGAGTTTTTGGTGTCACACTTTTATATCTGTATCACTCCTATATCTGCATGCATCATGTCCGCATCATATTTTTCGTTTCATTGTTTTCTTTTCTTTTTCCTCATGCATGCATCCTCACCTACCCCTCACATTACACGTCTCTCGGTGTGCCACACTTCGCACATTGAGGACACTGTGCACTTTAGCTTGGGGGAGTGAGTTCTCACGTTCTTTTCGATTTACCACCTTTATTTTTAGTTTTTTCACGCCATTTTCCGCTTTTGCACTTATTTTCATCACTTTTTCTTTTACCTTACTATGCATCACGTTTTTCTTATTTTCTTTGTGTGCTGCATTGTAAATAGTTTCATTTTCCCTCTTTATCTTTATTTCTTTTTCATCTCATGCTAGAGATGACTTTTCTATGCTGATGATGATGTGGAGTTAGCTTTCTCAATATGCATGCTATATTTGTCAGGTCTTAGATTTTATTTCTGATATCATATGTTGTGATTTGCCTTGCATTTAGAGATAGTAACCCACACTTCTTCCACAAGAAAATGGATGAAATTTTATTATTAGCTGAGTCTGAATATTCATATGTATGCTATCGCAGAAAACACACCAAGATTCACGCATTGAATGCTTATATCTGGAGTACCGTTTTCTTTTCCTATAACACTTCTATATGCATGATTTGTACATTTCACTTCAGGATGATTGAATGATGTTAGCTATGATAAATCTGGATTAGTTTAGCTTTTTTGTGATCAAAACTGAGTAGATTAGATTACCCTGCTGAAGTTGTCGTGCACGTCCTATAGAGTGAACTGAGAGACATATTTATTTCTTTCTCCACATATCTTGAACATCAATTCTCTATTTTAAAATCATTGGTGAATCTCCCCTTAGCGATTCTATTATATGGCATTTCCCCCGCTATTAATTCCTAGCTCCAAATTCCCCAAAACCAAAGAAAGAAAAAGAAAAATTCTTGTATATCCTTATTTCTCTTTGATTTGGGATCATCGTGTATATATGCTAGTTGAAAAAAAAAGAAGAAAAAAAAATAGAAAAGAAAAGAGAAAAGAATCTCAATAAACGATCCCATCTCATGTTCTCTCTTTCTTCTCTCTTTTTGTTTTTATTTTCGTTACTTTTGGAGCTTCATAAAAAAATGGGGATGTAAATATTGTTTTTGTGCCACCACGCTTATAGATAAGCTTGGGGGAGAGAATCCAATGATGTGTGAGAGAGTGACTACTTGACGTTGCACGACAACCTAGGCTAAGTAATATTCTATACTCGGTAAGATTGTTTTAGCTTTACGAAATCCAGAAATCTATGCCTAGCACTCATTTCATGAAATCCACACTTTTCTATTCTTTCTATTCTATTGCATGATATTCTTATACTCCTCTTAGAAAGCGTTCAATTGAAAAGTGTGTGATCTGCGATAGTGTATACCGCTTTAAATGATTCAGACGATGTTAATTCTAAAATTATTCTGTTTTTCATGTTATATCATTATTCTTGGGTTTTCTATTTCTATTTGCACCATTATACTATGATATCGAAATAAAATTCTTTGACATGTGTTTTACATTCGGTGCATGCTATATGAGTAAGCAAAACCCACGTCCTGAGAAAATGATCTAGCAGCTTCCCTCTTCGCTTTCTTCTTTCTTCTTCGTTTTTATTTCGTTTTTCGTTTTTCTTCGTTCTTCGTTTTTCGTTTTTCGTCGTTTTCGTTTTCCGAATCCACCGGGTTCGCCTTTTACTTATCTTCCTCGAGGACGAGTAAGAGGTAAGCTTGGGGGATTTTGATCACTCCTTATTTTACACCTTTTTTCCGCATGATTGCATGCCATTTAGATCGCTCAAATCACGCTTTTCACGATTTATCAACAATATTGCGATACTTTTCACGATTTGTTGTTTTTGTCGTATTTCAGGAGATTTGGAGCGATTTGGAGTGATCCCCTGATACGCCTACTCCAGAGTGTCACCGATGACTTCCCCGAGGGGTATTTTGCTATTGGAGAGGAGCGGAAGAAGAAAGAACGTCGCAGGAGCGACTAGGAGGCAAAAACTAGCTGTTTGGGCATTTTTGGTGTCTCACTCGGCCGAGTGAAGGAGTCACTCGGCCGACCAGCGAGACACCGCTCAGCCGACCAGATCGGACACGTTTCATGTGTGCATTCGGCCGAGCGTCGGAAGCCACTTCGGCCGATTGACGAGACCCCGTCCGCCCGAGTGGCACTCAGACGACGCCCATCAAAAAGTGCCAACTTACTGTTTTTCGTCTGCCTGAGCTTCAGAAGACCCACTCGGCCGAGTGGAAAATGCCGACCGTCCGAGTACATAGAAGCCATCGGCCGAGTGACGACAACTCACTCGGCCGAGCCACCCCCGAAGTGAAGACCCCTGAAGACCGAGACTTACTAGAAATTTTCAGGGTTTCTTGCTCGTTTCTTACTCGGCCGAGCGACTTTTGTCACTCGGCCGAGTGCGACGCGCTGCCTGTAGCGAAAATTGCGATTTTCAGGCTGCGCAGGGGCATTTTGGTCATAGTTTTTTGGACGATTTTGGGGGGTATTTAACCCCAGTTTTTAACCTAGGTTGGGGGCTTTTCTCTTTACTTTTTGTAGCTTTTGAGATTAAACTTTTTAGGTTTAGATTTTTGTGATTGGAGAGGAGAGAAAAGTTTATTCTTGTTGGATTCTTGGAGAACTCTATTGGTTTGTCTCCCTCTCCATTAAAAATTTCATTTTTATTGCTTATTTGCATATTGTGATGAATTCTCTTGTTATTTCAATTGATTATTTTTGCACTTGTGATATGAATTTTGAGTAGTCTATACGTCTTGGGGCGTGGGGATGAACCCTACGAGCCCAATTTCCGATTTGTGACGCTTTGGTAGAAATATTGCTAGAATTGCCATTAGGGTTAGTTTGGGATCGATTTACTACGGATAGCTAGGTGTTCATATCGATTGGGATTTGCAAGAGATTGGATCCCAATTCGATAGGAAACCCTAGAAATCCGAATTGGGTTGAAATTGAGTTTCCGTAGTATCGGTTTGCAAGAGATTGGACCGATACTAGGGTTCTCGGTTGCAATTCCATACCGATACCCGTTTGCAAGAGATTGGACGGGTAAGAACTATCCCAACCTAGGTCGTGGCCCGAGTTTGCACGAGAGTGGGCTCGATGCGCGATTGAACGATGATGTTGATCCTAATGCTAGCTTGCCTAGGCTAGGGTTTGCAAGAGATTGGACCCAAACCTAGGATAGCTATAGACCGGCAACAGCGCGAGAGCGTGAGCTAGGTTTTACATTCAGTTGCAACTAGTTCATCCGAAATTCTACCCTAGCAATGTTGATACCAATGAATCACATTGACGAGATACGGTGAGTAGCGGGGATTCCCCATTCCCTAGGCGTCCTTTATTTGATTTGATATCTCCATATTTTGTCTGACGATTGTGACAGGATCGCCAAAGGCAAATTCCCTCTTTTCTGTTCTTAATAGCCAGGTTGTTCGGAGCAGGCACTTTCATTCGTCCTCCTTGTGTTCGATAACCCGCTCGCCGCTACACCGTGCGCTTGCGGTAAAACTACAACCGTCGCTCCGGGACGTGTATCCGGGGTGCGATCAGCGTCCTAAGCTAGTCCGGGGTGTGCGTTGCACCGTTCATACTTTCCACGCCGCGAGGGGTGGTGAGCTCTCCCGGCACTTGGCGGGGGGATCGCCTCACGCTATGGTATTCTCAGAAAATCAAAGTGTATCTGACAAGGATGAATGTTTCCATTTAAATTTACAAGAACTGATCTATGGCTTGTACACGAGTTCTTAGATTATCGCCCGTTGTGGGGTAAGATCCGGCCCTAGGATGGGCTATAGAGCTGTCCTCGCCTGCGGTGAACGACCTCCGGATCTAAGGGTCACCTTCTGCCGGGTGGGCCTTTTAATTCGAGTCGTTCTTGGCGCAGAGGTGAGCGACCGTCTTCCGTGCTGAAGTGTTGTAAGGTCTTCTCGGTTCGGTAGAAGCACTGGGGGGGATCACCAGGGAAGCCGTCTTTCTGGGGCTTGTGTCTTGGGGGGGGTCTTGATGATCGCCCCCCCCCCCCCCCCCCACCCCCCCCCCCCCCCCGCCTCGCTGCTTGGGTTTGAGGGTGGGGGGAGTCTTGATGATCGGGCCGCCCTCCCCCCACGCCTCGCTGCTTAGGTTTGAGGGTGGGGGGAGTCCTGACGGTCGGTCCGCCTCCCCCCACGCCTCGCTGCTTGGGTTTGAGGGTGGGGTTCGGGGCCCGGTCGTGCCGGGGAGGGCTGACACGCCATGACTCGCCGTTTGGGCTCGCCAGGGATGCAGGCTTGCCGAGGTCCCCGTCCGGAGGTCGACGGCGAGCAGGTGTTGGCTTGCAAGCCCGGGGGGCTCTCGCTTTTCCTGCCGGCGGGGGTCGGATGCCTACCTTTCTCCGACTCGTCCTTGTTTAGGGCGGACGGAGGCGTGAAAGGTGGATTTCCCTTGTGTAAGCGGAATATCCTTTTGGCGATCCGTTTGTAAGAGGAATATCCTGTTGGAGGTGGTGGAGAGGCGGGAACCGCCGCCCTGGGCGGTGGGAACCACTGATGGCCGGTGACCTCTCTTTTGTTAGGGCGTTGTATCTCAGCCCGTTTCCCAGCGGGTGGGGGGGATAAGTGCCGATTTCTCATGTCTTCTGACTCTTTGTTCTTTTTCTTTCGGAAGGGTGAGTGGCGTCTTTATAGGGAGATCTTGCTGACGGTTTCCCCAGTATTTATTGCGATGAGTTGGCATTATTAATGGGCTCCTCGGATTCACGCCCGTGGGAAACCGCTTTTGCCAGGTGGCTCTTACGGAACCTCTTTTGGAGTGTACCATTAATGGTGGCGTATTTCTCGAGCGTCTTATCGTTTCGTCGAGTCACATTGGGGCCGCTTACTCAGGAACTGACGCCAGTTCGTCTCGGTTTATGCGCCACTGTCTTCTTTCGATTTTTCAAGGATCATGGGTGCGTAGCCCTCTCTGGTTTGGGTGGCTAGGGTTGGCCCTGCCCCAGAGGTCTTGAGGGGGGGAGCGGACGCGTAGCCCGGCCCGTGTCCTTCTCTCGTTTGGGTGGCTAGGGTTGGCCCTGCCCCAGAGGTCTTGAGGGGGGGAGCGGGCGCGTAGCCCGGCCCCGTGCCCTTCTCTAGTTTGGGTGGCTAGGGTTGGCCCTGCCCCAGAGGTCTGGAGGGGGGAGCGGGCGCGTAGCCCGGCCCGTGCCCTTCTCTGGTTTGGGTGGCTAGGGTTGGCCCTGCCCCAGAGGTCTGGAGGGGGGAGCGGGCGCGTAGCCCGGCCCGTGCCCTTCTCTGGTTTGGGTGGATAGGGTTGGCCCTGCCCCAGAGTTCTGGAGGGGGGGAGCGGGCGCGTAGCCCGGCCCGTGCCCTTCTCTGGTTTGGGTGGCTAGGGTTGGCCCTGCCCCAGAGGTCTGGAGGGGGGGAGCGGGCGCGTAGCCCGTCCCGTGTCCTTCTCTGGTTTGGGTGGCTAGGGTTGGCCCTACCCCAGAGGTCTGCAGGGGGAGCGGGCGCGTAGCCCGGCCCGTGCCCTTCTCTGGTTTGTGTGGCTAGGGTTGGCCCTGCCCCAGAGGTCTGGAGGGGGGAGCGGGCGCGTAGCCCGGCCCGTGTCCTTCTCTGGTTTGGGTGGCTAGGGTTGGCCCTGCCCCAGAGGTCTGGAGGGGGTAGCAGGCGCGTAGCCCGGCCCGTGCCCTTCTCTGGTTTGGGTGGCTAGGGTTGGCCCTGCCCCAGTGGTCTGGAGGGGGAGCGGGCGCGTAGCCCGGCCCTGCCCTTCTCTGGTTTGGGTGGCTAGGGTTGGCCCTGCCCCAGAGGTCTGGAGGGGGGGAGTAGGCGCGTAGCCAGGCCCGTGCCCTTCTCTGGTTTGGGTGGATAGGGTTGGTCCTGCCCCAGAGGTCTGGAGGGGGGAGCGGGCGCGTAGCCCGGCCCGTGCCCTTCTCTAGTTTGGGTGGCTAGGGTTGGCCTTGCCCCAGAGGTCTGGAGGGGGGGAGCGGGCGCGTAGCCCGGCCCGTGCCCTTCTCTGGTTTGGGTGGCTAGGGTTGGCCCTACCCCAGAGGTCTGGAGGGGGGGAGCGGGCGCGTAGCACGGCCCGTGCCCTTCTCTGGTTTGGGTGGCTAGGGTTGGCCCTGCCCCAGAGGTCTGGAGGGGGGCGCGGGCGCGTAGCCCGGCCCGTGCCCTTCTCTGGTTTGGGTGGCTAGGGTTGGCCCTGCCCCAGAGGTCTGGAGGGGGGAGCGAGCGCGTAGCCCGGCCCGTGCCCTTCTCTGGTTTGGGTGGCTAGGGTTGGCCCTGCCCCAGAGGTCTTAGGGGGGAGCGGGCGCGTAGCCCGGCCCGTGCCCTTCTCTGGTTTGGGTGGATAGGGTTGACCCTGCCCCAGAGGTCTGGAGGGGGGAGCGGGCACGTAGCCCGGCCCGTGCCCTTCTCTGGTTTGGGTGGCTAGGTTTGGCCCTACCCCAGAGGTCTTGAGGGGGGGAGCGGGCGCGTAGCCCGGCCCGTGCCCTTCTCTGGTTTGGGTGGCTAGGGTTGGCCCTGCCCCAGAGGTCTGGAGGGGGGAGCGGGCGCGTAGCCCGGCCCGTGCCCTTCTCTGGTTTGGGTGGCTAGGGTTGGCCCTGCCCTAGAGGTCTTGAGGGGGGAGCGGGCGCGTATCCCGGCCCGTGCCCTTCTCTGGTTTGGGTGGCTAGGGTTGGCCCTGCCCCAGAGGTTTGGAGGTTTGGCGCTGCAAAACTTATGTAGGAACAACAATGTTGGGGAAAGCGGATAGATGTGTATATCGTATGTGTAAAAAAAGAAAAACTTACAACTAGAATTTTAGCAGATGCTTTGCGTTCCAAGGGTGGGCCAGTTCGTTCCCTTCGGGGGTTGCCAAGATGTACGTGGCTGGTCCGATAATATCGACGACCGTGTAGGGCCATTCCCATTTGGCGGCCAGCTTTCCCCACTGGGCGGTCTCGGGGCGGAAGGCGGCGTCTCTGAGTACCAAGTCGCCGATCCTGAAAGTCCGCGGCTTCACCCGGGAGTCATAGTACCGCGCCATCCTCTGGCTGTGTTTGACGAGGCTCGTCAGGGCCCGGTCTCTTACCTCGTCTATCAGTTCAAGACTGAGGCCGAGTCCCTCCCCATTGATCTCTTCGTCGAATAGCTTTAGTCAGAGTGTCTCTTTGCCAATCTCCACGGGAACGACCGCCTCCGATCCGTATGCTAGCATGAATGGGCTTTCTCCGGTCGAGGCCTTGTGGGTGGTACGATATGACCATAGGATTCCCGGCAGCTCGTCGACCCATGCCCCCAGGGCGACGTCCACCTTTTTCTTCATTGGGTTCAGGATGCATTTATTCACGGCCTTCGCCATTCCGTTGCACTGTGGGTGGGCGACTGATGCGAACTGGAGTTTGATCCCCCCAGCCCGAGCAGAAGTCACGGAAGCCTTCACAATCAAACGGCTTTCCATTATCCGTGACTATTGAGCGGGGAATCCCGAAGCGACATATAACGGATTGCCAGATAAAGCCCTTCATGTCCGTCCACGTGATACGCGCTAGCGGCTCCGCTTCCACCCACTTCGTGAAGTAGTCCACGGCGACGACTAGATATTTCCTTCCTCCGGAGGCCTTTGGGAAAGGCCCAAAGATGTCGATCCCCATTTGGCGAAGGGGATCGGGCTCACAATGGGCATCAGGTTGGCCGGAGGTGCATTCGTCCGTCGGCAGAATTTCTGGCACGCCTCGCACCTCTTGACGTACTTTACCGCGTCCCGGATCATTGTCGGCCAATAGTAACCCTGGTGCATTATTTTGTGGGCGATTGTGCGACCGCCATGCTGGTTTCCGTAGAAGCCTTTGTGCACTTCGTGGATGACTTGCTCAGCCTGCTCTGGGCCCAACCATTTCAGGTAGGGCAGGACGTCGAAATTGGCGCGGCGGCGGCGGTACATCACTCCATCAAGGAGTACGAATGACAGGGCTCGCCTCTCTACCAGTTTAGCCAGCATCCGCTCCTCGGGCAGTTCCCCCGTCTCCAAGTACTTCACAATGGGGGTCATCCACGTCGTCATCGTGCCCGTACACATCAGTTCTCCTTCGTCAATGGTTGGGGTCAATAGGCTTTCGACGTAGATGGCCTTCCCGATCTCGGTCGCGGAGGAGGAGGCCAGCTTAGACAGGGCGTCCGCTCGGAGGTTGTTGGAGCGGGACAGGTGCTGGACGTCCGCCTTCTTGAACTTGCGGAGTTCGATCTGGATGCGCCTAAGGTAACGCTTCATTGTTTCTTCTCGAGCCTCGAAGCTCCCTAGGATCTGTTGGACGACGAGCCGTGAGTCACTTAGGAGCAACACGTTCGTCGCCCCCACCGCCTTAGCGAGTTTCAACCCGTTAACCATGGCCTCGTACTCTGTGACATTGTTGGTTGCCGGGAAGTTGAAGCGTAGGGCGTACTCCAACGAGCATCCGTCAGGGGTTTGAATGACGATACCCGCCCCGGTCCCAGATCCTGTCCCGGAGCCATCGACTTGGATGGTCCACAATTCGTCCACGTCCATCTGGGAGGGCTCTGAGGATTCGCCCACCCCGGTCCCATGCGGGGACGCAGTCGCTGAGGGGAGATTTGGCTGGTTCCCCGGTGTGCCCCCTGCGGTGCATTCCACCACGAAGTCGGCCAGCGCCTGGCCCTTGATCGCCGTCCGGGCCTTGTACGTTATGTCGAACTCGCTGAGCTCGACACTCCAGTTGAGCATCCTCCCCGACCGCTCCAGTCTCTTCAAGTTTTTCTCGAGGGGCATGTCGGTGTGGACGGCTATGGGATGGGCCTGGAAGTTTGGTCGGAGCTTTTGGGCTGTGGTGACTAGGCAGTAGGCGGCTCTCTCGATGGGACTGTAACGAGTCTATGCCTCCCGGAGGATCCGGCTGGCGTAGTAAACAGGGCGCTGCACCCCCCCTTCCTCCTTGATTAGGACGGAGCTAACGGCCTCCTCGTTGGTCGCCAAGTACAACCCTAGGGGTTCGCCTTCTTCCGGCCGTGCGAGGAGCAGTGGGCTCTGTAGGTAAGCCCTCAGCTCCGCGAACGCCCGGGCACAGTCGTCGTCCCACGGGATCACCTTCCTCTTGTCCTTAGCCTCGCCAAAGGCTGTGCGCAATACCCTGAAGAAGGGGAGCGACTTCTCCGCAGATTTTGACAGGAATTGCCCCAGAGCAGCGATCCGGCCGTTCAGTCGCTGCAAGTCCCGGATCGTCCGGGGTTCCGCCATACTGATGAGGGCTGTCACCTTGTCGGGGTTCACCTCGATCCCCCGCTTCGTTATCATGAAGCCCAGGAATTTTCCCGACTGCAAGCCGAAGATACACTTCACGGGGTTTAGTCTTAGGTTGTATCGGCGGACCCTTTGGAAAGTTTCCTGTAAGTCGGCGAGGTGGTCTGGGGCCCTCCTACTCTTTACCAGCATGTCGTCGATGTAGACCTCCAGGTTTCGCCCCACCTGAGGGCCGAATATTCGGTCTACCATCCGCTGATAGGTCGCCCCAGCGTTCTTCAGTCCAAAGGGCATCTTGGTGTAACAGAAGGTGCCCTTGTCGGTGACAAAAGACGTCTTTTCCTCGTCCTCCTCCGCCATCGGTATCTGGTTGTACCCCGAGAAGGCGTCCATAAAGCTTAACAACTCGTAGCCGGACGCCTGGTCCACCAAGCGGTCGATCCGGGGTAGGGGGAAGCTGTCCTTTGGGCATACCTTTTTGATGTCGGTGAAGTCGACGCACA
Source organism: Scilla litardierei (assembly GCA_030789695.1). Lineage (NCBI taxonomy): Eukaryota > Viridiplantae > Streptophyta > Magnoliopsida > Asparagales > Asparagaceae > Scilla > Scilla litardierei. The sequence goes on along the minus strand of CM061139.1, from coordinate 116,600,965 downwards.
TGCGCCACTTTCCACTGGGCTTCTTCACCAAAATGACATTGGCAAGCCAGTCCGGGTAATCCACCGGCCGGACAAACTTGGCTTCGAGGAGCCGCTCTACTTCTTCCTCGGCCGCCCTCTTCTTTTCGCCCCCCGCACTTCTCTTCTTCTGTCGGACCGGTCGGGCTTCTGGGTCCGCATTTAACCTATGGGAGATCACCGTCCGGTCAACCCCCGGCATGTCGGCAGGTGACCATGCGAATATATCCGCATTTTCCCGGAGCAAGGCGACGAGGGTCACCCTCAGGGCGGCCGGGAGTTTTGTCCCGATGGAGACGGTTTTCTCTTCATCCGCGGCTACGGGAACCTCCTCGACCTCCTCGACCGGGGTCGGCCGCTGGTCGCAGAAGTCCTCCTTTTTGTCGGGGATGAGAACCGTCAGGGCCCGCCCCGGGCTCCCACGCCGGGCTGGCCTACGGTCACGGCCCCCAGGCACCTCCTGGTCTCCTCGCACCAGTCCCACCCCCTGTGGGGTCTGGAACTTCATCATCTGGTGTTGCAGGCTGGGGAGCGCCTCGATGGCCGTCATGTATGGACGCCCTATGATTCCGTTATACGCCAATGCGACGTCGACGATGACGAAACGCGTCCCCCTGGTGACGACCCTCGGTACCTCCCTCAGAGTCATCGGCTGGGTGATCGTCCCCACTATGGGGATCATATGGCCGGTGAAGCCGACAATGGGGTCCGCGCAGGGCTCTAGGTCTGCACGCCCCCACCCCATTCTCTCGACCGTTGACAGGAACAGGATGTCGCAGGAGCTACCGGTGTCAATCAGGAGCCGGCCGACGACAACCGCCCCGATCCGAGCCTCGACGACGAGGGCGTTATCGCTCTGGCTCCCCACCTCCTGCCGGTCTCCCTCAGTAAAGGTGATAGGGGGTCGGTGTGTCCTTCTCCGCTTCGACCGGCGGCTGGCGCCCGCCACCATCACCTGTCGGGCACCAGCCCCTGAGATCGTGGGCGGCGTCCCCACTGGGGACGGCCCCCTGCTTATCATCTCAATTCGCATGATCGCCCCGGGGGGCGTGGCTCCCCCCGATCGCGGTCCGCTGGCGGTTCTGGCCCCCGCCCCTCCGGGGGGGCTCTCTCTCCTTCTGCTGCCCGCCTGTCCGCCACGAAGTTTTCCAAGTGGCCCGCCTGGATCAGCCACTCGATCTCTCTCTTAAGAGTGTAACAACGGTCAGTATCGTGACCGTGGTCACGGTGATATCGGCAATACCTCCGGAGATCCCGCTTCGCCGGATCCGTCCTCATCTCCCGGGGAGGCTCTGGCAGTAATCCGGCCCTCGTTACCGCGACCAGAACCTCCATCATGGGGGCGTTGAGCCGCGTGTAGTGCACCCGTAGGGGGCCTTCCTGTCTTGGGAGGGCTCGGGTGGCGCCTCAGGCCGGGGCGAACTCGCGCGCCGGGCCAGGGCGGTCTTGCGGGCGTTGCAACACAGGTTCGTGCCTTGGTTGGGTTAACTGGTCGCGACCTCGGCGCTCCTCTTCTTGCCTCGGCCGAGGGTGTGACCGGGGCTCGCCTTGGGATGGCTCCGCTGGGGGGGAATAGGGCCTTTGTGCCGAGAGTCTCTTCGGCCAACGCATGCCTCTCCGCCAAAGCAACCAACGCCTCATAGTCGGTCGGCAGATCCCGGAGCAGGGATTTGTGGAGGCTCCGAGTCCGCAACCCCGTCTTGAAGGCCAGCATAAGCACCTCGTCGCCGCATGTCACCACCGCCCGTCTCTCATCCTGAAAGCGGCGGAGGTATATGCCTGTTGTCTCCCCCTCTCCTTGGACTATCGTGTTGAGATAGTCTAAGGGCTTCTTTTTCGTCCGCCCGGCCCGAAACTCTTGGCAGAACTTGTGGGATAGCTCGCCAAAGCTCCCAACGGATCTCACGGGTAAGCCGAAGTACCAGTCCAACGCGGTGTCCCTCAGGCTTTGGGAGAAATGCTGGCATAGGAACGCCTCATCCACATCCTGCATCTCCATTGCCCCCCGGTACTGCTGCACGTGCGTGAGGGGGTCGCCTCTTCTGTTGTATGTGGCCAAGTGGGGGGGTTTGAACCTTATGGGTCTCGGGGCGGATGTAATCCACCGTGCAAGCGGCGTGGCCCCCTCCGGATAGGTAGGGCGATCGGGCGCATCCCCTATCCGCCATTCGGGGGTCTGGCTTCGGTCGCGCCTCGGCCGCCGACAGTCCTCTGGCCCCGGGGAGTAGCCCGACGGTCGCCTGGCGGGGCTCCTTCCCCGGGTCGAGGATTCGATGGGTTGCGGGCTACGGTTCTCCCAGCACCATCGCCTCCCGGCCGGCTCCCCACGGCCTCCATCCGCTCCTGATTCCCCCGCAGAAGCATTTCGCGCTCAGCGGTGAGGAAGCGTAGTTGTCGACAAACGGCTTCCTCGTGCAGGCGATCAGAGGGGTGGTGCAGGCGATGCGGGCTGCCTCCTCATAGTGGGGACCTGGCCAACAACGGGCCCCGCCCGTCCCCGAGCCACCGACCCATCGCCGTCACCTCCAGGATTTCCCGGTTGCTCTTGTTCTCCCTCCTTAGCCTCTCGCGCTCTGCGATGATGAGGCGGAGCTGGTGGCGAGCGGTCTCTTCGTCCTGGTAGGCCCTTCGGGCGGTCTCGGCCGCTTCGTCCAAACATCTTTGCGCGGCGGCCACCTCCTCCAGGCGCCTCCACCGCCGCGCGACCTCCATCTCCTCTTCCAGGAGCTTCTGCTGGGCCGCAACCTCCTTGGCGAGCCCCCTGTTCTCCCCCTCCTCCTCGAACTGAGGGTGGAGATTCCGCCTCACGTTCTGGGGCTCCGAGGGGACGGGCTGGGGCTCCGCCCCCGTCGCTGGGTAGCCTCCCATCGCCTGAGTAATGGCCTCGAAGCTCTTCAGGACTGTGTGGGCCGAAAGGGGGTCGGGCGTCGGGGTCATTAGTAGAGAAAGCGGCTCCTGACCCACGGGATCCTTGCCGTGGTCAGGGTTCTGAGTGATCGGTATGGAGTCTAACATGGGTGTGACCCTTCGTTCCCACAGACGGCGCCAATTGTTACCAGGTGGAACTCTTGTACAATGAATTTGTATTGAGGAGAACCAAGGGCACGGTGGTTATGTTGATAAGAGGGTTTAGGTGGGCTATTTAACAAGTGATTAGTGGGGTGAAGAGGTTGGACTTGCCGCCGGGGGTGGCCACGGAGTCAAATCTCACCGGACGCGATGGAGGAAGATTGGATGGCGGGAAGCTGAAGTTGATGTCGACCAAGGGGCGAGCTTTCCTGCAGCACGAGCAACTCGTCAGAAGGGCGGGTTTGGGCTCCAACCCTTAGCCCCTCTGATGCCTAAGTCAGTAATAGGACTTAAAATGGGGGCTAGGCACGCCGGTCGGACTGAGGGTGTGCCGACCGTACGTGGCAAGCTATAAGCGGGAGAACAAAGATATGGACGACCTTTGCTCTCGTGTGTGAATAATAGATTGAGAGAGAGAATTTGCCCCCCCCCCCTCCACCGTAAGAAGAGAGGGGTATTTATACCTGACGGGAGATGACTAGGCGGGGCTGACCTGGCATGCTGACTCGACGTGCTGAGCTGGCTCGGTTGTCAGTGGGAGCTTCAGACAAGGATGTCAGGAACAGGAGTGCCTGACCTGCTTTTGTCAGACGGTGCAACGGCCAGGGGATGCTTTTGTCGGGTTGTTAGCGCCGAAAGCATTAATGGTCAGTCGGCTCAACCGCCAGGGGATGCTTTGTCAGATGGTCGGGCGGCGTTAGTGTCAGTCGTGTCCTTATCCTAGGTTGTTTGTCGTTGGTGACGAACTAAAGGTCTGGCTATGCTATCCCTGGTGCCGTGGTGCATGGGGACCGGTCGGATCGACCGGCTCGGGGGCTGTTCGTCCCGGCCGTGACCCCTTTTCGGTCGTGGGTTGTGGGCCACTGGAACGGGAGGATACGCACATACCTATGTCAGCATATCCGGCGGTATTGTCCGGGCGCTCCCCAAGCGCCTTGCCCCTAGCGGGCCGAGCAACTGCGGTTGTATGCCTCGGCCCGGTGGGGGGAGTGCTGCGAGGGGCGCCCGTTCCCGCGTAGCTTCGGTCTTCTGGGGTGGCGGCCCTTTCATGAAGGAGAGAGTTAATGGGGTATGTCAGCGGATCCGGGCAGGAGTCGGACTCTTACGATCTTTAGGTCGTAACACTCCCTATTTTGTCATTGTCATCTATCCATATCACACACACATTGAGGACAATGTGACATTTAAGCTTGGAGGAGTGCACAGTGCACACATTTTGCTTTGTCCTGAAACACACCTTAAAATTTCAGATGAACCATATTCACTTCTATATTCTGTCTCATATGCTTCATGTTATGATGGAATCCTGTGGATTTAATTTTTTATAAACTCTGATATATGTTAGATTAGAGCTTAATTCCTTAATTAGAGTATCATTGTTAATATGCTTTTTCATAGTAGAATACATAGTTCCACAACCATATTCTCGAAACAGTTGAGCTAAAAATGAATGAATCAGAATCTGATTCATTTTTCCTTTTCTTCTGTATATAGACATAAATGATATTTGATCATGCTTTGCATTCCATCGCCTTTACGTGAGTTTGAAAAAATCCCAAAAAACATAAAAATTTCAAAAATATCTAAATAAAAGATCATTGGTGTTCCTTGTAATTCGATGCACTAAGATCGTCTGATCTAGGATGTATAGACCGCTCCTTGTACTCCATTGCGTTTACGCTAGTTTGCAAGATAAAAAATATATATAGCCAAAAGTATAAAAAATACAAAAAGAAAATTACATATCTCTACCCATTTTCTATATAGAACAAAGACATGGACGAGGTTGATTGGGTTCTAGGAGTCAGGAAATAGGCATAGTGTGGTGATGCCTTACCTTAATTGAGTTTACTAACTCATTCCATGAAGCTTAACAAAACACCATGCATGCTTGAAACTGTTTGATCATGACATATTTATACTTCTTAGAGAATGAGTTGTGGACATTGGATTCGTCTATGTGAACTTAGTATATTTCATGATAAACTATGATAGGATGTAGCTTTGCTCTCACTCCATTCTTTATCAAGTTCATTATGCTTATTGAATTCCATAATATGTTCATCAGTAGCGAGACTTAAGTATTTTGTGTGAATGTGTGTTCTGATTATATATTGGTGTGTGTTCACGTATTCTTGTATCCATGAGCTCATATATTCGCTGAGTTTGACACTGAGTCCCTTAATTCTACCACACCTTTAACACCTTACTTTCCAATGTATTCCTCTCCCGGGTTCACTAATTATTCATCTTCCTCGAGGACGAGTAGAGGTAAGCTTAGTGGATTTTGATGTATCTGTATTTTACATGTTTTATACTCCAAATCCACAATATATTTGATTGCTTAAATCCTGATTTTATATGCTTTTATGTTGATAATTGGAACTGTTTGACTTCAAGAGCGTTTGGTTGCATTTCAAGGAATATCGAGCAATTTGGAGCATATTGAAGAGAAGGACATAATCGTCGAAGACAGAGCATCAACGGCGTCGCATATGATGAGCTGAAGCTACTGGAGAAGGAAGAAGAGAAGGAAATGGAGAAGAGGACCAAGGGCTGGAATACCATGTCACTCGACTGAGCGTATCACACGCTCGGCCAAGCTGACGTCGCAAAAGAGAAGGCCAAAGAAAGCTTACAAGAAGTAGGTCGCTCGGCCTAGAGACCCATCTCACTGGACCAAGCGATACTCTGCAGATGACATCCAAGTTTGGCTTAAAACTCTCTGTTGAATTAGCTCAACCGAGCACCAAGGTACGCTCGACCGAGCAGAGTAGAAAGTGTAGAATTCTGGACAGATCTTTACTCTTTGAAGATCTGCTATCATCTGAGATTTTACACTATTTCTATCATATTTTCCCAGATAGTAGACTTCATGATGATTCCATCGCCTCCAAAAATACAGCAAACGGAAGTCAGATGAGTCCTAGAAAATTTCTACAAGTTGGATAATCTGTGCAGGAAAGTGTGCCTGGGCAGGCTGGAAAGTGTGCTTGGTCGAGCGCCCTTGCACAACATGGCAGAGCTAAGTGGGCTACCAGATTGGGCCCAGTTTGAGTTGGGGTTGTTTTAGGGTTTTCTTAGAGTTATATATATTCTTGGGGTAGCCGTTATTGAGGGGGATCCATCTTTTGTGCGGGAGACCATTTTTTGGAGGCTTGGTCACTCCATAGGCCCCCTCCTTGGTGATTTTGTATCGGATCTTTTACGAAGCTAAGTATTTCTTTTGTTGAATCCTTTCTATTGCTTTCCTTATATGCATGTGATGTTTTGTATCGACTTCATATCTTTCGCTATTATTGAGTAGATCTATTGCTAGGGTATAGGGTTGAACACTAGGATCTTAGGGATTGGATGTTAGGTTAATCTTAGTTGAACGAATCTAGGGTTGCTCTATGGTAGTTTGAACAAGGATTTTGGGGGATTAGCCCTAGAATTGGATGTTTGCCAAAGTAGCTTCATATTCTAGGGAAAATCCCCATGAATCTGATTAGGGCTTAGCGTAAATTTTCTAGGGCTCGTGATCATGAGAGTGACTCGTGCACTGGGGATGATTTATAATCCCTAATTCGCTAGTCGGTGACATACGAGAGTAGCCTGACTGCTAGAACCAACCATAGTGTAGTATCCCAATCCGTAGATCATGAGAGTGGATACGGATTGTGATACGGGAGCCACTGTCAAGCGTAATGCATGTATTCCTATGCAAAGTTGATTGCAAAAGTAGAGCTGAGCATAGGGATACGTTAGACGAGTAGGACAACGAAAGTAAAGTACTCGTTCCTATTTCTGGATGTGACACTCCTACCATCATTTTTAGTTCAACGAAATGATCCTTAACCTGATATCCAAGACTGAAAGCCCTAGCAGGGATCCCGACACCCTAGTGATCTTTCTCCCATTTATTTTCTTTGTTTTATTTGTTTTCTTTTGTGTGTAGTTTTTGGTTGTGCCATGCTGATTGTGACACCCTCACATTTCATTTCCATCACCATTATGACCATCTTCGTAATTCATCTCCCAAATAAATTCGAGGTCTAACCAACCAAGGAATCGATAGATAGTATAAGCAACACCTCCATGTGGATTCGACCCCGAACTCATCGGGATTATATTGCTCTGACACCATTGCACTTGGAAGTGAGGGTGTGCATTACCTTTTTGGGGGTGTGCATCCTCGCAGAACAACAATAATATCCTAATCAACTAGAGTAGACTAATTAATCGACTAAACTTAGCTACTTGACTACTTGAAAGACCTATTTATAGAGGAAAAAAATCCGAAAACACCCCCCTAAAATGATAACAAACGGATGCTTTCTATTAATTCCATTTTAATCCATGATAATATCCTAGTCAACTAGAGTAGACCAATTAATCGACTAAACTTAGCTAGTTGACTACTTGAAAGACCTAGTCAACTAGTCAGTCGAGTCATAACACTGTACAAAATTGCAAGCTCTCTGTTTGCTTGCTAGTCGACTAGTGTTCTCAGATTAGTCGACTAGGTCACGGGTTGTCAACTAACTCTTAAACTGTAGTCGACTAGTTCAGAAATTATGATAGTCATTGGTTTTCAGGATTCCTAGTCAACTATGGATCATTTCTGGTCGACTAGTTAGCTTTAAAAACATAGTTTTGGCTAAGAAAACTTAGAAAAAAATTTCAAAACATTTTCAAAACATTTTCTATGTTATCATAAGTGTATGTATGAGCTTCAACCAACACTTAAACATAAATCTATGGCAAGAATAAAATTACATCAAAATTACATATTCTTTGAAGCTTCTTGATGTATGCCTTGAAATCTATGTTTTATCTTGAATTTTTGAACTCCATAGACCTTGATTGAGCTTCACTAAACTCTGATATCTTTTATACTTATACATGCACTCATAATTCCTTAGCATGCAAAATGTTAGCTCATCATCAAAACTTACATTGGGGTGACTCAATACTCAACAGTCATTTTATGGACATAAATGGATATGTCTATGTTTGACCCATCCATATGCATCCACTTAATGAATGTAGACGTGATATTATTGCATTTCAAGTAGCAGAGGAGGAACATCGACTTAAAGAAACAAAGGGTTATGGATGAAGAGGTGTGATAGTTGCTGATATGTCCATATTTTACATACATTTATCACATCATTTCACGCCATTTTAGTCGCTTAAAACTCATATTTGTCGCTCATTTGATCATTTATCGTATTATATCACTTTCGGAGCTTTACTTTTATTTTCAGGAGTTTTAAGACGATTTGGAGCAATTTAGAGGATGGGCACATCTGAGGTCGCCAAAGCATCCATGGTGTCGTCTCCTAGGTGCTTGACTTGGTGGAAGAGAAGAATTGAGGAGAAGAAGGAGAAGGAAGGAGAAGAGAGCTCTATGGAGATATACATTGATTTTCTAGACTACTCGATCGAGTGCCTCGGTACTCGACTGAGCTGTCATCTAGACTGACACCAAGAGCTCCAAAGGCAAAGTGCATGCTCCACTCGATCGAGTAGGATCGTTACTCGGTCGGTACAACTCGGTCGTCTACCACTTATCTCCATTCCTACACAAAGTCGGAGAGCGCAAAGGCGGCTCGACCGAGCACTACAGCCGCTCGATCGAGCTGAACCCTAACAGAACGGAGTTTTGAAGACTTCAGCAGCCTACTGTAGCTCGACCGAGCAGATCAGCGACTCGACTGAGTACAGCAATTACTCAGTCGAGCTGAACCAATTTCCAGAGCAGCATTTTGAAGCTAAAGCAGCATCCTACTATAGCTCGACCGAGCACGAAGGCTACTCAACCGAGTGCAACCGCACTCGGTCGAGCAAGGCAAACGCCCAGATTTTCAGACAGCCTCTCACTCTTTTGAAATCTGCTATCATTTCAGTTAGTAAAGTAATTTTCATCATATTTTTCTTGGATATGAGACTTTACGACAGTTCCAACACCGCCAATAACACCCCAATCGGAGGTCAGATAAGTTCTATAGAAATTCTGCAAGATGACACTACAGTGCTGAAATCTGCACTCGACTGAGTGCTATTTCTACTCGGGCCAAGCCAGCTGGGGTCCACCAATAAGTTGCGGCCAGAGGCATATTTGGGCCGAATCTCAGTGGGGTTTGTTGGGGTTTGCTGGGGTTTGCTGGGGTTATTTGCTAGGGTTTAATGGGACTATATATAGGGATTGTAGCCGTCATTAGAGGGGGTTAGATCTTATTTTCTTTGAAGCTTGGTGGAGACTTTCTTTTGGAGTTAGGCTATGCCATAGGCCCCTCCCTTGTATTAAGATAAGTATTTTTGTTCTCTTTAATTCCATTGTTATTTCTTTGTGATTGCTTATTAAATATCTCTTCGATGCATGTAATGAAGTTCTCTATCGATTTCATATCTATTTCTATGATCCATGAGTAGTCTTATCTAGGGCTGATGGATTAGCCCTAGGATCTTAGGATTTAGATGTAAAGCTAGGATTTTTAGGTTGTTTTGGTATAAAATGGATGTGATTTGGTTGATCCAGCCAAGTTTGTAGGAGATTCCATATAGGGTTTGTATTCCTACGATGTGGCTCGAATTCTGACGGATATCCTATGGACTTAATTAGGTACGTTTGGAGATCCAATTAGGGTTCGTATTCCCACGAGGTGGTGCAAACTTCTGACGGGATCTACCAGCATTCCTATATTACTCATGAGAGTCATCAAGTCACATATCGAGCTCTAATTCCCACGAGGTGGTATGAGCAAGATTGAGTATAGTTGTCGATCGTAATGCACATATCGCGTGAGAGTCTATCCACGAGGTGGGGCTAACATGAGATACGTTAGACGAGTGGCACAACCATAGTTGAACATGAGTTCTACATTTTAGATGCGACAGTCTCTCCCTAATAAAACCAATTCAATGTAAGAATTCTAACCTAGCATTGATATCCGACGATCCTAGTGGTGACTCCTAATGCCCCAGTCTTTTATATTTTATTCCTTTCTTTGTGTGGAGTCAGTTTGCGATATCGAGTGACATGACCTTCGCATCCATCACCATCACGACACTCCATAATCCATCTCCACCAATAAAACTCGCAGTCTAACCAACCTAGGAGTAGATAGGTAGTACAACACTGCATCCCCGTGTTCGATATCGGCTCGTCGCTATACCGTGCGCTTGTGGTAAAACGACATTGTTTTCAGAGTATAATTCTGGACCGATCAAGTTTTTAGCGCTGTTGCCGAGGAGGCGTGAAGGGTTTTATGGGTCCTTAGGGCCATAAATTCGACGTCTGGCCTAAGTCGGTCGGATGCCAAAAACAAACAAGCAGCAGAAAATAGCAAATTAAATCAGGACAATCCCATCATCTAGGTAACCATTTCCATGTGTTTATTATACTAAATATGCACGTAAATATTTTACAACACATTTAATTCCCTTTGCATCATATGCAAAATTTCCACATCTATTATAAAAAATCATTCGGATCAAATACAAATGAACTGAGGGTATACATCCCCCAACATCTCCCACTTGCACTTAGTGTCATTTATCCCGAATGCAGAAGCTAACTGCAAACTCTTTGCAGTTTTCTATCCCTTGTATCAAATGATATTCTCCCTAATTTCTACATATTACTTGACAAGGTCTCACTCTGTGTGAGACCCTACAGCCTGACCCTACTACAGGTGGGGCTTGAAACACCAGATGGCAGAGACCACGAACAGCAGGCGCCGTCCCTGTTTCGGTATCATACTTATGTCGTTAACTTATTGGCATGAGTATTTTCTGGACCACCCTGACTGTGTCCGTGATGAATAGCGCAGTTATAGTATTTTTCGTCAAAACTATACCGCTAAGTCAAGTCTATGGTATGTTCAACTGTCAACCCTACTAGCTCGAATTTGGTTAGTCTCCATCGATATTTAGTCAAATAATGTTGGACTTCTTCCAACATACTCTGGCCAGAGTTTTTACTAAAAGATCGAACTAACACCACGACACTAACTCCCATTGACCGGGAGAGACGAATCCTATCTTGGTCATTACTCTCCTCGCACGCTTCAAATGTCACCCAACCAGAGATCTTTCAACGGGGTTTTCCCGAGGCTAGATCAGTGATCTAAGTGACATCGTTCACGCACAGGTTCGTACATTGACCTCAAGGCAAAATACCAACTAACCTTTCATCACTAAGAGTTATCATTGACAGATTGGTCAATCATAACCATATGATAACTCTAGTTGGATTGTTTAGTGAACTCATTCTCCAATGAACACATGTGTATTGTCTTCGACTTTGCTAAGTCAAACGATTATGAGATCATCGTCACCACTTCATGGTGAAAACTAAGACACAATGGTCTATCCGATGTTTCGATATCCTTTTCTCGAAACATCTACGATCACGAACATGTCAGATTTATGCTATTAACGGTCAAACAATTCTCTGTGCTCGAGATCCTCATTTCGATACTTGTTTAACCATGCATTAAGTCGTAGGATTTTACCTAAGTCCTAATGAATACTACATTATTATTAAACTTAGGTAAATGCTTACCAAACAGCTTACTGTTATTTTGAACAAGATGTTTGTACACTTACACAGAGATAAATTGCCTCGAGTTCGATGGCATACTTTTCTCCCAACATCTTTCACTTGCACTGTCACGCCCAGTTTCCCATTCTACTGGGAGCGAGGACGCGAGCGGGTCCACGATGTGCTTAAAATAAGGGTGAGTACTTTTTTCTTTTCTTTTTGAAATCTTTTCTTTTTCTTTTCTACCTCCTTGGCTTAAACACACTAAGCGTATGTGTAAAAATTACAGATCCTTGCCTGCAAATTTAAGAAGCAGCTTAAAACATTATTACATATCCAACGTACAATAATTTTTGTGCATCTTGGGCTTAACATGGTCAATACAAACAAAGTACACAAAATACATTATTCAAGTATTTAAAAGTGCAGTTGCAAAGGTAAACGCCTAGTCTTCTGCGGGTAGGTACTCCACGTAGTCTTCGAGCACGAGCTCAACTCCTATAGTAGTGTCTTTATAGAATTTACTATCCCTAACGGACATTTCGTAAAACAACAAAGTGAAATGTCCGTCAGTGAGGTTTACTTGGCAAGAAAATCTCCAAAACAAAACGTTAAGTATTTTAATTAATCCAAGCTAAAATCGAGATATAACCATAATCAATGTTTACGTCGATGATAATTGAGATTCTAACATTGGCCCATGCATTCACAACCAGTCAGGTTTGGCCAAGCAGGTTCACTATCCCCGCAAGCAGGGTGACCCAAAACTTGGACGTAAACGATCCTAAACACCGGGTGAAACCAATGTTAAGAATGCCAATTAAAATCTATGTTCCATCAATTTAGCCATAACTTTACAATCAAGCTTGGTGTGAGTACATAGGAACAATTAACTAGTTTAATATGAAAGCGGTACAACAGTTAAACAATTGATAGTAATTTTTGCAATCTGTAGTAGTTAAGCATTTAATAGCAATCTGCAGCAATTTAATAATTCAAAAAAAATTTGCAATACTATCGGTAACCTGTGACAATTTAGCATTTGATGGCAAAACTATAGCAACCTGTAGAAAAGAGGATAGATTAATATTTAATAATAATCTATCCTAGTGATAAGTCCATGTCCAAGAGTACAAGAGATAACCAACATGCGCCCTGCGACGGGAGCAACTCCGAGGCGGTACCCACCGTCCCGATATGGCAACTGTCAAGGATCTAACCCCCATATTGTGTTGGAGGTAATTTATTATGGATGCACCCAGCCACTCTGTAACACTTGTGATCATAGACTACACCAATCCCATGGTCATGTCAAGTGTCGGGTCAAAAGGACGTGTACTATCTATTTATATTGAAGTTCCATCTTCCATTCATTATATTAAAGTTCCATCTTCCATTCATTTATATTCAGTTTATTTGCATCATTAGATGCGTACAATGGTTCCATGGTGTCTTAACAGTTCGTATAATAGCCTCACAAAAGTTCACGACTTCACGACTCAATTTAACAATTAAATGAAAACGTGGAAATATGTAATAGTATAAGAAAATGAGCACAGAAATGATTTTAACTAAGCAAATGAGTTTAATTAAGCTTAAATTATTTTTCTAAGTCTAGTAGGTGGTTTTTTAATATTTTTAAATAATTATTAAGCATTTTAAATAATTTAACAGGGCCAAAAACTAATTTTAAATCAAGAAATCATTTTTACGACATATATTCAAAGAATTGTTTAGATCAAATTGTACGTCGAAATTCTTTAAACAAGATGTCAAAAAAGCGTCCCAACTAGCACTACAACATGTAATTTTTGGGTGTATCAGTGTTCGTGAAAAATCAATGGGACTACTTTATAAGTGAAAATAGTGTAATTCGAATTTAACTTAAAAAATTACTTCTGGAGATATACTTGCCTGATCGCGACGAAACAAGTGCCAATGCATTTGTTGTATCGTTCTGGATTTTCTGGTATTTTTTGATAATTTTCTGACCTATATATTTCGATTTTAAATTTTATTTTTAATAAAATCTCTATCTCTCTCTAACTTACTCTTCCTCTCTCTATGTTTTTCCTCTCACTTTTGCATGAAACGGTAACATGGGTTGATTGTTTGAGGGAGAGAGAGTTGGCTGAGAAATTTTGAGTAAGGGAGAGAGTTTTGGGGGGTTTATATAGGGTTAAGTAAATAATTATAATTATATTATAATTAGATTAGTCAAAAGGTCATTAATGCAATTAGGTTAGCTTTTTGACTAAGTGTGGAATTCTGGGGTTATTGTGTAACACATAGGCTGTCATGTTAGGGGGTTGGTGTCATCTACTGCCAAGAGTGAGTGTAATTAGTAATTGTGATTAGGGCAAGGTAAAAATGATTAGTGAATGTAATTAGTAAAATTACGATTTTGCCTCTAAAGTTAAACGAATCCAAAAAATTACGAAAACATAGCCACGGGTTCGTATTGTCGTGAGGATCGCGAATATAAGGTCTATTTTGAAGTTTGAGCTATGAAGATACGAGTTTTGAGCCAAAACGTTTGGGATGCGGTCTTGCAGGTTCTATATCGATTTGACTTTAGAAAATTATGAAATTAATACGGAGGGCACTAAATGATCATAGAATCTCATTATATAAGTTTGAAATCATTTTGATAACGTTTATATAGAAAAATAATTGTTACGGCTATATCGTTAATAATTAAGTCTAAATAATTATAAAAATTAATTAAAGGTTTAGGATGGCACTCGTATTCACTAAAATAGGCTACAACTATATTGATACTTCAAAACATTTTTATAAATGATTTTGAAACCAATTTTGATATTAAACTCTTGACTAACCATTATAAAATACTTTAATTTATGAAAATACGTAGAATACAAATATATGCGTACTGAAGGATACAGATCATCACATTCTACCCACCTTATAAAAATTCCATCATCGAAATTTCTCGAAACTCTAAGAAATAGATAATTACTGTTATTAAGAAGCTCAAGCAAATAAATTATAAAATGGAATACTTGATGAATGATTACAATTTAGAAAATAAGTTGTTAATAGCATGAAATATAATGTGATATCATAGCATCAAGAAAACAAGAGATATTACTAATAAATATATAGTATTAACATCACCATAGCTTCCGTAATTAGTCCTGAGACCAATATCATTATAAAAATTATCTTGACTTTTCAATTAGCCAAAAGTTAATATGGCGTTACAAAAAATTGAAAGTTATTATGATAACAACTGTTCGAACTTGGAACCTGAGGTGATAAGCTAGAAGCAAGATAATTAAACCTCATCAAAAGATAGTTCATAAAGTTTAAAATTTCAACTTAGGTTAATGATGACTAACGGGGCCTAGCCAAGTAAGTCATCAATATAGCATACAAAGACGTAATGACTAATCCATATGCATTCGTGCTGTTATACCTTAACCAGCCGTGCACAAATGACATCAACTCCCATAAGTACCAAAGACAAGTCACCGCCCAAAACAACACAAATAAACAAGTTCAATGCCAACTACTAAAGACTATGATTATCACTATACTCATCACTACCACTCCTTGTATCAACTTCCATAACGCCCAATAACAAACCAACACCGAAACCATTATCCAAATCCAAACACAATATCGACATCTAACTTCAGCACCTAAGGCCAAAAGCAAGACAATACTCATCCCCATTGATACTCCTTGCCAACACCATTGGTTGACATCCACGATTATCACCATCAAACCTAAGCAAGTCAACGACCAAGAACACACAGTCCAACAAACACGAAGGATTGGACCCAAGACGGAAACGAAGCGGGGCACTTTTAGGGGTAAGTCACAGGACAAGGAGCTCGAAAGAAATCCAAGAACAGTGACTTCCTAAGTTCTCAACCACACGGCAATAGCGAGGGTGGAGGTGAGGGTAGTCGCTAAACCCAAAAATCCTAAAACAGAATGTCGGAGGGCCATCGGTGGTTATCGATCCACGTCGTGTGGCGACTGCGACTGCTTAGCGACGTCGGATGGCGTGGCAGAGCTTCAAGTGAGGCCAGGGGAGCTTGAGGCGAGAGGGGTTGGGCTCGCAAACGGAGATGCACGGTGAAGGGGTGGGCGTCGTCTTGGCAGAGAGGAAGCCACAGGATGGGTTTGGTGAGGGGGAGAGATGAGGGGTTTTAAAGAGGGCACCGAATTCGTCAATAGGGTAGGTTAGGTTAGGGTAGATTAGGCGGGACCGGGGCTCGAGGAGAGGAAGCGGACAAAAGAAAATAAAGAGTGGGAGATGGTAGGAGGGAAAAGGATTCAAACCATGAAAAAATCGGGTACATGACGAAAGTAGTGGGTAGAAGAGAAATACAATCTAAAGAAAGAAGAAGAAGAAGTAACCGCCTAAATTTGCACGACGTGGTTTGGCTTGTCTCAAATTCTCTATCACCATCCTCAAATGCTTCTGAGCATCCTTCGATCTGCTTCTGTTGTTGAACTCAAATTTCGGATGATCGAAAAATTCGAATGCTACCCTCCTTATAAAAGAGTATAGCCAAAGTTTAGCTAAACTAAACGCAACTAGGAAGCACTCCCAGAATAAGTAGGACGATTGGAAGGCCATTACAAGAATGGTGATGCAATGAATGGATGGTCACTCTAGTTGTTATCAAAGGAAGGTTCTAGATTAAGATTCATCAAAATGGAACACGAGTCCCAAGTTGAGGGTTCAAACGTTCGAAGAAGATAATGATGATTAATAGAAATGGATCGTTACGACTTTTGTGATAAGAAGCAATAGGAAACTTCCAAATCAAGAAGGGGGTATGCTATGAAGAAAAATACATATAGCATGATAATGTAGGCTAGCAATGATAATAAAGGCGTTGTGCGTAAAATCGACGTAAAGGGGATGGTTTAGATTTCAAATCGGCATAAAGAGGACATGTTCAGATATACCAGTGATTACTGGCTCTGCAGCCTCGGCTTCTGTAGTCGTCATGATGGATGCTTGACACCTAGGCTGGGCCTGTTGGAATGCCATTTGAAAGTAGCAGTCTTTATCGGTCGGAGGACGTCTCTCGGTGGTTCCATAGGATGCTTCCTTTGGGATGCTTCACAGAGTTTGTCAACAGCCTCATGGAGAATTTTGCGTTGAATTTCCAGTATTTCCTTTACGATACCCAAGATGTCGATCGACATGCCATACTTAAAAAAACCGCAATGTAAGTTAGGTAAAAATCTTATCTAGTTGTACACTTAGATATTAATTTCGTTTAAACCGATCTTAAAGTAGTTGCAAAAGCATGACCAGCATAGGCCACCACTAAAACCTGCCACGCCCCACTTCCCATTCTACCGGGAGCGAGGACGCAAGCAGGTCCACGATGTGCTTAAAATAAGGATGAGTACTTTTTTCTTTTTTTTTGAAATCTTTTCTTTTCTCTTCTTCTCCTTGGCTTAAACTGTAACGCCCTGCTCCCGAAAATACCTGGAATTTCTCTTTTCCCTTCTTTTCCAAGTATCCTGAAGATTGAGGGTGATGAGAGGAAAGAGAGAGAAAGGAGAAACTGAATATGCAGGCCACTGCGCACATGCTGGGATAGTACAAGTGAAGCTACACTATAATATCAGACAACCCCAGGAACAA
This sequence comes from Scilla litardierei, assembly GCA_030789695.1. Lineage (NCBI taxonomy): Eukaryota > Viridiplantae > Streptophyta > Magnoliopsida > Asparagales > Asparagaceae > Scilla > Scilla litardierei. The sequence continues at coordinate 116,583,704 of CM061139.1, read as the reverse complement.
CACCAACATTTTATATATAACATGTTTCATTCACATACATAGTCCAGGTGTATCAATACATATATATACAGCCACTTTCCACCTCCAAAGACAACCATGTCACAATACAAGCTACAACACACACACACCAAATGCTACCCCTGAACCCAACTCCAAGTCACCACCAACCATGCTACCCCTGCCACCTGGAAAAATAGAGAGAAGCGCGTCAATGCGTGCCCCAGTAGGAACCAACTTGGATTTGGAACACCGTGTTAAGATTATCAATTCACAAGGCAAGTCAAGAGACATAAGACATGTAAACTAAGTAATATGGCGAAATGTAAATAGCCAAGAAAGAGGATCATACCTGCGGTCCAATGTCGAGCTACTGCAAGAAAAGGGTTAGCACGAGTAATAAATCAAGTGTTCACACCAACATGATCTAAAAGGAAGGTATTAGTGCCAAAAGTGTAACTTAATATACGTCATCACAAGCATAGAAGATATGACAAAGGAAGTGCTGCAAGCAGAAGAAGTAACACCCAAAACTCTTATTTTATAATTGAATTAATTGGGAACTTGGGTAAACTGTGTGATACCAGGACCTGGACCTCACCCCAAATTTGGGGTGAACATAGCACACGATGCAGTGGACACGGGCACTGTACGCCGGGCCTCTCAGCTCCCCCCTTCCTGGCAGGAGTGAGGCCTCACATAATAACACAACCTACATATGTCTCCTCCACTCCCAGTAAAGGCAAGTGGGAATAAGTATCACATATCACATAACTTTCCCCCCAACTTCTCAGTCCAGGCCTCATATCCATAATTTACTCGGATTTCCACCCTAAACCCAGGTTTTGCTAACTCACACTCATTAGAGAGGACTGAGACATTCTAAATCATCATTAAACATCATAAGTCATCTTATAAGAGCCATGATGGCATGGTTTCACAGTGTCAACGTTTCTCATTCATATCGATCTGGATCATGCACCTAAGTGGCATGCCCTCCATTATAACCACGTCACATATTAACATGGGTCATGCACCAAAGTGACATGCCCTCCATCACAACTCATTGGTACATCACTTAAGAAATCATACCATACATGTCTTGCAACTTCACAAATCCATAATATGGTTCATTGAAGCACATTTCTCATGTTTCTCAATTTCTATTACATTGAGGTATTTTTCACAAACACGTGATGGGCGTGACATGCATATCCATGAGCACATTAGCAAATCCATTAGGAATACATACCAAGAATCTATCCTTCATGTAACAACAATAATCATGCACTATAGAGAGTGAATTAGCAATAATACACAATTCATAACACCACTTTAATGTGTCAGCCTGCTGGAATTTACAGAAAGTGACAATACATGGGCATATATCATCGGTATTTATTAAGAATTTGACAAAATGTCCTAAATGAAATTGTAGATATGTTAGTCCTGTAGTTACAGATAAAATTTCATGCAAAAATATTACGTAGGTGATTTATGGTGAATTATTTGGTGAAACATGTTTAGTCTGTTTTTCAGACAGATTTCAGGGTCTGTAAAGATTGCTGTTTTTGAGTCTGTTTCAGTCAGAATTTCGAAAAATATGCACTGTGATGAAATTGTAGGGAAACTTGTTAACTTTAAAATGAGACCAAGAACATAAAATTTCATTGTGTGTGCAGGTACTGAGGTCCATTGTACTAAACTGTGTCAAGTGTAACAGAATTCCAGACATGTTGTAAGGATTGAATTTTTACTGCTACTTATTGAATTGAACCTAGTCGAATTTTATATGATTTTGGGGTAGAAATTCAAGATCTACAAGTATATATTTTGATCGAAACCTAATTCAAGCCATAGAGGTCAGAATTCAAGTAGAAACACACAACAGAATTTCAGAATCATGCAGAGGCAGATTTTGTTTGGAGTTTCAAGGGTAATTAGTGAAATTGAAACATGGCACATAAAATTTCAATCACCCCGAATACAAATTGAGCAACCATGATATAAAAACATAATAGAATGAAACCCTAAATAAATTTCCAAATCCAAGTTAGTATACTACCTCAAAAAGCTTGATTTCCTCCTCTCCTTCTCCCTCTTTCTTCTCCACCTTCTTCCCACTTGCAAGCTACATGACATACTTGATTTTTGGGTGAAAGAATTAGGGTTTTGAGTTGAAGAGAATGGAGAAAAGGGAGTGGGAGTGGCCGGCCATAGCTAGGGGAAGAGGAAAGGAGAAAAAGAGAAGAGAAGAGAAAGTTCAAGAAAAGAAAGAAAAGATTTTCTTTTAGAAAAATCTACACAACTCTTGCTTGCTCCATAAGCCATGAATTGCCTAAAATGACTAAAATACCCTTCCAAAAATACCCCTCAACTTTTAGGTATTTACAAGTTTGCCATTACTTTAATCGCAGACCACTTTACTATGTACACACACCTCCTTTAGTCCAAATGACCATTTTGCCCCTCGCCTTTCTAAAAATTTACTGGGGTTTTCATTAACCCCTAACCCCTTTTCACACTAGCATGGCTCTCCCTACACACACCCATGCACATCCATGCATGCATACATGCATTACACACATATGTCTAATACATACGCGTTATATAATGCACACGACATCATTCGCACTTCTCCCGCATTCACATTTCGCATTCTCTTCCCTTAGCCACGTATTACGGTCCAATCCCCCTTGCACTACGTCGCATTCGTCGATATCCACGTTTATTTTATGCCTACGTATGCATCGTAAGTAGAAATACCACGTGTATACAGTAGAATACACGTATATCTCACAACAGGGCATGACATCCTACCCACCTTAAAAATAAAGTCTGTCCTCGGACTTTCTAAGGTGTGAGTCTTGCCAAAGTTCAGGTAAGTATGATGGTCTTACTACCCATGAAGTATAAACAAGAATACATACTTGCACCGCACCTATATACATTATATACTTCATTGTCATCCATACACATCTGCATCACATACATATCACGGATACATCCTTCTATTCATCTAGTAGCACATCCATATCACTATGTGTACTCACTACATATACATACATATATGTCCTTCACATAAACATCTAGGCACAAATATTCACACACTAACATATACATCACACACCACAAATACGTCTCATGCGTATTATTATACGTATTTAGATCACTACTCATGTCTATGTGCATATGACATCACCTCATATCTATATCACGATACATATTGCATTCATACATGTCATGCTTTCACATAAATCACAATACCTTCAAGTATAACGACTTATATTCTACTTGCTTATATATTACATATACGTCTATAAGCATGCACAGACATACAACTATACATATCAATCTACATACGTAACTTGACAAACAGGGTCACCATCATTGTGTCACACCACATGTACACCAGATTCCTATACACTCAACACTTAGTCATATAAGTTCATCCACAATTATATGCACATAAATATCTATATACACACGATAATTAATCACATCCAACATACATCGACGTGCACGCACTAACACATGCATGCATGGTCAAGTCACTTAGGTTCGCAATCATAACTATAGATAAATACACATAATCTCACCTTCATTGCGATACACCTACTGCCTCACACAAATAGGCACATGTACCACACACAATACACACAAGAGTGCACAAACTAATATGTTTCCCTCATATGCTATATATATATATATATATATATATATATATAGTATACATTACCCGTGCCCATAGGGCACGGTTTATTTAATGGCTGAGTTTTTCTCCCCTACAAATTTCAAGTTTCCCCAAATTTCAAGTTTTCCCACAAAATTTCAAGTTTCCCCCCAAATTTAAGTTTTCCCCCAAAATTTAAGTCCCCCCAAAATTGTCATTACCACCTAGGACAAACTTGCCACGTAGGACAAAGCTTTGTCCTAGAAGGATAAGATTCAAAATCTTCATAGAACTGGAAATAAAATGGCCGGAAGGGGTGAGAATAAAAAGTGTGGGTGTATGTGTGGGGAGGGTCCATAGGCAAAAATAACAAAACCGGGGTTGTATGTGCAAAATTCCCCACCTCCTCTTTTACCCCTCAAAATCTCATCTCTTATATTTTCTCTTATTCTATTTCCCTGTTTTATATAATAGATATCCAAATTCTCTTATCCAAATTCTCGTGTCCAAATTCTCTTATCAATTTCTCTTGATAACATCTGTCTTTTATATAATAGATATCTCTTATCCAATTTCTCTTGTCCAATATCTCTTATCCAATTTCTCTTGATAACATCTCTCGTTTGTAATATAGATATCTCTTATCCAATTTCTCTTGATAACATCACTCTTATCCAATTTCTATTGTCCAATATCTCTTATTCAATTTCTCTTGATGACATCCCTCTTTTATAATATAGATATCTCGTATCCAATTTATCTTGTCCAATATCTCTAATCCAATTTCTCTTGATAACATCCCTCTTTTATAATATAGATATCTCTTATCCAATTTCTCATGTCCAATATCTCTTATCAAATTTCTCTTGATAACATCCCTCTTTTATAATATAGATATCTCTTATCCAATTTCTCTTTTCCAATATCTCTTATCCAATTTCTCTTGATAACATCCCTCTTTTATAATATAGATATCTCTTATCCAATTTCTCTTGTCCAATATCTCTTATCCAATTTCTCTTGATAACATACCTCTTTTATAATATAGATATCTTTTATCAGATTTCTCTTGTCCAATATCTCGTATCCAATTTCTCTTGATAACATCCCTCTTTTATAATATAGATATCTCTTATCCAATATCTCTTATCCAATTTCTCTTGATAACATCCCTCTTTTATAATATAGATATCTCTTATCCAATTTCTCATGTCCAATATCTCTTATCCAATTTCTCTTGATAACATCCCTCTTTTATAATATAGATATCTCTTATCCAATTTCTCTTTTCCAATATCTCTTATCCAATTTCTCTTGATAACATCCCTCTTTTATAATATAGATATCTCTTATCCAATTTCTCTTGATAACATCCCTCTCTTATAATATAGATATCTCTTATCCAATTTCTCTTGTCCAATATCTCTTATCCAATTTCTCTTGATAACATCCCTCTTTTATAATATAGATAGATATATATATATATATATATATATATATATATGGGGCAAATGTGCCTGAGAACGTGCGCAGGTAGAATTACCTGCGCACGCCCCCTCTGTTCGGGGTTTCTAAATATTTTTTTTTGAAAATTTTTTTTGCAGTAGCTAGATATACTTGTTATGAAGCTCCCCACAAAATTTCAGGTCAATCCGACACCGTTTGAGCCTCCGTTCATCGATTTCAAAAACGTTGCGCAAAACTGTCCAGAATTCTGGACAGTTTTGCGCAACGTTTTTGAAATCGATGAACGGAGGCTCAAACGGTGTCGGATTGACCTGAAATTTTGTGGGGAGCTTCATAACAGGTATATCTAGCTACTTCAAAAAAAAATTCAAAAAAAAAATATTTACAAACACCGAACAGAGGGGGCGTGCGCAGGTAATTCTACCTGCGCACGTTCTTAGGTACATTTTTTGCTATATATATATATATATATATGGGGCAAATGTGCCTGAGAACGTGCGCAGGTAGAATTACCTGCGCACGCCCCCTCTGTTCGGGGTTTCTAAATATTTTTTTTTGAAATTTTTTTTTGCAGTAGCTAGATATACCTGTTATGAAGCTCCCCACAAAATTTCAGGTCAATCCGACACCGTTTGAGCCTCCGTTCATTGATTTCAAAAACGTTGCGCAAAACTGTCCAGAATTTGGACAGTTTTGCGCAACGTTTTTGAAATCGATGAACGGAGGCTCAAACGGTGTCGGATTGACCTGAAATTTTGTGGGGAGCTTCATAACAGGTATATCTAGCTACTGCAAAAAAAAAATTCAAAAAAAAATACTTACAAACACCGAACAGAGGGGGCGTGCGCAGGTAATTCTACCTGCGCACGTTCTTAGGTACATTTTTTGCTCTATATATATATATATATATATATATATATATATATATATATATATATATATATATATATATATATATATATATATATATATATATATACACTAGTCATAACACGTGCCCGCGGGCACGGTTCATTTAAGATTTTCCTCCGTGAAGTCATTATTCCCCAAAAAATTATTTCCAAAGCTGAAATTACGCGGAACAACAAATTAGAATAAAAATATTTAGCGGCACGAGTGCTTTCGACACGGAACAACAAATTCGGCGTGAGCACCTTCGACACGGAACAACAAATTCAGCGTAAAACAACAAATTTGGTGTGGGCTCCTTCGAATCGGAACAAAAAATTTAGCAATTCGACGCGGGCGCCTTCGGCATAGAACTACAAATTTGGCGCGGACGCCTTCGGTGCGGAACAAAAAATTAGCGTTAAAAAATTTAGTGAAGGCGGGAAATTATTCTCATCTTATTGCCACATGCATCGAAGAGACGGTGGGTCTCACGTGGAGGGAGAGATCATTCGATCTACAACATCATTCGATTTGCAGCATTAAGTACAAGTTAAAGTTTTTTCCCAAATGCATTAATTGCATGCACTCTGCTATTCTCCAGAAACTTTCATTCCCCAAAAAGTTTCATTTCCTCATTCGGTGCGGGCGCCGAAGGCGCCCGCGTAAATTATTTAGCGCTAATTTGTTTTTCCGTGCCGAATGCGCCAGCGTCGAATGCTAATTTGTTGTTTCGCGCTATTTTGGCTGTGGAAATAATTTTTTAGGGAACAAAGATTTCGCGGGGGGGAATTTCAAATGAACAGTGCCCTCAAAACAACAAAATAGCACAAAAATATTTAGCGACACGGGTGTCGTCGGCACAGAACAACAAATTTGGCGCGAGTACCTTTAACACTAAACAACAAATTTGGCGTGAAACAAAAAATTAGCGTAGAACAACAAAATCGGTGCGGGTGCCTTCGACACGGTACAACCAAAATTGTGTGGAACAACAAATTGGTGTAAAAATATTTAGCGGCACCGGCGCCTTCGGCACAGAAGGACAAATTCGGCGTAGGCGCCATCGACACAAAACAACAAATTCAGCGTGGAACAATAAATTCGGCATAGAACAACAAATTCTGTGAGGGCGCCTTCGGAGCGGAACAAAAAATTCGCGTAAAAAAATTTAGCGGGCGCCTTCCGCGCGGGAAATTATTCTAATCTTGTTGCCCCATGCGTCGAAGAGACGGTGGGCCCCCATTGAGGGAGAGATCCAACAACATTTGATCTGTAGCATTAAGTGCAAGTTAAAGTTTTTTTACCAAATGCATTAATTGCATGCACTCTCCTATTCCCCAGAAACTTTTATTCTGTAAGGACCATGTCTATGGGGAAAAACACTAGAAGGGGGGTTGAATAGTGTTTATGCAAATTTAAAAGGAATTTACGCCAAATAAAATGCAATCCAACAAATAGTGCGGAATAGAAAAACAACCCAAAAAGAAACACACGCAAACGCAGAGATGTTTCAAGGGTTCGGATTACACAAGTCAACTCCCGACTTATTCCCGGTAATCCTACGTCCCAACCACCCGGATACCACCGGATACTCAAGTTAGAACCCTAACTTAAGGTTTTCTTAAAGCCCACTTGTAGCAACCCTACAAGTGCAATCGAATACAATCGATGTCCTTGACTCCCACAACTTGGGAGCAAGCAAACCACTCTCACAACTGAGAGCACAACTCAAATAACGAATGTTATGAAATAATGAAAACAAAACTTACATTCACCTATGCCTTGAAGTAGAACTTGAAGGAGGAGTGTGATGTGTGTTGAAGAACTCTCTTGGAAGAGAGGAGAAGCCCTTTCTCTTGACTGCACCAAATGCCTAGATGATCACACTTTGGTTCTAGGTTGGAGAGCAAGAGAATAAGATTTGGAAATACTTAGGACTTTGGATTTGAGAGCTTTGATCTTTGGAAATGAAAGCTTGAGAGATCTTGCAATGAATGAGTAACCTTCCAATGGAACAGTAGAAGCTCTACTTATAGCTTTCTCAAATCCACAAAACAGTTTAGGCAAAAACCCAATTGGAATCTGTGAGAAAAATCTCAACGGATAGAATCTGAACTCGCGATAGTCGACTGTTGAACAATCCACAGTCGACTGTTGCACAGTCAGCAAGGGTAGGTGAGAATTCATAACGGTAACTTACCACATGGACAGTCGATTGATGAAGCAAAGACAGTCCTCTGTTAAACCAACAGGCCACTGTAATTCCTTCTACAGCCGACTGGCCGAGAGAAGGGTAAGTTAGATAAATACTGGAAATCTCACAAGTAATAGGACAGACGACTGAAGCAAGGAACACAGTCGACTGTTAATCAGAACAGGCGACTGTAAATCCTTATACAGACGACTGTCAAAAGCATGAGAAATTTCCAGAGAACTGAGTCAAAGAAATGACTTACAGACAGGCGACTATTGCAGCATAGACAATCGACTGATCTAATAGAAAGTCGACTGTATATACAGCACTAGTCCACTGGCCGTAAAAGTCAGATCAAACAAAGTTTGGGCAAGGATAGACAGTTGACTGATTTACAAAACACGGTCGACTGTCAATTGGACAGGCGCCTGTGAATCATTCATCAGTAGCATGTGCGAAGTATTCAGAGAAGGCCCAAAACAATATTGTAAAAGTTTGTGCATAACAGGCGACTGTAGAACAAAATACAGTCTACTGTCTTTGAGACAAGCAACTGTAAACTGTTAAGCAGTCGACTATTATAAACAATCCTTGCACAACCAATAGAGAAATGAATTGGAGTCAAAGGACAATTGATCTAATGGAGTCCTATGACTGAATGTAGATGTGTGTGAGTGCTCCATCAAAGTTCTACTTCTAAGCTACATACTAGAAGAGATAAAATAAAAATTACATTGACGAATAATCTCTTCTTTCCATCGTATGAGCTTGAAGTCTTCACAGAGCTTCAATCATCATCTACGATCAACCAATTCATGTCATTTGCCTTCAATGACGTTAGAGAGTCATCCATTGCAAGTAGATCTTCATAAATAGCTTAGGCAATGGATTAACTGAAAAATAGGGGATTAGTCACAAGTATTTATGTTTGCTCATCATTAACACCAAGTAGGGAGAAGTCCAATACTCAACATTCTCCCCCTTTTTGATGATGACAAACAAACATAAACAAAAAGATAAATAATTGTGCACAATGAAAACTTACTCCCCCTACATAGATGCCAAACAAGTTAGTCAACAAATATTTGGGCGTCTTCATATCAATTGAACCAAATGAGTAAGGAATGCATGAATATAAATTCAAAAGATCTAGGAATTACAATCCATATTCATTGTAATCTTACTCCCCCTGAATCTAAGGCAACGTAAATCTTAGATTCAAGCGTTAGGACATACTTAGCACATTCATTATGAATCTTGTATGTTTATTTCTCTCCCCCTATGGCATTATCCAAAAAGGTGGGAGCAAATAACAACAACAATAATAGTGCTAAATATGAACTAACAACAATAAAGGAGTATAAAGGTATATCTTATCAAAAACTCATAAAATCACAGTATATACACATGTGAGTAATGGAATTGAAGTCCAATATCAACATTAGATTTATATACAAATATAGTTTCAAAAGAGATTTCACAAATGCATCATACCAGAGATAGCATGATAAATCGAATATCAAATTCATATATTGTCTCAAAAGCACATCAGAGAGAGTATAGCATACATGGAGACAACATATCATTCATCACACAGATTAGATAAGCAGTATAGCGTAGTGTGACACAAGATAAACAGCACATCATATATAGATATAAAAGATGAGGAGTACATCAACGGATGGACATCTACATGTCCATCACAAAAGATACATCATGATCATGACAAAAAATATCATCATGACGATAGCGAAGTACAACAGCATACATATATAAAGTCACTGACAACATCATCCATCATACATCACAAAATCAATCATCACCAAACTAACTCCACTCAAACACATATCTAAGAGTGAGCGTCTCCAGGGGCTGCAGAAGAAGAAGCAGGCTATGTGACAGCAGGTGTATCCTCTGGAGGAGGGTCAGAGGGAGCAACAGTAGCAGCAGCAGCAGCAGCAACATCCTGAGTAGAAGCTACACCAGGAGGCTCAACGACATCAGTGGGCTGAGGAGGAACATGAAGCTGGGGAACAAACTGCCTCAGATCCTCAGGGAAGGGTATTCCCTGATGGAGGAAAGAGAGGGACAACAATATGTAAATACCAGATACCATCTCCAACAGAATATCATGAGATGGTGGAGCAGAGGATGAAGGCAGGTCAGCAGGAGGAACAGTGGATGAGGATGGAGCTGAAGTAGATTTCCTCTTCTTCGAGGCAGTCTGCAGAGCCGAAGAAGATTTCGACTTTGTAGAAGCGTCGAGGAGAGGACCAAAGGGCATGGGCTCGTAACGAGTCAAATCAACACCAAAATGACAGAAGACACGAGTCAGAAGACCATCGTAAGGAATGTGAGACGAGGAGGTCGTGAACTCAACCCTGTCCTTCCTATCAAGGAGGACACCGGCCCAGTTCACGGGCATGCAAGAGAAAATAGCATACATACACTTCAGTATTTCCTAAGACGGCTGGTTAGATGATCCATATCTCGGCAGGATGTTGGACTTCACCACTAGGTGAACAGCCCAACCTCTTGCAGAGAACATAGATGACCTGACACCCGAATCAAGAGCTAAAGGTACCTCTCGAAACATATCCCGGAGGACAGACTGGTCAAGGTCGTCAATATCAGAGATGCTGATATCAGTGGAAAGGGAATCAACAGAGGGAATCCTAAGAATAGTCCCTAAGAGAGAGGGAGTGATCTGAATGTGGGTTCCCTGAACGACTGTATCGAGGATGCTAGTAGATGAATACTCACCGCGAACACGGTTCGCATAGAAGAGCTTTACCAAAAATGGATAGGCTCTGGGGGGACTCGCTCTGAGAGAAGCGAAAAAGGTCGGCTAGGTGAGTAGCATAAAGAATGTCAGAAAGCCTCTCAGCAGTGAAGGCGTGGAAAACAATGTACCTCTCCCTAAGAAGGTTGATCCCTAGAAGAGAGTGAAATTTTGCCAAGCAGAGATCGTCTCGACAAACAGGAACTAGGGGATCAGAGGGGGGTACGACCGGAGGCTCTTCTGAAGAACTCGAAGCTGAAAGGGAGTGATGGGGGTTCTCAGCAGCAGGCTCACTGATGTGAACAACAGTGGGCTTGCACTGACGAGTGATCAAAGGCCGAGCCTCGGAAGAGGAAGCTGAAGGAGAGTAACCCGGCGAGGAAGAATGCACGGGTGACGTGGCATGCTCGGTTCGGGCTTGATAAGGTTTTTTCTTCTTGGCAATAGGTTTCTTGGGTTCCCTAGGTCATTTAGGAGGAAAGACTTTCTCTTTTCCCTTACCCTTGGGTGCCATGGGATCGAGAGAGAGAGAGAAACGACACACAGAACTCGGAAGACAATGAACCGAACAAAAATCTAGAGAGAGAGAAGCAAACCAAGTAGAGAAGCAACGACGAACGGGGAGGAGGAGATCGACGGCAACGGCTGCATGAAATCGACTCACACAGGAAGAAGATCGACTGTTTTGGAAGAGAAAACGAGCGGGAAGACGAAGCGATCAAATCGGATGAGAGAGAGTCGACGTGGGGAAATGATCGGGTTTTCTCGAATATAAAAATTGAAGAATGAATCTGGGCCGTTGGATCAATGAATCGACGGCTCAGATCAAATCATATAAACCGTCTCAACAGAAGATAGTCGACTGATGAACAAAAGTCAGTCGACTGGATGAAGTGATAACAATAAAGCTTAGAAAGATGGGCAGTTGACTGGCAAGTAATATACAGTCGCCTGTCCACTGGACAGTCGACTTACATATACACAACAGTCGGCTGGCCGAGAATTAATATAGTTCATCAAAACAGCAGAGAACACTATTAAAATTCGACAGAGATAACAGTCGCCTGATGACTAAAATGCAGTCGCCTTTTAAAATAACAGTCGACTGGATAACAGTCATCAGTCGGCTGTGCGAAAGATACCAATTCTCAGACTGAGAAGATAGAGTAGTGCAATCGACTGTCGAAGGTAGGACATTCGTCTGTCCTGGTCCAAAATGCACAGTGAGATAGAATTCCAGAGAATACGAATACTCACCCTAGGACCTATACTCTAATCACAAATACATCGTAAAAACAATGTAAAAACAATAAATCCATTGAAACATAAATCACTACCATCAATATCAAAAACTCATGAAATCAATTAAATCACAATTACCTTTCTTAAAAATATAAATATAACAAATCACATGAAGATAGGCAAAAAAAAGATATGAGCTCAAAAAAAGAGTTATAACATGAAAGATTGAGCTTCTAGATTTCAGATTCACCCATAATTCCCAATTCTCCACGCAACCTCACAAATGAATCTTCTTTAAGAGGTTTATTGAAGATATCAGCAAATTTTTTTGGGTTTCAATGTACTCTAAGATGATGTCCTTCTTAGCCACATGATCATTGATAAAATGGTGTCTCACGTCTATGTGTTTGGTACGGGAGTGGTGTACCGGATTCTTGGAAAGACAAATAGCACTTTGATTATCAACCATGATAGGGCAAGGGCAAGTATCACAATTGACACCATAGTCACTAAGAGTGTGTCTCATCCAAAGAACTTGTGCACATGCAAGACCTGCGGCAATATATTCTGTTTCAGTCGTGGACAATGACACCGAATTCTGTTTCTTAGAAAACCAAGAAACTAAGGAATTTCCTAAGAAATGGAAAGTGCAACTAGTATTTTTCATGTCGGACTTGCATCCGGCAAAGTCGGCATCACTATATGAGATTAACTCATATGTGCTAGACTTAGGGTAAAGTAACCCATAATCTAGAGATTGATTGAGATAACGAAATATTCGTTTAACCGCAATCAAGTGTGAATCCTTATGTCTTTCTTGATATCTAGCACAAAGGCATACGGAAAACATGATATCGGGCCTACTAGCGATTAAGTAAAGTAAGCTACCGATCATACCTCGATATAGACGAACGTGTACATCTTTTCCGCTTTCATCCTTGTGTAGATCAGTAGTAGTACTCATGGGAGTCCTTTTGCTCGAAGACGATTACATCACGAATCGCTTAATAAGCTCCCTTGTGTACTTTGTCTGATGTATGAATGTGCCATTCTCCATTTGTCGAATTTGCAATCCAAGGAAGTAGGTGAGCTCTCCCATGTGGCTCATCTCACACTCATCCTTCATAGACTTGAAAAATTCTTGCCAAAGATTAAAGTTAGTAGAACCGAAAATAATATATTCTACATAAACATGAATCAAAAGAATGTCATTTTCATAATCTTTAATGAAGAGTGTAGAATCAACTTCTCCCATTTTAATACCTAAATTCAAAAGAAAGGTCTTAAGTCGATCATACCAAGCTCTAGGAGCTTGTCTCAATCCATACAACGCTTTCTTAAGTTTGAAAACATGGTTTGGAAATTTTTCATGAATAAAACCGGGAGGTTGAGAAACATAAACTTCTTCATTGACAAACCCATTTAAAAATGCACTTATAACATCCATTTGAAATAGTTTAAAATTCTTATGGGCTGCAAAAGATAATAGCAACCTAATAGCTTCTAATCTAGTTACGGGGGCAAAAGATTCTTCGAAATCAATACCTTCCTCTTGCCGGTAGCCTTGAGCTACTAACCTTGCTTTGTTCCGTGTGATTACCTCGTTTTCATCCGTCTTGTTCTTGAAGATCCATTTGGTCCCAATAAATTGGTGACCACTTGGAAGAGGTACGAGTTCCCAAACTTCGTTTCTCTCGAATTACATTAGTTCTTCTTCCATTGCCACTATCCAAGAGCTATCCTCGCAAGCTTCTTGGATGTTCTTTGGCTCAATGGTAGATACAAATGCGCAATGAGAGAATTCTTAAATTCTCGATCTCGTTCGAACACCCACACCAATATCTCCAATAATTTGGTTATGGGGATGATTGCGAACGATCGGGTAAGCTTTGGGTATACCTGGATCACTAGAAACAACTTCTACAACTTCGTTAGAAGTGTTAGTCTCAACAAAAGAATCATTAATCTTAAAATTATTAAGAGAATCACAAAGAATATCTACATTATCATCATCAACATGAGGAAAATCAAAATCTTCATAAAAAGATATGTGAAGTGATTCCTCAATCGTTGAAGAGGTTTTGTTGTATATCCGGTAGGCTTTGCTACGTGTGGAATATCCAACAAAAATTCCTTTATCGGATCTTGGCTCAAACTTGTCTAAATTACCATAAGTGTTCTTTATAAAACATTTTGAACCAAAAACAAGAAAATATTTTACTTGAGGCTTTTTATTATAAAACAACTCAAAACAAGTTTTGTTCGTTCGGTGTCTCACTAGGATCCTATTGAGCACATAACATGCCGTGTGCACCGCCTCTGCCCAAAATTGTAGTCCTAAATGACTATCATTGAGCATAGTGCGAGCACACTCAATAAGAGTCCTATTCTTTCTTTCTACAACACCATTTTGTGGTGGTGCACGAGGAAAAGAAAAATTATGAGTTATCCTGGAGTCATCACAAAACTTAGTAAAAGACTCATTCTCAAATTCTCCTCCATGATCACTACGAATAGTGATAATGGTGGATCCTAAAAGATTCTGAATCTTCTTTGCAAATTTGGTAAACTCTTCATGAGCTTCATTCTTATTAGTTAAGAATGAAACCCAAGTAAATCTAGAAAAGTCGTCAACGACAACTAATCCATAATGAGCATTACCTAAAGAAGCGGTTCTAGTTGGCCCAAATAAATCTAGATGAAGAAGTTCTAGGGGCCTCTTAGAAGTAATCCCTTCTTTAAGCTTAAATGAAGATTTACTTAGTTTACCTCTTTGACATGAATCACAAAAGTTTTTCTTATTAAAAGCAATCTTAGAAAAACCTTTGACTAGATCATGCTTAGCTAACTTATATAAGTGCTTGAAGTGAACATGACCAAAACGGCGATGCCATAAAAGTTGTTCACTTGTGTTAGCAACTAAGCAATGTTCTACGGTTTTAGGCAAGTTCAAATAATAAATATTTTTACGCCTAATACCAGAAAATAAAACATTTGAATCACAATCAACAATAGTACACAATCATTCTCCAAAGTTAACCTTGTAACCTTTGTCACAAAGTTGACTAATGGAAATGAGATTGTGACACAAACCACTAACAAGATAAACATTAGTAATTAATGGTTTGGAAAGATTACCAACGATACCTACTCCAATGATGGTTCCCTTTTGATTACCTCCAAAAGTGACCATTGCACCATCGTTGATGCTAATCACTTCGGAGAGCAACGAGGGATCTCCCGTCATGTGTTTGGAGCAACCGCTATCAAGGATTCATCCTTTCCCTTTAGAGCTAATAAGACATTTATTGCTCTTCTTCTTTCTCTTGGGTACCTATATAATATACCATAAGCTTATGGTACCCCATGTTTGTTGGGTCCAAGGGTATTAGCCCTTTGGAAGCCAAGTCCAAGTGGACTTCCGCTTCCCAACATAATTTTTATTTCTAATCACATCTTGAAAATAGGAATCAATATAAGCATTCCTAACATTTAGGCTAGTGTTCTTAGGACCCCAAATTGTGTAAGTCTTGGGAGTCCTATTCCTAGTTGCATGCATACTTGTTGAATTTCTACGTGGTGCATGGATCTTATGAACATGATTTCTAGCATATAGATGTGGTGGAGGATATGCATTGTACATTCTAGGATGATATGTATGCTTGGGAACATGCATATTATATGAAGCATATAGATCATGCATGACATGTGTAGGATGAGCATACATGAAAGAATGATGCGTATGAGCATACGGATGTATAGGAGCACGTACATGAGTATTTCTCATGTGTGGTTGTGTACGTGTCTGTGGGTGCGGAGCATAGAATGTGTCATGATTATCCACTTGTGAAGTAGGATGTTTCCTACGTGGATGAGTGTTAGTGTACATATAAGCATGTCCTTGCTTTTGGTTTCCACCCTTAGTGGGTTTCTTGCCAAAAGGAAAAGAAGGTGAAGTGGTGACATTCTTGGTAGGATTGCTACCTATATTGTCTTTGGCACCACTTGTAGATGCACCGGTGGAAGGCCTCACAAAATCTATAGTGATACCACTATAAGAGGTGCGATCATTAGATGCATTCGCTTTCACAAACCCAAGACCAACACGATGTGTGGCCGGAAATTGGTTTGCAAGCAAATCATCCAATTGTCCCTTTCCCTTATTGAATCTCACAATACGGGAGGACATGAGCTCATATTTCTCCTTTAAAGAAGAAATGTTGGTATCCAAGGTGGACACCCGTGCTTTGAGCTCGTGCACTTGAGTTTTAAGAGAACCATTCTCTAAACCCAATTGTGTGTGACGTGTAACTAGATCACTATTATCCTTAGGATGTGTTTGATCTAGTTGAGATTTGAGGGTATTCACCTCATCTCTCAAAGTAACATTTTGAGAAGCTAAGTTTGATTTCTCAAGAGTTAAAGTATCAACAATGGTGTCATTGTTGATAATGCATGGAATGGATGACTTGCTCGCATTAGATTTCTTTAAGCTAGTGTATCTAAGCATTATAGATTGGTATTTAGCAAATAGTTCTTCATTAGCAATACAAAGTTCATCCATTGTTACCTCGGTGTCGTCCATGTCGGAATCACTCTCATCGGAGAGTGGGTCTTCTAGAGCCATGAAACACATGTGGGCGCTCTCACCCTTTTCGTCATTGGAATCGCTTGATGAGTCATCACTTGAGTCGTCGAAGGTACCTACGAGTCCTTTCTTCTTGTCTATCTTGTTCTTATCGGACTTGTAGTACTTCGGTGCCTTCCATTTCTCTTTGTTCTTTAGCATTGGGCAATCCCTCTTAATGTGCCCTAGCTTATTACATTTATAGCAAAGAGAGGAAGTAGCATTAGTAGTATCAAAATGTTTGTTGGAGGGAAATTTACCATTGCAGAAGAAGCGTTGGAGCTTCTTCTCCATTTGGGCCATTTCACCGAAATCCATCTCGTTCTCGGATTCATCACTTTCGGAGGATGATGAATTGGCGTTGAATGCCAAAGCTTTCTTCTTGGCCTCCGAAGGATTCATCATGGCTTAAATCTTCAATCGGTTGTCCCATCTTACTTCGTAAGACATAAGAGTCCCGATGAGATTCACTACGATGTAGTTCTTCAAGTCATTGACCTCCTCGATGACGATTGCTCTTATTTCCCATTTGGATGTCATCCCCATGATGATCTTCCTTGCCTTATCCGGTTCGGAATATATTTGGCCAAGGGCTTCCAATTCATTGATGATGTCGGTAAACGTCCGTACATCGATGCAATGCTTTCATTGTCCTGCATATGAAATAAATCGAAGTTTTGCACGGCAACATATAACTTTGAAAGTTTTACCTTATTTGTTCCCTCGTGAGTAACGATGAGATGGTTCCAAATTTGATATGCACTCTTACATGTGCATATCTTGTTGAACTCATTCGGGTCCAACGCACAATGAAGAGCGTTCATTGCTTTAGCGTTGTTGACTTCGGCAGACTTCTCAGAAGTCGTCCATTTGTCGAAATCTACTTCAGTGGGCTCAACGTATTCCTTGTGGAGGGTTTTCCAAAGCGAAGAACTCCTAAGGAACGTCTCCATCATGCATTTCTAATAGCTAAAATTTGTACCATTGAAACGCGGAGGGCGCACCGTAGATTGACCTTCGAAAAGTGTGGACGATACATCACGATCGTGATTATTTTATGAAGGCGACGGTGGAATGTTGTTGTTGTTGGATGCCATAGATGTAACCTTGCGCTCTGATACCAATTGTAAGGACCCTGTCTATGGGGAAAACACTAGAAAGGGGGTTGAATAGTGTTTATGCAAATTTAAAAGGAATTTACGCCAAATAAAATGCAATCCAACAAATAGTGCGGAATAGAAAAACAACCCAAAAAGAAACACACGCAAATGCAGAGATGTTTCAAGGGTTCGGATTACACAAGTCAACTCCCGACTTGTTCCCAGTAATCCTACGTCCCAACCACCCGGATACCACCGGATACTCAAGTTAGAACCCTAACTTGAGGTTTCCTTAAAGCCCACTTGTAGCAACCCTACAAGTGCAATCGAATACAATCGATGTCCTTGACTCCCACAACTTGGGAGCAAGCAAACCACTCTCACAACCGAGAGCACAACTCAAATAACGAATGTTATGAAATAATGAAAACAACACTTACAATCACTTATGCCTTGAAGTAGAACTTGAAGGAGGAGTGTGATGTGTGTTGAAGAACTCTCTTGGAAGAGAGGATAAGCCCTTTCTCTTGACTGCACCAAATGCCTAGATGATCACACTTTGGTTCTAGGTTGGAGAGCAAGAGAACAAGATTTGGAAATACTTAGGGCTTTGGATTTGAGAGCTTTGATCTTTGGAAATGAAAGCTTGAGAGATCTTGCAATGAATGAGTAACCTTTCAATGGAACAGTAGAAGCTCTACTTATAGCTTTCTCAAATCCACAAAACAGTTTAGGCAAAAACCCAATTGGAATCCGTGAGAAAAATCTCAACAGATAGAATCTGAAATCGCGACAGTCGACTGTTGAACAATTCACAGTCGACTGTTGCACAGTCAGCAAGGGTAGGTGAGAATTCATAACGGTAACTTACCACGTGGACAGTCGACTGATGAAGCAAAGACAGTCGTCTGTTAAACCAACAGGCCACTGTAATTCCTTCTACAGGCGACTGACAGAGAGAATGGTAAGTTAGATAAATACTGGAAATCTCACAATTAACAGGACAGACGACTAAAGCAAGGAACACAGTCGACTGTTAATCAGAACAGGCGACTGTAAATCCTTATACAGACGACTGTCAAAAGCATGAGAAATTTTCAGAGAACTAAGTCAAAGAAATGACTTACAGACAGGCAACTGTTGCAGCATAGACAGTCGACTGATCTAATAAAAAGTCGACTGTATATACAGCACTAGTCGACTGGCTGTAAAAGTCATATCAAACAAAGTTTGGGCAAGGATAGACAGGCGACTGATTTACAAAACACAGTCGACTGTCACTTAGACTGGCGCCTGTGAATCATTCATCAGTAGCCTGTGCGAAGTATTCAGAGAAGGCCCAAAACAATATTGTAAAAGTCTGTGCATAACAGGCGACTGTAGAACAAAATATAGTCTACTATTTTTGAGACAGGCTACTGTAAACTGTTAAGCAGTCGACTGTTATAAACAATCCTTGCACAACCAATAGAGAAATGAATTGGAGTCAAAGGACAATTGATCTAATGGAGTCCTATGACTGAATGTAGATGTGTGTGAGTGCTCCATCAAAGTTCTACTTCTAAGCTACATATTAGAAGAGATAAAAGAAAAATTACATTAACGAATAATCTCTTCTTTCCATCGTATGAGCTTGTAGTCTTCACGGAGCTTCAATCATCATCTACGATCAACCAATTCATGTCATTTGCCTTCAATGACGTTAGAGAGTCATCCATTACAATTAGATCTTCATAAATAGCTTAGGCAATGGATTAACTGCAAAATAGGGGATTAGTCACAAGTATTTATGTTTGCTCATCATTAACACCAAGTAGGGAGAAGTCCAATACTCAACATATTCCACATAAAGTTTCATTTCCCCAGAAACTTTCTTTTCCCAAGAAAAGATTTTCCCTCCAAAACTTTCCACAAACTCTCATCTCAACCATTCAATCCTTAAGATTAAATCCAAGCCGTCTTTCTATCAACCAACTGTTTTGAATTATAGGGCTGACCAAGACAAGCTGACTAGGAAAAACAGGTTGACAGAAAGACGGCTTGGATTTAATCTTAAGGATATATATATATATAACTACCCTTGCATATGCTACGCACATACTGCCATAATAGACAAATAAATACAAATATCCATATACACACCGCACACGCGTATTCATATACAAACATTCACACACATCTCAATACCTATATACCAAACAGTTTCATTCACTTATATTCATCATATATATATATATATATAATACATTTGACAGAGTTTTTTGAATTCTAGGGCTGACTAGGACAAGATAAAGAGTGGATGAGATTTGATCTTGATAAATCAATGGTTAAGATGAAGCTTTGAAACCATGAATGTGAGCCTAGAAATTTGGTCCAGCTTTGAAAATTGGTCCAACTTTAAAATTTGGTCTTGCTTTGAAATGAAGTGATCTTTGAAATCATGAATGCGACCTTGGAAACTTGGTCCGGCTTTGAAATTTGGTCCAACTTTGAAAGTCGCCCGCTAAATTTTCTTAAGCGGATTTGTTGTTCCGAGCCGAATTTGTTGTTCTACGCGAATTTGTTGTTCCGTACCGAATTTGTTCTTCTGTGATGAAGGCGTCTGCACCGAATTTGTTGTTACGCGCGAAAGGTACCCGCGCCGTTAAATATTTTTACTCTAATTTGTTGCTCTTTTAAATTTTAATTATTTTTTGGGGAACAAAGATTTCGTGGGGCAAATCTTAAATTAACCGTGCCCACGGGCACCGATTTTTTGCGCTAATTTGTTGTTCCGCGCCGGATTTGTTGTTCTACGCTAATGCACTTTGATTAGCAAAAATGTGTGCGGTGAGTAGCAGCAATGCCCGCGCCGAAGGCACCACAAAATTTTTGTTCGTTTAAATTTTGGAAGGGGAAATAATTCTTTGGGAGAACAAAGATTTTGAGGAGATAGCTTAAATGGATCGTGCCCGAGGGCGCCCGCGTCGAAGCTACATTTTTGTTCGTTTGAATTTTGGAAGGAGAAATAATTTTTGGGGCGAACACAGATTTTGAGGAAAAATCTTAAATGAACCGTGCCTGCAGGCACGGGTTATGACTAGTATATATATATATATATATATATATATATATATATATATATATATATATATATATATATTATATATATATATATATATATATATATATATATATATATATATATATATATATACACAGGATAAGTTAGTATCTATATTAAGGAATGTACAAGAATTACAATGTGGTTGGTCATAGGATACTGGATTCAATGACTAGAGGAGAGGACACAAGCGGCGTCACCCTAGATCATTTAGTCCAGCATCATGACCAAGACCACGAGTCATTACAAAAAATAAAAAACAACAAACAAAACCAATAAACAGCAGCCACAAGACACAAACACAGCTAGTTGAGCATTGGCGGGCCGGCCAAGTCATCCAGTATCTCGAATGTCCCAATTATCACATGCTTCTGAAGCCTCATCATCAATTTCATCTAGTTTTCGAAGCGAGATGCGTACATCTTCAGAAATCTCCTCGAAGAGAACCAACTTTGATTTCCTAGTACTGTCAAAAACCCGTCTGTTGCACTCTCGCCATATGTGCCAAACTATAGCCGCGAGTACCGTTTTTGCAAGCAGGCCGAACACCCCCTTCTTCTTGAATTTCTCCATGTAGTAGCACCCAACCGAATGCAGTGAAAGATCAGCAGGGCCGACAGTACCGAGCTTAAGGAGAGCTCTACGCATGATGTATTTTGAGTACGGGCAATGAAAGAAGATGTGTTCATTTGTTTCTGGAATATCATCTGAACATAGGACGCACTTGTTAGAGGCTTAAGGGCACCAAATTTCCGTTCAGTCCTTAGTGAGAAGTTTGTTCTTGAAAGCTCGGAGCAGAGTAATTGTAAATTTAGGGATGTATTTGTTGTACCATATTAGATTGGAGAGTGGGAAAGGAGGACCTTTTTTACGCACTGTATCCCAAGCATCTCTGAATTTAAAAGCTGAACCCTGTTTCCATTCCCATGAATCAGCTCCCGAAGTTAATGTTTGATTTTGAAGCATTGGCTGGACTATTTGAATTTCTGCATCGCAAGTCCACGAAGATCCGTCCCCGTAGTCACTTACTCTCTTTCTACTGGCGCCATTAGAGATACTGTATAGAGATTTGAGAGGACCGCAAGGAAGCCAATTATCGTGCCAAAATAGGGTATCTTTCCCATCCTGAACCCTCCTCTTAATAATCTTCTGCGAATGGCTTCTGCAATGTAGCAGAAACTTCCACGTACTAGATTGTGTGGCCGCGACTGTAGTTTCATAAAATGTTGCCACATCCTTATATTTGCCTCGCATGTACTCCGCCCAAAGGCTTCTATACTTGAGGAATCTCCATGTTAGCTTAATTTCAGCTGCAAGGTTCAAATCTGACAATAATCGTAGTCCAACACCCCCTTCCTCCTTTGGCCTACAAGAGTCACTCCAAGCCCAGGCTTTTGCAGGACCCCAAATAAAATTCCTACACATGGATGTTAGGGTACGCAACACAGTGGTCGGGACTCTATATACATGCAACCAATAAGCGATCATGCCATAGATGACAGTTTTCACCAGCTCAATACGCCCAGCAATGGATAACAATGTAGAAGTCCATCCACTCAGCCGTTTCCTGCACTTATTAATGAGTCGATTGTACATATGAGCTTTGGGATATTTGGATGACAAGGGGAGGCTCAAGTATGTAGTGATAGAATGCGCATGTTTAGCTCCCAAATAATCTGCTAGCTCCCCCGGATTTCTGACTCCTTTGCTAAACATAGATATACTATTTTCCCAGTTGATCTCAAGACCTGTGAAATTTCTAAACTCCTCAAGCAATTTTTTGAGGCCCCTAAGAGATTTCTGATTAGCACGGTAGAATACGAGAAGGTCATCTGCAAATACTAGATGTGATATAGCGCCAGTGCGTCTCATAAGTTGGATGCTTCCTTTAGTAAGGGATTTGGCAAGCAACAGTGAAAAGGTTTCCATAATAATGACAAATAGGTAGGGGGAGAGAGGATCGCGTTGCCTGAGTCCCCTATTCCCTCCAAAATATCCCATAGGAGAACCATTGACCATAACAAAAAAAAGAGGCCGTTGATGTGCATCCTTGATCCATCCAATGAACTTGTGACCAAATCCCATCTGATGTAGGATAAAATACACAAACTCTCTATTCATGCTATCGAAGGCTTTTCTGAGATCAAGTTTCAGGCATGCTCTGGCTCCCATTAGATTGCTAAAATCTCTGATTTGCTCACGGGCCAGCAGGGCACAGTCAGATATCAATCTCCCCTGCAGGAAAGCCAATTGATTCGGAGATACTAAGTCATGAATAATTCTCTGCAGCCTGTTGCAAATGATCTTGCTAATAATCTTATAAATAACATTGCAACAGGCAATGGGCCTGTAGTCTCCAAGGGAAGAAGCAATAGAACTTTTTGGGAGCAGAGTAAGAAAGGTGTGGTTTACCTGTCTAAGCAAGGAGCTTGATCTGAAAAAAGATTGGACTGCACCCACCACATCCGCTCCAATTAGATCCCAATTATGCTGGAAGAAAAAACCATTAAACCCATCAGGCACAGGTGCTTTGGATGGGCCAATCTGAAAGACTGCCTCTTTAATTTCCTCTACAGTTACAAATCTTTCAAGCCACCTAGCAGTTTCCTGTTTAATCTTCTTTTTGGGCACAAGCTTAGGGAAAACATTCCAATAATTGTTTTGGTTGTATAAGCACTCGTAGAAGTTTGCAGCTTCAGATTTTATTTCCTCATAAGACTTGCAGAGAGAACCATTCACATCAACCAAGTGTTTTAAGTTATTGCGGCATTGTCTTAATTTCATCACGTTGTAGAAGAATCTTGTATTCCTATCACCCAAGTCCAACCATTCCTGTCTACTCCTTTGGCGGAGCATCTCCTCTTCCATAGCAAATTTGCAAGCTCAATAGAGAGTTTATGTTCTCTTTCCTGGAGCTCAATATCTAAGTGAAGAGCAATCTGATTCCTAACAGCTTCAAGTTGAATACGGCATACTTGAATAGGATTAATAGCTTGATGATATCTTGCCCATCTTTCAAGTTCAGATTTAATCAACCACAATTTGATAATCAGCCGAAACATGGTAGTTCCTCTAATATTTTGTGCCCAGCTTGATTTAACAATGTCATAATAACCTGGCAAGTTTATCCAGTGTGAAAATTTTGAATGGCGTTGGGTCAGTATGTACCTGGGGTGAAGATTGACAACCATGGGGGAGTGATCACTGGTTTGCGGATCCAAATAATCAAAGAAGGAATCCAGGAGCTTGTTAATCCATTCCTCGTTGCAAAGCACCCGATCCAATTGAGCTGCAATACGGCACGTTCCCATGCATTTATTGCACCAACTAAGTCGTTGCCCAGTACTTTTGAGATTTTGCAATCTTCATTCAGTTAAACAGTTGTTGAATTCATATAGCTTGCTAGCCTCCACCTTGCAGCCTCCCACCTTATCTTTGGAGTACAAGATGCAATTAAAGTTACCACCTACAAGCCAAGCCTCGTCGCTCAATTTTGCAGCATCCCTTTTCAGATATTCCCATAACAACTTCCTCTCTGTGATGTTGTTGCTTCCATAAATAGCAGATAGAGCGAACTCAAACCCCCCTATGTTAACACATCGAACAGTAATGTGTTGCATTGAGCTTGAGATAACATTTATTTGCCACACCAGGGGGTCGAAACCCATTAGAATATGCCCTCCTCCGTGGAGCAGGAAGTTATCCAACTTATTCCATCCCTTCGGAATGCAAGATTTGGTAGTAATAGTCTCGGCCTTAAGTTTGGTTTCCAGAAGTACAATAACTGAAGGATTTAGTTTTTTAATCCGATCTCTGAGGTCCCTGCACCTCACAACATTGTTTAAACCCCGAGTATTCCAAATCAACATAGTCATTTGAGGTTGGTGAAGGTTACTGGAGTAAGCCAACTTACTTCAGTCTGCTGCTCCGCCGGGTAGTAGTACTGGAACTGGGCACTTCTGCCTTCTTACGTTTTGAAGAATGAAGTTCTTTTAGCATTTCCAGGCGCTCCTCATCCCACTCTGGGTTGTCATACAATGGGTCCTGAGGGAGGATATCAATCATTACAGATGAAACCTTGTGGACTTCATGGGTACCTACTCCATGCTGGGCCACAGGAGTTGATGTTGATTTGCCAGATTCAGGAATTATCACCCCAGCTCCATGAGAAATTCCATTAACTTCATAGGTATTCCGTATGATTGAGGGGGTTGTTTTGGGTTTCAGAATTTGTAGGAACTTCATCAGGTTCACCAAGCTGAGAATACCCCCACACAATGTGCCTACCCTCCCTGTTTTGATTCCAATCGCCTCTTGATGTAGACCTGTCACGCCCCGCTTCCCAAAACAACGGAGGCGAAGCGTGACTAAGGCCCGCTTAGGCCAGAGCTGAGAAGCTCGGACCCAATAAGCGTCTGTAGGGGTACCATTTTAAAGATTTTCAGGTTCTTGCATTTATAAAATTCGGAACAATAGGAGGTACAGAAAGGAAATGGCATTCATTAAATTAGAGATATAATATCCAGTGAGTACAGAGTCTAAAAAGAAGCCTAAGCATGGTAGCAAGCTATCTAAAAGCAACTAAAAGCAGTAACCTCTGAAAGTGACGACTAAAAAGACCTCAAGGTCTAGTCCTCGTCAAGCACGTACTCTGGGTCGACGTCCTCGGCTCCTCGTACTCCAGTGAGTCTGCCTCGTCCACAAACTCTGGCTGAACACCTGACGTACAGCACCCCAAAAGAAAGGAACTGTACGTCAGGTAAAGTCTACAAGAAGGGTTAGACTCTACTGCAAGTGTATCAACTTTTAGACAACGATTTACTGGTTGATTAGCATGCTGGGGTTATAACTGAGTAACAAAAGAAGTAACGCCGCAGGAAGGTAAAGTGTAGCAAGTAGTAGTTGTAGCATGTGCTACCAACTACGGGAATAACCTGCAGGTGTCATGACAAGTCGGGACGTGACGGAACAAGACGAGACAAGACTAGTGAGACACGAAAAGGGTTCACGCCTTACGGTTCGAGGGGGATCAGACCCTCTTGCCATGCGCACGCTCAACCCAACCCCAAACCCTAAGGAAGACAAGACAAGACAACAGTATAAGGGATCACTCGCTCTAGCTTGGTGAGTGCCCTATTGCCCGCAGGCTGTGTATCAGTACAAGGGATCACTCTCTCTAGCTTGGAGAGTGAATTATTGCCCGCAGGCTGTGAATCAGTACAAGGGATCACTCGGAGAGTGCCCTATTGCCCGCAGGCTGTGAATCAGTACAAGGGATCACTCGGAGAGTGCCCTATTACCCGCAGGCTGTGCAAGACAGGACGGGACGTGACAAGACGGGAAGGGTTATTCTAGGGTGTCCACACACGCGCGCACACATGATAGCCCTACGATTTCAAAAGTTGTTGTTGTCAGGCTCAGACTTCGTCGTCAAGTCTGAGCCGTCGGGAGTCGTCCCGGACGCTATCATTTCACGTCCGGTTCTATTTGTTCACAGTTATCAGTTCTAACCAACTAAGGCCTAAGCACGGCCAAAAGTGCAAGTGGGATACACTTGCCTGCGATGGCGAGTGTGTCGTCCGTCCGGGGCGTCTTGTCCAAGCGTCGCGTCCACGGTAGTCCGTCTAAAACAGTGTCACGTCGACGGTGTCAGGCCTCGTTTTCAGAAATTCCTATTAGGGTTCGTGTCTAGGTTATCGGGAATATCCTATTCGTCAAAAGTCTCATTTTGATATATCAGCCTAATCGACGATCTATCCTATGTGCACAGTCCAAAAAGTCCGTTCGTCGATGTTTTAGATTTGCACAACGTTTTAAAAGAGCGAAAAGTAAATTTAATTGTAGTTGTCCAGTTTTAGTTAGGTTTTCCGTTTGCTACGGTGTGGGTTTCGCTACGAGTTTAGAGAGACCAACCTGGTGTGAGGAACGCGCATTTAATCTGGCGTCGGGTCTGGAGACGGTGGCGGTGCTCGTGTCCCCGACTGTGGGTAGCGCAGTGGAGGTCGTCTCAGGATCGTCTCAAGATCGTAGCGGCTGCGGGTAGCACAGCCGAGATGTCACGGCTACAGGTACAGTATCGAGATCGCTTCAGTTGCGGGTCCCGGCAACAAAACGCCTACGGCAATGGTAACAAGGATGAGTCACGACGTCAGGAGGCCACAAAATCTATGGCATGCAAGGGGGCTGACGTGGGTGGAGCAAAGGAAAGTGCGGCTGTCAACGGGAAGATCTGCAGCGTCAACTGTGTCTTGACTACGGGTAGCATAGTGAGACTCGTCCGGGCAGCGGACGAAGTGCGGCAACGAGTACAATCGGTCCGACAGCAAGAACAGTGAATAATGGCACGCAGCAGCGATGAAACACCCGTTGGAACGCTAGTCCAAAGGCCGTTTGGCCTAGAAGTCATCGCGGGGTGCCTCCGGCCGGATCCGCGAGTGGCAACAGGCAATCGGACGGTTGTTGCGAGGCAGCGCGGCGAGGAAATCAGCGCAGGCGAGGTGGCAAGAGGCCGTGAAAGAGGAGAGCGGAGCAAGCGGCTCGGGCTGCGCTGCGACGGTCAGGACAACACGGGCGGCGGCACTCGCCGTGGAGCAAGGGATCTCGCGGGGGAGGCGCTGAGGGAAAACGCGAGCTGAGGAGTGTCTCGGAGGGGGGGTGCGGTCGGTGGCTTTGAGGCGAGGGCCGGTGTTATAGAGGAGCTCACCGGAGCAAGCTAGGTGGCGAGCTTACCGTCGGAATAAAGAGAGGGGAGGTCGGAGTCACGAGTTTCGAGTTGCCGCGGGTGGAGAGCAAAAGAGAGGGGCGGCAGCGCTGAAGGCAGTTTGCGGCGGTGGATCGTGGCGGTGGATCGGCGAGGGGAGGCACGTGGCTGCGGATCGTGGGCATGGCGGAGCGCAGTGGGGCTGAGGATTCGCGACGGCGCTCTCGGATAGCGCAGCGGCGACGGGGGCAGCGCGTGCGGCGGCGGAAGAAAATCGAGGCGCGGCTGTGAGGGGAGATGCGGCAGTGGCGAGCGACGCTGCGCGGGTCTGGCGGTCGGGTCGCGACGGCCGAGAGCGGGGGATCGGGGCGATCGGGGGCGCCGGTGAGAGGTGCAGCGGCGGCGTTCGCCGTGAGGGAGATCGGGAGAGGGAGTTGGTCGTGGGGGCGGGGCCGGCGTCGGATCGCCGGCGTGGCGGCGGGCTGCCGTGGATGCGAGGGAGAGAGGGATTTGGATTTGGGGGTTTCTTTGGGTTGCGGCTGAGTAATTTAGGGTTAGGGTTAGTTAGGGTTAGGGATTTATTATAAATAGGGTAAGGTTGATAAGTAGCCCTAGGATTATAGAAAGGGGAAAGATATTTTGTTAGAGGGGGGTACAAATTAGGGGTATGTCTAGGGGACCATAGAGGATAAGATTTGGAAGGATATTAAGAAAACTATTAGGGATTTAAACAGATTTGATATCAATTTTCGAAATTTGAATCTGATTAGGTAAATCAACGGTCGAGATTTCTCCGAGCGATATCTTTCAATTCAGGCGTCAGAAAATTAATTTGAAAATACCGGGGCGATCGTGGAGACGAGACGCACAGATCTACAGAGCTTGATCGTGCGTAACACCTACCAAGAATTTACGTAAAATTGGAAACGGCATTTTGAGTCAAATGACTAAAACGCCCCGATCATTCAAAGTCGTTTCGCGAGAAAACGAGCAGTGAAAAGACGTTCCCAATAATTTCTATAAGATCCAACACCTCGAAACAATCGCAACGACATATCGCATCGCTGATGCCGGAGCTCAGGAAAAACCAAATAAAATACGTGCACGATAAAGCACGTGCACGCAGAAACTACGAACGGTCGGAACGCGACCGTTACATTCTACCCACCTTAGAAATGATTCCGTCCTCGGAATCACTCATACTAAGACTAATAAAAGAAAACAATCCATAAATAATTAAGTCTATTACTCCCATCCTCCACACAATGGTCTCTAATCCTATAATTTCAGCATCGTTCCTCAAATAATCCATCATCACCCATCTTTTCACTGGACAATGCCACGACTAAACTCACCTCTTAATACTTAACTATAGACCCATCACTACTGTTCAAATTTCCAACTCCAAGTCCTCACAAAAGAATAATAATCATCTGCTCTTACCATACCACTCTACTAAACATCATCGCTCCATAATATCTTTAAATTTTTCTCAATCCCTTCCCAATATTAATCAGTCGCTAAAAAGATGCTCTAGTCGATCACCAAACCAAGACAAAACTTTGTCTATCTTATAACACCTTCACAAATCAACAATCGACGTGTCCTCGATACATTCCGTGTCATATCTTCCCATAAATTTATCCGCCAAAAAATAATTGAACTATCAGAATCACATCTAATCCTACTCCCTATAACTAATCCCAACCAAAATTAAGTCCGACTACTTAACCATCCATTTATCTCAACACGTCGTGTTACTCCCAATGTCTTCTCACGTCAACTCAACAATCAAGTCTCGATGCTAATAAAAGCTCTACTCAATCTCATGATCACCCTAACTCCTATCATACTCTGTAGCCATCCCTATCTACCATTCGTCTAAGCCTCAAATCTGATAATTTCTCATCTTCACGCATATAATCTCATTCAACCTGAATTCTCCATTGAGTCCGCCACACTTCGGTTTTATAAATAAGTCTTGGACAGTCCATTCCTTTCATCCGGAAGAATCTATTCCAATATCCTATTGTTCCAAAATCGGTTAATCATTGCTATAACAAATCTCATCTCTCCCTGAGCCTACCCGAAAACAAAATCTTACAACAATAATAGCTAGTCCCAAAACTATTATAACCATGACATAACATTTCGAAGGGAGAAAGAAGAGAGAATGGAAAGGAAAACTTAAGACCAATAACATATTTTAAAACATTTGGAAAACCCGTGTGGAGTTGCGGCAAGGATGAGGGAGGATATGTGATTTATGATCTTGTGAGCTAATTTCAAAAACTTTTAAGGGTTGGTTAAAAAAACAAAGTTTTGATACAATCACATTCAGTCAAAGTTAAGCTATTCTATAATCGCGAAAAACTACGTCTAAGGAAATTGCCTGCTATGACCCTATTCATATACGTATGAATACCGTCATTCAGACAACTTCAATCATATCATGGTTAACACTGAGTACACATTCAAGACACAAAAGGCAATCATCGGGATCCTAAAGAACACACACTCATACAGGTCTACGCACTCTACTAATACTCATGCACCACGACGACATCACCTACCAAAAGGGCCTACTCCTAAACCGGAGATAACATAGACAACTACAAGGACTAATATCTACGCAAAATAAAGGAAACAGAAACCAAAAGTGTAACGAAATAAATCGGAAAGGACGAGTTCAAGTAAGGCGGGGCAAGGAGATAATTGGTTGGATTGAACGAAAAATACTCTTCAAAATAACTAGATTAATGACGGGAGAATTACGTGTAAAATATGGTATCATTTACTTTTAAAAATATACATATATTTATATACTTAAAAGTGAGCAGATGTAGCAAATTAAAATTTTGGAAAAAGTAAGACGAAAGAAGGATGGGTAGGGTGAGAAACGATTGTTTTGCAAACGAAAATAAGTTTACACAAGGATTTTGAAATGTGGTCACGAAGAACAAAGAACTGACATAATGATAAGAAAACAATTGGAGTTCCCTCTAGTTTAGAAAATATTTAAAAAGTATGTACGGTAAGTGATTAGCAATAAAATTTTGTAGTTTAGAAAAGTAACATATATATATTGGATTATAGAATTGATAACAAGGTTTAAAACACGAAAAATGCCGATTTGAAAACAGGTACGAGATAGTAAAATAATTTTACGACCAGGGAGGTTTCAAGATTAGTGAAAGAATTTTAACTCAACCGAAAAACAAGAATTTTGAAATATATAATATAGGGGTTTTCAAAGAAGTTAAGCTGAGTGAAAGACTTAATAATAAATTTCGAAAATACTTTTAGAGGAAGCAGAATTGGTCAAGGAAGGGATTCGAAGGATCGACGATAATCATCAGGAAACGATCACGTGAATCGGGAGACAGGAAAATGATCGCTCGAAGAATATGTGTAGGATACGAATCGTGAAGAGTTACGGTGGAACATTACGATCGATAACACAAAAGTGTAATGATCATAGGGACGCTAGAAGTCAGGGGTTCTAGTCATCAGGTCGTCTAAAAATCAGGATAATTCAGCTCTAAGACATCATAATGAGCTAGACTATAATTAAGATCTAAGGGATGGTTCTTAAGAGAATCAAGGTTACGTTCTGCTGGGCCCGAAGTCGATGGACCCGAGCGAACGACTAAAAGAGAAGGGGCTCTAGAAAACTAACACGGTCAGAGTCAAGTGGGGCTACTAAGGTATTCTAGGACGAGGATGACTAAATCTTAACCAAGGTGTCTGACTATCCAACTGCGACGTCTATTTATGTCTTCCTACCCCCTAAGACTGGGAAAACCTAATTTAGACTTGTACATGGATATTAAATGAATGCGGTACTTTTATTGTTCCGAACTTTTGCAAGACCTGCATGGGCCATCACTAAAACCTGTCACGCCCCGCTTCCCAAAACGATGGAGACGAAGCGTGACTAAGGCCCGCTTAGGCCAGAGCTGAGAAGCACGGACCCAATAAGCGTCTGTACGGGTACCATTTTAAAGATTTTCCGGTTCTTGCATTTATAAAATTCGGAACAATAGGAAGGACAGAAAGGAAATGGCATTCATTAAATTAGAGATATAATATCCAGCGAGTACAGAGTCTAAAAAGAAGCCTAAGCATGGCAGCAAGCTATCTAAAAGCAAACTAAAAGCAGTAACCTCTGAAAGTGACGACTAAAAAGACCTCAAGGTCTAGTCCTCGTCAAGCACGTCTCTGGGTTGACGTCCTCGGCTCCTCGTACTCCAGTGAGTCTGCTTCGTCCACGAACTCTGGCTGAACAGCTGACGTACAACACCCCAAAAGAAAGGAACTGTACGTCAGGTAAAGTCTACAAAAAGGGTTAGACTTTACTGCAAGTGTATCAACTTTTAGACAACGATTTACTGGTTGATTAGCATGCTGGGGTTATAACTGAGTAACAAAAGAAGTAACGCCGCAGGAAGGTAAAGCGTAGCAAGTAGTAGTTGTAGCGTGTGCTACCAACTACGGGAATAACCTACAGGTGTCATGACAAGTCAGGACGTGACGGAACAAGACGAGACAAGACAAGTGAGACACGAAAAGGGTTCATGCCTTACGGTTCGAGGGGAATCAGACCCTCTTGCCGTGCGCACGCTCAACCCAACCCCAAACTCCAAGGAAGACAAGACAAGACAACAGTACAAGGGATCACTCGCTCTAGCTTGGCGAGTGTCCTATTGCCCGCAGGCTATGTATCGATACAAGGGATCACTCTCTCTAGCTTGGAGAGTGCCCTATTCCCCGCAGGCTATGAATCAGTACAAGAGATCACTCGGAGAGTGCCCTATTGATCGCAAGCTGTGAATCAGTACAAGGGATCACTCGGAGAGTGCCCTATTGCCCGCAGGCTGTGCAAGACGGGACGTGACGTGACAAGACGGGAAGGGTTATTCTAGGGTGTCCAAACACACGCACACACATGATAGCCCTACGATTTCAAAAGTTGTTGTTGTCAGGCTCAGACTTCGTCGTCAAGTCTGAGCCGTCAGGAGTCATCCCGGACGCTATCATTTCACGTCTGGTTCTATTTGTTCACAGTTATCAGTTCTAACCAACTAAGACCTAAGCACGGCCAAAAGTGCAAGTGGGATACACTTGCCTGTGATGGCGAGTGTGTCGTCCGTCTGGGGCGTCTTGTCCAAGCGTCGCGTCTGCAGTAGTCCGTCTGAAACAGTGTCACATCGACGGTGTCAGGCCTCGTTTTCAGAAATTCCTATTATGGTTCGTGTCTAGGTTATCGGGACTATCATATTCGTCAAAAGTCTCATTTTGATATATCAGCCTAATCGACGATATATCCTATGTGCACAGTCCAAAAAGTCCGTTCGTCGATGTTCTAGATTTGCACAACGTTTTAAAAGAGCGAAAAGTAAATTTAATTGTAGTTGTCCAGTTTTAGTTAGGTTTTCAGTTTGCTACGGTGTGGGTTTCGCTACGAGTTTAGAGGGACCAACCTGGTGTGAGGAACGTGCATTTAATCTGGCGTCGGGTCTGGAGACGGTGGCGGTGCTCGTGTCCCCGACTGCGGGTAGCGCAGTGGAGGTCGTCTCGGGATTGTCTTAGGATCGTAGCGGCTGTGGGTAGCGCAGCCGAGATGACACGGCTACAGGTACAGTATCGAGATTGATTCAGTTGCGGGTCCCGACAACAAAATGCCTACGGCAATGGTAACACGGATGAGTCACGATGTCAGGAGGCCACGAAATCTGTGGCATGCAAGGGGGCT
The DNA here is from genome assembly GCA_030789695.1 of Scilla litardierei. Taxonomy (NCBI): domain Eukaryota; kingdom Viridiplantae; phylum Streptophyta; class Magnoliopsida; order Asparagales; family Asparagaceae; genus Scilla; species Scilla litardierei. Next base: position 116,550,173 of record CM061139.1, on the reverse strand, counting down.
GACGTGGGTGGAGCAAAGGAAAGTGCAGCTGTCAACGGGAAGATCTGCGGCGTCAACGGTGTCTCGACTACGGGTAGCGTAGTGAGACTCGTCCGGGCAGCGGACGAAGTGAGGCAACGAGTACGATCGGTCTGACAGCAAGAACAGCGAATAATGGCATGCAGCAGCGACGAAAGACCCGTTGGAACGCTAATCCAAAGGCCGTTTGGCCTAGAAGTCATCGCGGGGTGCCTCCGGCCGGATCTGCGAGTGGCAGCAGGCAGTCGGACGGTTGTTGCGAGGTAGCGCGGCGAGGAAATCAGCGCAGGCGAGGCGGCGAGAGGCCGTGAAAGAGGAGAGCGGAGCAAGCGGCTCGAGCTGCGCTGCGGCTGTCACGGCAGCGCGGGCGGCGGTGCTCGCCGTGGAGCAAGGGATCTCGCGGGGGAGGCACTGAGGGGAAACGCGAGCTGAGGAGTGTCTCAAAGGGGGGGGTGCGGTCGGTGGCCCTGAGGCAAGGGCCGGCATTACAGAGGAGCTCACCGGAGCAAGCTAGGCGGCAAGCTTGCCGTTGGAATAAAGAGAGAGGAGGTCGGAGTCACGAGTTTCGAGTTGCCGCGGGTGGAGACCAAAAGAGAGGGGCGGCGGGGCTGAAGGCGGTTTGCGGCGGTGGATCGTGGCGGTGGATCGGCGAGGGGAGGCACGTGGCTGTGTATCGCGGGCATGGCAGAGCGCGGTGGGGCTGAGGATTCGCGGCGGTGCTCTCGGATAGCGCAGCGGCGACAGGGACAGAGCGTGCGATGACGGAAGAAAATCGAGGCGCGGCTGTGAGGGGAGATGCGGCAGTGGCGAGCGGCGCTGCGCGGGTCCGGTGGTCGGGTCGCGGTGGCCGAGAGCAGGGGATCGGGGCGATCAGTGGCACCGATGAGAGGTGCGGCGGCGGTGTTCACCGTGAGGGAGATCAGGAGAGGGAGTTGGTCGTGGGGGCGGGGCCGGCGTCGGATCGCCGGCGTGGCGGCGGGCTGCCGTGGATGCGAGGGAGAGAGGGATTTGGATTTGGGGGTTTCTTTGGGTTGCGGCTGAGTAATTTAGGGTTAGGGTTAGTTAGGGTTAGGGATTTATTATAAATAGGGTAAGGTTGATAAGTAGCCCTAGGATTATAGAAAGTGGAAAGATATTTTGTTAGAGGGGGGTACAAATTAGGGGTATGTCTAGGGGACCATAGAGGATAAGATTTGGAAGGATATTAAGAAAACTATTAGGGATTTAAACAGCTTTGATATCAATTTTCGAAATTTGAATCTGATTTGGCAAATCAACGGTCGAGATTTCTCCGAGCAATATCTTTCAATCCGGGCATCAGAAAATTAATCCGAAAATACCGGGGCGATCGTGGAGATGAGACGCACAGATCTACGGAGCCCAATCGTGTGTAACGTCTCCCAAGAATTTACGTAAAATTGGAAACAGCGTTTTGAGTCAAATGACTAAAACGCCCCTATCATTCAAAGTCGTTTCGCGAGAAAACGAGCAGTGAAAAGACATTCCCAATAATTTCTATAAGATCCAACACTCCGAAACGATCGCAACGGCATATCACATCGCTGATGCCGGAGCTCAGGAAAAACCAAATAAAATATGTGCACGATAAAGCACGTGCACGCAGAAACTACGAACGATCAGAACGCGACCGTTACAAGACCAACCCCCATACTAGGGTTGTCAATAACTTTATTTGGCCCTTTGAGCTTGTCACTTGTTCTCATATCCTGGATAAATCCATTTCCACTGGGACTTGGGGTTTGAGTAGCCATATCCGCATCACCATTATATGAAGACTGCCCAGGCTCATTGGTATGCATATAGTTTGAATTTGGTTCAATTCTCTTCCCCTTATCAAGAAGAGGAGGTTGCTTAGTCTGGACATGGCATTGCAAATTAGAGTGCCCAAAACAGACACAATGACTACAACGAGGGGGCTCCACTTCATATTTAGCATCAAAAGTAATATAGAACCAACATCAAGTTCAACATCAACCTTTTTAGGTAACACCTTCTTAGCGTCTACCTCGACCAAGCACCTAGCGTAGGTGATTCTCTCCAATTTAGCAGTTGCTCGGTCCAAACACAAAGGTTACCAACTACAGAGGCGAGGACATTGAGGACCTCCATATTCCGCATCCAAACTGGGACTCCATGCATTTGCATCCAAACTGGGACTGATGTAAGGATGTCGCGGTCATGGCAGAGGGCCGAGCTCCATAATTTGAGTACTACCAAACGGCCATCAAAAATCCAAGGGCCCCCATGCAGTATCCTCTCACAGTCCTCCCTGGACTCAAAACTGAAGTAGAAGAAACCGTTATCTTTGCTATATAGATGAACCTTCTTCCTTGGCTTCCAAAGCCTTTCCATCCAAGCTTGAATCTGCCCATACATTAGGGTATCGCCAAGAACATACCCGACGAAGGTGGATTTCCAAAGTTCTGCCCCCTTCTCAAAGAGAGTATCAGGTACCCGAGCTACACAAGTTCCATCCTCCCTGATTTTGGGAGGAACAAATTTCATACCTATAGCCTCGCCGTATGAACGCCTATTGGAGCAGACTTCCGACCAACTAAGCTTAGAAGCATATGGGTTAATGGAAATTTGATGTTGGTGTACCTTTGGTCTCATTGGCATTCCGTCGAACACAGCAGCTGTAGCTCCTCCAAATCGGGACTTAGCCTTTGATATTGCGGAAGTTCGGTTCGGGATGCCCAAACCCTTACGCATATGATGAGCCCGATCGTGAAAACCCCCCAAAGAGCGTTGATGGAATTGTTGTTTGGGTTGGATCACCTTCCTCCTATTCACGATCTACCATTGCTCCTCATTCACCTCTCCAGTAGCCGAGGGTCCATCTCCAGAGCCAAGAGGGATCTCAGCCATAGGTACGCTGGGAACCCTAGGAATGCCACCGTAATCGCCACTCTCACCTCTCCGAGAATCACTCACCATTGTTTATATACATATTTATATATACATACATACATACATACATATATATATATATATATACATATTTATATATATATACATACATACATACATACATACATACATACATACATACATATATATATATATATATATATATATATATATATATATAAACTACAAAAGAAGAGGGCATTACCAAAAATTGTTGAGGCCGAACTTGATGATGGGACTTTATTGACTTTTGAGGTAAAATATGAAGTTGAACCCCCTCGCTGCAGTCAGTGTGTTTGCTTTGGACATTCTGACTCTCAATGCCCGAAGCCCAAAAAACTTCAGGATAAGGGGAAGGGGCCTATTCGAATTTTTCAGCACAACAAGGAAGCTTCGACCTCCCATGAAAGTATTGGCGTAGAACCCTTACATGATTCTGGCCTTGGTGACACTTCTCAGCACTCTTTGGCCCATGACACTCGAAGCCCTTCTGAAAGGATTCCCCCTTTGCTTGCAGAATCAACTTCCCCAGAGTCTATGGGGGTTAATTTGCAGCAGGCCGGGTTGAAGTCCAAATTCCGTAAACTTGTCAATGTCTTGAGTTGCATTCACTTACTGTATTCTCCATCAAAGTCTTCTGCATCGCAGCAACTTGGGTCCTGCACCATTGATACTGCGTTACCTGCTGCGGCTGTACCTAGTCCTGATGCCGAGGTGTGTAATGATCCCCTTCCTGATGCTGCTTTGCCTGTGCCTGATGCGGTTGGCCATGATGCTGGACCTGATGCGTTTAGACCTGAACCTGATGCGGCACTCCCACAAGAACCTTTGTTTGCTAATCCTGAGTGGGATGTGGAGCGGCTTGAACTACTAAATGAGGCTGATTCATTAAAAAAGAGAAAGCAGGGAGCTCTCAGTGCTGGCCCGGCCACCAGGCGTAGCAACAGGCTGAAGTAAGGTGTCCATCTTCTCTTCATTACCAATCCTCTCTTATGTCTATGTTGATTTGGAATACACGCGGCTTAAATAACCCTGTGAGGCGTAGGGATCTTCGGGACAGAATTAAGACCCTAAACCCTGCGATTATAATTCTGTTGGAGACTAAATTAAAAGCAGATTCTATCAGTAGTTATTCTTGCATTCCAAAGAATTGGAAGATGGTGGATAATTTTGCGGTTCACGGAGGAGGACGTATTCTTCTGGGCTTTAATCCCTTGGTGTGGCAAATGAATCTCCTCTCTTTGTCTATGCAACATGTTACTGTTCGGTGTGTCAATACTGGGGGTTTCTCTTTTGCTCTGTCTGCGGTCTATGGAAGCAACTTCTGTAATGAAAGGAAGCAACTCTGGAGGGATCTAAAGGGGGATGCGGCTATCTTGTGCAATGAGCCGTGGATTGTAGGAGGAGATTTTAATTGTATATTGTCGTCCAATGAGAAAATTGGAGGGCGAAGGGTGGAGCCTAGCACTGTCTATGACTTCAATAATTGTATTATTGACTATCGATTGCAGACCCTCAAATACAGTGGTTCACGACTTAGTTGGTGTAATAAACGTATGGGTTTGAGGCGTATTTCGGTACAGTTGGATCGGGTTCTTTGCAATGAGGTGTGGATTAACAAGCTCCCCGACTCTTTCTATGCATATTTGGATCCGCACACCAGTGATCATGCCCCCATGATTGTCAATCTCCATCCTCAGGTAATCACTGATCCAAAGCCGTTTAAATTCTTTAACCACTGGATCAACTTGCCTGGCTTTTATGATGTTATTAATTCTTCCTGGGAGCATATAATCCGTGGCTCCAGTATGTATCGTCTGGCTAGTAAACTAAGGCGAGTTAAATTGGAGCTCAAGCTCTGGGCAAGAGGTCACCAAGCTAATAACTTAATCCACAATTGCCGCACCCAGCTGGAGGCTATTAGGTGTGATATCTCTCTTCCATATGACAGTAGCCTCCAGGAAAGAGAGCGTAAATTGGCAAATGAGCTTGCTACCTTATTGGGACATGAAGAGGAGATGTACCGTCAGAGAAGCAGACAGGATTGGTTGGACCTTGGTGACAGAAATACTAGTTTCTTCTACAATGCAATGAAAGCCCGGCAATGTCGCAATAACGTGTCCCACCTGGTGGATGTCAATGGTCTCCAAAGTAAATCATATGAAGACATTAAATCTGATGTGGCTAACTTCTATGAGTCCCTTTATAATCAAAACACCTATTGGAATGTTTTTCCAAAGCTTGTGCCCAAGAAGAAGATCAAACTAGAAACAGCCAAGTGGCTTGAAAGAATGGTAAGTGCTGATGAAATCCAAGAAGCAGTTTTCAGTATTGGCGCATCCAAAGCACCAGGCCCAGATGGGTTTAATGGTTTTTTCTACCAGCATAATTGGAACATTATTGGCCCTGATGTTGTGGCCGCAGTGCAATCTTTCTTCAGATCAAGTTGCATGTTGAGGCAGGTAAATCACACGTTCCTTACTTTGGTCCCAACAAACACTAATGCTTCTTCCTTGGGTGATTACAGGCCTATTGCATGTTGCAATGTTATCTACAAGGTTATTACCAAAATCATTTGCAACAGGCTGCAGAGATTTATCCATGATCTAGTCTCCCCGAACCAATCAGCTTTCTTACAGGGGAGATTGATTTCTGATTGTGCCCTGTTGGCTCATGAGCAAATCAGAGATTTTAGCAATCCAATGGGGTCTAGAGCATGTTTAAAACTTGATCTCAGAAAGGCGTTTGACAGTGTTAACAGGGACTTTGTCTATTTCATCTTGCATCAGATGGGGTTTGGCCATAAGTTCATTGGGTGGATTAGGGAATGTATTTCCACGGCATCCTTTTCCGTAATCGTTAATGGATCTCCTGTGGGACACTTTGGAGGTAACAGAGGGCTCAGGCAAGGTGATCCCCTTTCTCCATACCTTTTTGTCATTATTATGGAATGCTTCACACTGCTTCTGGCCAAGGCCCTGACTAAAGGGAGCATCCAGCCTATGCAGCGAACGGGTTCTATTTCTCATCTGCTTTTTGCTGATGATTTGTTGGTTTTCTGCCGTGCTAACAAAAAATCATTCAGGGGCATTAAAATACTTCTTGAAGAATTCCAGAACTTTACAGGTCTTCAGATTAATTGGGATAAAAGTACTTCTATGTTTAGCAAAGGAGTTAAAAATCCGGGTGATCTTGCTAATTATCTTGGAGCTAGACATGGACATGCTATCACTACCTACCTTGGACTCCCCCTGTCTCCCAAATACCCCAAGGCTCAAATGTACTGCAGGCTTATTGATAAGTGCAGAAAGCGGATGAGCGGTTGGACTTCTGCTACTCTTTCGATTGCTGGGCGAATAGAGTTGGTTAAATCAGTAATTTATCGTATGATTATGTTCTGGGTACAAGTGTATAAATTCCTTAATTCTGTGTTGCGTACCTTAACATCTATGTGTAGAAAGTTCATCTGGGGCCCTACAAAAACTTGGTCGTGGCGCGACTCTTGCAGGCCTAAAGAGGAAGGCGGAATTGGACTAAGATTACTGGCTGATCTCAATCACGCGGCTGGTATTAAGCTTACATGGAGACTTCTCAGGTGTAGAGGGCTTTGGGCAGAGTACATGCGGGGCAAATATAAGGATTCTTCAAATTTCTATGAAGCAAAAGGACTTGCAACACAATCGGGTACTTGGAAATTTCTACTTCAATGCAGAGGCCTTTCGCAGAAAATAATTGTGAGAAAGGTTGGAGATGGGAAAGATACCCTATTTTGGCATGATAACTGGCTCCCCTGTGGACCTCTAAAATTGCAACACAATATTCCAGATGGCGCCAGCAAAAAGCGAGTATCTGACTATTGGGACGGTGCAAGGTGGATCGAATGTCCCGACATCCAAAATCTTAGACATCATTTTCAGCATATGATATTATCTACAGGGCCGGATTATTGGGCTTGGAAAAATGACGCTGCCTTTCGATTTAAGGAAGCATGGGACACTGTGCGAGAGAAAATTCCCACTTTCACTTTTCACAGCCTTGTTTGGTACAGCAAGCACACCCCAAAATTCTCAATAACTCTATTGCGTGCCTTCAAGGACAAACTCCCCACTAAGATGCGCATGGACAGCTGGCTGGACCTTACCTCAACTACCTGCGAGCTGTGTTTGGAGGAACCGGAAACTGCAGAACACCTATATTTCAAATGCCCTTACTCCCATTACGTCATGCGCAGGGCACTACTTAAACTCGGCCAACTGGGACCTGATGAGCTTACTTTGGCTTCGGTAGGAGGGTTTTATATGGAGAAATTTAAAAAAACCGGCCAGCTAGGTATCCTTGCTAGAACAGTACTTGCTTCGTTGGTATGGCACCTTTGGCGTGAACGTAACAGGCGGATATTTGATAATAAGAGTAAACCAAAGACTGCTCTATTTGATGACGTCGCTGCGGATGTTCGAATAATCATGCGCAATTCTGAAGATATATGTCCTGATGCTGCAGATATCTTTGCTAACTGGGATATTTGCGGTATTGGTTGATTTTGTATGCCTTGATCAGCCAATTAGCTTGTATCTTGTCTTGTTTTCTGCTTTGTTGTTGTGGTCTTGAGAATGGATTCTTGGCCATTTGATCTAGGGTGACGACGCTTGTGTCCTCTCCCCTAGTCACTTAGTCCAGAATTTTGGTATCAGACCACTTTGTAAATATTTAATCTTTAATACAAATTCATACTTACCTTGCAAAAAAACTACAAAATTAGAGGTTGTTTATAGCGGTTGTTTCAGTAGCGGTTCATAAAACCGCCAAAAATGGTGTCATTTCAACGGTTTCGAACCGCTAGAGTTATGTGCTGCATTGATAAGGGGTGTAGTTCTAGCGGTTCGAACCCGCTAAAATGTTAAAAAAACTAGTGGCGTAAAGAAAGCCGCTTAAATTTTTCGTTTGCATCCATTTCGAAACGCCATAGAAACTTTTATTTTCTTTTTCCTTTTTATTATTATCTAAATCCCACTTTTGTTTCTCGCTTTCTCCAAAAATCCACTCTCTTCCCCAAAGGGCCCAAACCCTAACAACTGCTCTCTCTCCCCCTCCCCCTCTCTCTCCCCCTCTCTCTCCCCCCTCTCTCTCGGAGACATGTGACCTCCGATCTCTGATGGCGGCGGAGACATGTGACCTCCGATCTCTAATGGCGATGATGAATAACGAGATGATGGACGGCACCTACTTTGTCGGCGGTAACGAGATCCTCACCTGGATCAACACCACCCTCCACCTCAATCTCTCCAAGGTCGAAGATGTAAGGATCATTCCACTAGGTTTCATCTGCAAAAGTATTGATTTTTCATTAATGTGATTTTTAGGGATTTTTGGTGCAGTAGACTGGGTTATATAGCTTACGATCGCCTGATTCTCCTTGGACACCAGCCATGACCTTGACATGCTCCCAAGAAGGATCGAAGGGTGTTCTGGCCGAAGGATGCGGTGATGGTCGATCCACTGGTGGAGTCCTTTGCGTCAATCATAAGGTCAGCTATTGGCAAACTGGATCTGGCCCTCACTGATGTCCTCTGCTCTGGATAGTAATGCGATTTTTATGAATTATATCTCTTGTGTATCATTTCATGTTGCTATAGCTTCAAAAATTTTGAATTTCTTTTTTGATGGGCTAGTTCAGTTGACTGATATTTTGGATTGACCCTATAAATTGGCATTCGTTCCACATGCATATATTTTTATAGCCATTGCTAGTTCAAGGCTCCAAGGCTCTAATTGGTAATGCATGCATGAATCTCTATCGAGTGAAAGATAAGCTTGATGTTAATGGGGGAAGAACAAAACATAGGTAGGCTTTCATTGTCGCTATAATTTACAGTGTTGAAGACCTGAAAGATGTCCTGGTCTTGATTACTTAGAATGAGGTTGGCAACCTTTTCATTTTCTTTCCTTCCATCATTTCTGCATCTTTTCATCTTTTGAGGTCTCTCGAAATTATTGCATGCAGAAGACTTGACAGGTTGCCATGCTCTAATATAGCCATGTATTGCATTGATTTAGAAATGGGGAGAAATGACGTAGAAAGACATTTCACTAGGGATATTGTAAGAGTTTATGTGTTTTTTTGAGTTTGGATTTCACAGTTTCTGGATTTTTATATAGCACTACAAGATGAAGCTTTTACATGTTATTTATGTCCTTTCTTTACGCTCAACATTCTATTGAGACCTTAACATGGCCTTCTTTTCATTAAAATAGTTGTGCAAATATGACTACAATATGTTTGCTGATATGTCACAGTAGTTGGTTGTGGGTTGGTGAAGGATGAGGGTCACCTCACCCTCCATCTCATTGACAAAGGCAAAAGCTCATGTCGCTTGTCATCCAGAATTTGAAGTTTTGATTTCTATTAGATCTGATTATTAACCATTACATTTCAAAGTTGTTTTTTGATGCCTGAAGCCTGTGATTAAATATATAATTCTCAATACTAACCATTACACTTTGTGAGCTCATTCTAGAATCGGATATCTTGCAAACATTGGCTTATGACTCATATTTGATCACATGGATTTGTAATTGATGATCTGTGATCCTGACCACCATAAGTTGTTTCAAATATCTCGAATTAAATTGTTCCATTCTGTCAATTGATTTTTTGAGGGAGCATTAATTAATGAAAATTGAGACTGATGTTCTGCTCATTCAACTGAACAAATTTGATGCCATGGACTAGAACAAACTCCAGTTCTTCAATTCGCTCCCCCACATGGTTATTTAAAATTTTAACTTTTTACAAAATTTATATCACCAAGAACTAATTATTACAAAATTTTATTGAGTATGTATTTTCCCTAATCAAATTATCTTAGAATAAATAAAATGAGGAATATGAAACTGGCAACAATGAATATTGTTAAATTAAAATATTAGTTGCTTTTAGCAAGTACTAGTTTATTAGGGGAAATAACACATTTTCTCTCAGTACCATAAATAGAAGCTTACAAAACAAGATAGTTCAATTTTGTAGGGAGGCTTGTAGCAGACAAAAACATCTGTGAGACTTTTTGGATGCTCATTTCTATATTTGATGACCCCCACAAAGATTGGAGGAGCTTTGCATGCCACATTTTTAATGTTTAATTAAGACATAACCATCAATGAATAAAAAGCCAGTGTATGCAGATGTAGATATCATTGTCAGAAAACTTCTTGCTTGTAGAAAAGTACATAGATGTAGATATTATTGTCAGAAAATTATTGGAGTATGCTACCCTTTGATTTCTCTTTGTTTACTTTGAAAGTCAATGTATACATGCATCCACTCCCACATATATGATGGATACTGAAATTATAATTATTAAAAAATAGCTGCAGATGATCCTTTTCTCTGTTCACTTATGGTAAAGGCCACGATCTTAGTTAAATTAGCAATTTTTTGTTATTTTGGATGTGAAATAAAATTCTAAAAAAGAAAGCAACAAGAACAGCTTTATATAAACTTTACTGTTAAAATGTCATCACAAAAAATGCTAAATAGACTAATTGATGTCTAATTAATTCAGTATCGACCATGTAAGAATGTTTCCCAAGTGAAGTTCTTGCAAATGGTCAAAATAAATTCAATAATAGTTTGGAAAATATTGTGAAGTAAGATCACTTGCTTGTTAACATACAATTAGCTGCTTGAGATGGATAATATATACGTTTCCTAATAACTGTTGTTTTATTCAGATTAATTTATTGGCATATATATGTTAGAAAATTACGCTACATATTCTATTTAAGGAACCACAAATTGGGGGGAATTTATGATCCTTTTCTGTATTAAACTGAAAGTATTTCTATTTTCCTTTCTATTTGATGTTTATTATTAGTCATGAGCTGATATATGTCTCTGTTAGAAAGTGATAGGACTCAAGAGAGAAAGAGGCAAACGTTCTTAGCCAAAGAATGAGTAACCATGGCACTAGGCCATGGTTCTCTATATATTCATGTAGGGAGGGAAGATGGAGGGCCTCAAGGAGACCAAGGGTCTCCATTACTCATATTAATGGGGACCAATGAAGTGGGTAATGAAGGAGGGGAGGCCAAAGGCCTCCCTCATTCATAACACTCCCCCTTACCCATTCATCACTTTGGTCTCAGCATCTGAGGCAAAGAGGGGTGGATACTTCTGGATCCAGAGTAAGTGTGTTTGCCTCGTTAAAACCTTAGCTGTGGAAAACCCAGTGGGAAAACCCAACAGCTTAAGGAAAAAGAGTGCAACCCACAGGTTACTCCCCCTGATCCGTACAAGCTTCAGGCGTGCAGGTCTTTCAATTTTCGCATACCAATGTTCTTTACAAGCTTTATAAAAGTACATTTGGGCAAAGACTTGGTAAAAAGATCTGCTAAGTTGTTGCAGGACTGGATCTGTCGAACTTCAATCTGCTTGTCGTTCTTTTGCTCGTGCGTCCAGCAGAATTTGGGAGAAATGTGCTTTGTCATGTCGCCTTTGATGTAGCCCTTCTGAAGCTGAGCAATGCACACGGCGTTGTCCTCAAATAGGGCAGTAGGCTCCAAATCACTGGTCTTCAGGCCAGTGGATTGGGGTATGTGTTGGACGACGGAACGTAACCAAAAACACTCTCTGCTTGCTTCATGGATCGCGATGAGCTCTGCATGGTTGGAAGATGTAGCTGTTGTGGTTTGCTTTACCGATCTCCAGGAGATAGCAGTACCTCCGTAGGTAAAAACAAAGCCTGTCTGGGATTTTGCCGTATGCGGATCTGATAGATAACCTGCATCAGCATAACCAAATAACTTGGGGGAGGCACCTCTCTGGTAGTAACGTCCCAGATCAATTGAACCCTGGAGGTATCGCAGAAGATGCTTTACTCCATTCCAGTGGCGCTTTATGGGCGCTACACTGTGTCTGGCTAGGAGATTAACTGTAAACTCTATATCGAGACGCGTACAGTTAGCCAGATATAGAAGTGCTCTAATGGCACTGAGGTAGGGTACTTCAGGACCCAGTATCTCCTCCCCCTCTTACAGTGGCCGGAAGGGGTCCTTATGTACATCTAGTGATCTTACGACCATAGGAGTACCTAAAGGGATAACATTTATCCATATGAAACTTGCGTAGAAGTTTCTTTGTATAATTAGATTGGTGTAATAGGATTCCACCTTTTAGGTGTTCTATCTGTAAGCCAAGACAATACTTTGTTTTGCCTAGGTCTTTCATTTCAAAAGTATGTTTTAGGCTTTCAGATATCTCATTGATCTCTGCAGGAGATCCTATGAGATTTAAGTCATCTACATATACTGCTATGCTGACGAATCCTGTTCTCGTTCTTTTGATAAAGATACACAGGCAGACTTCATTATTCGTGAATCCTTGTTGTGCAAGGAAATCACTAAGTCTGTTATACCACATCTTGCCCGATTGTTTTAGACCATATAATGATCTATATAGCCTTACAGAGAATACGTTCCGAGGCATCTCTGTCATCTCTGGGGGTAGATTAAACCCATCAGGAAGTCTCATATAGATATTTTTATCTATATCGCCATATAGATATGCAGTCACAACGTCCATGAGCTGCATTTCTAGGCTTTCCAGAGAAGTTAGGCTTATTATAAATCGGAATGTGATCGAATCCATGACAGGGGAATACGTATCTTCGTAATCAATCCCCGGTCTTTGGGAAAAACCTTGGGCTACAAGGCGTGCCTTGTAGCGAACGATCACATTATTTTCATCTCTTTTTCTTATGAAAACCCACTTATATCCCACAGGATTTACACCTACTGGTGTTTGGACTACTGGTCCAAAGACTTTGCGTTTCAAGAGTGAGTCCAGCTCTACTCTTATTGCCTCGCCCCACTTTGGCCAATCATCTCTGCGTTTACATTCCGCTAGAGATCGTGGTTCGACGTCATCGTCATATTCAGTGACGTGAACGGTAATATCGAACGCAAAATCGTCGACGACGACTATGCTATTTCTGTCCAGTACTTCTCCAGTACGTACAAAATTTAATGATGTTTCTCCTATTGTTTCCTCTGCCGGGGAAATCAGGAGGGGAGAAGTAGCTGGTCTGAGCTCAGTATCCTATGGAGGGATAATCTTAGTATCTCCAGGAGTCTTCCTCTTTTGAGGAACTTTATCTTTTGAACCTGGTGGGCGTCCTCTTTTCATTTGAGGTACAGCCAATTCTGCTGTCGGTGGATTGCATCCATTTATGGGGATGTTAATCCTAGCTGGCATATTGGCAGCATGGACGTGTGAACTGACAATCTTCTGGTTGTCCTTGAACTTATCCGGCAAAAGATGTACTGTATTCTGGATGTGAAGGATCTTCAGGATCTCATCTTCACACAGATTAGTACGCGGATCATAAAGGGACAAAAATGTCTGGTCCCAACTAATGGTCTCAGTAGCTTCTGACTTCTTAGACTGTGTGCCCAGTTTAGGAAAAATTTTCTCATAAAATTCACAGTCAGCAAAACGTGCCTTGAATGCGTCACCCGTCAAGGGTTCAAGGTATCTGATAATAGAGGGAGAATGAAACCCAATATATATACCTAGACGACGCTGAGGCCCATTTTGGTCCTCTGAGGTGGTGCTATTGGGACATATACCGCATAACCAAACACTCTCAAATGAGAGATATCCGGAGGTGCGCCATATGCTAGTTGCATCAGGGATAAAGTATGACCTCCAGAGGGTCTTATCCTAATAAGTAATGCGGCATGTAAAATAGCATGCCCCCAAGCATCCACCGGCAACTGGGATTGCATAAGCAATGGACGTGCAATCCATTGGAGTCTCTTTATAAGGGACTCAGCTAATCCGTTCTGGGTGTGAACATGTGCTACAGGATGTTCAACTTCAATACCAGTTGCCCGGCAATAGTCTTTGAAGACTTATGAAGTAAATTCTCTCGTATTATCAAGACGTAGTTTCTTGATATGGTTATCGGGGAAATGAGCACGCAACCTTATTTTTTGTGCCAATAGCTTTGAAAAAGCTATGTTGCGGGTGGACAAGAGGCACACATTAGACCATTTGGTTGATGCATCAATCAGTACCATGAAGTACCGAAATGGGCACTTGCGGGGTGAATAGGCCCGCAAATGTCACCATGAATTCTCTCAAGGAAGCCAGGAGACTCTAATCCCACTTTCAGGAGGGATGGTCTCGTTATAAGTTTTCCCTAGAAACAAGGGAGACAAGGAAATTCACCCTTTTGAAGAATCTTCAGGTTCTTCAATTTGTGTCCACGTGATTCAGTGATGATGTGTCGCATCATTACTGTTCCAGGGTGACCAAGTCTATTGTGCCAGAGTTGGAACTATGGCAGTGATTGGCACGTCTGGTGCTCAGTCATATTGGCTTCTATTGGTTGAGTGTATGTTTGGTAGAGACCCGACGGGAGTCCCTTGAATCGCTCGCAGATGATCTTCTGGTCATCTTTATGACGAGTGACAATCAGATAGTCAACCTTATTTTCATCTCTGGTCTCTAAGTGATATCCGTTTAAACGGAAATCCTTGAAACTTACGAGATTCCTATTTGAATTAGGAGAGAATAATGCATTATTTATTTGAAGTCTTGTGTTATTTGGGAGCAATATAATTGCTTCACCAGATCCTTCGATTATTTGGTACAGTCCTGAAATTGTGATAACAGGACCGTCATATTTATTTACGCTATTAAAATAGCAATGATCCCGAAGGATTGTGTGCGTCGAGGCACTGTCCACTAGGCACTCATACTTCATCTATATAAGCAAAAACGAAATTTTATTTGAGCAAAATGTAGACAACATTCAGAAATAAAAGTTCGTACTAAAGCAAATAAAAGATGAAGATACATTGAATTCTAAATGCATAGATAAAAGATGATGCTCAATCGAGAAGGTCGTCGTTCTCGAAGTCTTTTGCAGTAAACATTGTTGGCGGCTGAACAGCCGCCAAGTTTGTTTCAGGTAGAGACTTCTGGCTCGCCTGGTATAGATCCTGGAGGTGGCGAGGAGTGCGGCAGTTTCTGGACCAATGGCCAGTCATGCCGCATCTATGGCATTGATCCTCCCAGTTCTTCTTAGGAAGTGACACTTGCTCGGTGTTCTTTCGCTTCCAAGTGAAGTTTCGCTTTCCTTTATTGTTTTTATTTGTCTGGGGAGCTGCACCTCTTGGTTGCTTTATTACAGCTTTCCCTTTGGTGTTTTTAGCCTTCCTCTTGTTTTTCCACTTCTGGGGAGAAACGTGGTGGGCTTCAGGGATAGGGGCAGTGCCAGCTGGACGTAAGTTATGAGTTGCAAGCAGTAAGTCTCGATTCTGCTCTGCCCTAAGTAGGCATGAGATCAGATCGAAGAATTTCGTGAAATTGCATTCACGATACTGCTGCATGAGGATTGCATCTTTCTCGTGAAACGAGGTAATGTCTTTTCCAACATGCGTTGTTCTGTCACTTCTTCACCGCACAACTTCAGGCGTGAGGTGATGTTATGAAGTGCAGAATTATACTCAGCGACGGACTTATAGTCCTGAAGTCTGAGGTTTTCCCACTCATAACTGGCACGCGGTAATATAACATTAATTTGATGTTTATACCGTGCTTCCAGCGCTATCCACAGGTCCTTTGGGTCCTCAACCGTTAAGTATTCGGCCTTTAAGGTCCGATCTATATGTTTCCTAATGTAGATTATGGCTTTCGCCTTATCTACATCGGATACAGTGGTTGGAGAGCTGCTGCTAGATGTAGCAGAAGCTTCGGCCGATGCTGTGGCCGAGGAAGGAGCCAAAATGGACCCAAGGAGGGCCATCGAACGCAAGTGGAACTTCAGGTCCACTCGCCAACTCAGGTAATTCTTCCCTGCAGAGTCAAGGACTTGGAAATCGACGCTTGCCAATTTAGCCATTTATTTACGCAATTTAAAATAAGCATGAATTAATATAAATTAAAATTCACGCATAAAGAAATAAACAAGTAAAAATGCGGGGATCGGTCAGATACCCAAAAAAAAGTACACAGTCCAAAGTTCGTTTACAGTCCATAAAAGAAAAGAAAAATACAACTTCGGAAACCCAAGTTGGGTCCCTATATCTGCATTTTGAACCTTCGTCTTCATATGCTGTTGCACCGAGCTTTGGCTTTTTATACAAATTTCCTCACTTACAAATTCTCTCAAAATAAAATAAAAGTGCAAGGAATGTAAATAGGTATACAATGGCCGATCCCGAAAGACACATTTTTACTTATTTAAACATCCACGCAGTTCTAAATATGCTACATGCATAAAAATAAACAACCACGCATATATCTCAAGCATAACATATGGTAAAGGAAACTAGAAAATATAATTATCTCGTAGACCAAGTGGAAACGTCATACACCGTTAGGTTAGTTGACTAACGGCAGAGCGGTCTCAGGATCCATAAGATAATTATATTTTGAAAAATCCTAATAATCCATAAATAATTAACAATGCAAGAGAGATGTTTTACATAATATTAGCAATTTGATTAACTGCGCTTCTGGCCCAAATAAACAGACAAATTAAATTATTATTCTAATTTGGGCCGCAGGCCCATGAGGAAAAGTAAACACATCTTAATTGTCATTGTTTATGTACTGGGTTTCAGGCCCAATAAACAGCACAACTAATTTATTAAACAGTTTAGGGCTGTCAAATTTAAAAGCAAATTTAACACAAGCCCAAAAACAAACTTTATAGTTTAATGAAAATTCCCCAACCCCACATCTTCCAGATCTTGCCCCCCTGCACTATCCACAAAGAAACATCCCCCGTCCGGGAGGGAGGGGGAGGGGGAATAGAGGACCCCTCCCTATCGGGGGGGCGCAAAGCAGTGTGTCAATATGCATGGATGACCATAATATTACCATCTATGAAAATAATGATTTATTTTTCATATTAATCAGGTAGAGAGGGATGATGATCTCAACAATTTGCAAGCATATGTTTGCTTAAAATTTCTGCAATATGGTCCTATTCGGTATAACAAGCAGACACCATTAACTATAATCGCAGAAAGTCCAATCGCGCTTAATCAAATTTAATCTTTAAAAAACACCATTAGGCCAACACCATCTAGAATTTATATAATTTCCCTTCATCGATGCCTAATTTGCCAGAGCAGATCAAGTATGAAGTGCTAACAAAAATACCTTTGTTTCAGCCAAACAATAATAATTAAAATTTGATATTATGGAATGCACCAAGAAATTTGTTTTAAATCTAGTTCGTTTATCCTTATACTGCCAACGTGCATAGATCAGGATGAACACAATTTTCGATGCCTTTTAACCTTTTTGTCAAGCACAGAGAGCAGCCCTTGGGGAGCTGAAAAATTGATATTGGGGGGTTTTGTGTGTGTGTGTGTTAAATTTGATAGTAAACAGAATTTATTTGATTTATACAAGCTTATAGGACAGCACGGTAAAATCATAGCAAACTCTATTTTGTAATTGTCTACGGGATCAAAAAAATTACCTCTAGATTAAAGATCTAGGGACGATCGTAATATAAAATCCGTAGATAGAATTCTCCGCTCCTGAACGACTAGGAAACAACGAAAACCGCAATGGATCACCGCAACAACAATTAGATTCCTTCGCGTATGAGTTTAATTTAGAGGGGATTTGGAATAATTTTTGTGGCTCAAAATTTGTAGAAGACACGTGATGATAACGTGTTAGAAAGTGATAGGACTCAAGAGAGAAAGAGGCAAACTTTCTTAGCCAAAGAATGAGTAACCATGGCACTAGGCCATGGTTCTCTATATATTCATGTAGGGAGGGAAGATGGAGGGCCTCAAGGAGACCAAAGGTCTCTATTACTCATAGTAATGGGGACCAATGGAGTGGGTAATGAAGGAGGGGAGGCCAAGGCCTCCCTCATTCATAACAGTTTCTTTGTTTTTGTGAAGTAAGAGGATTTTGATGTCCCGTAAACATGCATAACAAGTTTGATGTGATAATGAAAATATTTCATCAAGTGTAAGGTCACATGCTATTAAGTTAGGAGATTATTCATTTTCAGTTAATTTGATTGTTAGACTTCTCTAGATTTCGATCCTTTCATCTTTCCATCACGGTCCTTCATACAAGTACCTCACATGAAAGAAAAGAAGGATTCCAGAAGTAATTGACTTCCATAGTTTTATTTTATTTTATTTTATTCTCACCGACGTAGCGTGAGTTTGTTCTTACCAGAACCACATAACTTTTGATCTGGAAAGATGGCCGCTGCAATGATCGCCTCCGGAGAAATAATTGGTCTTTTTCATATTAATTTTTGGTTAATAGTGCAGGAGTTGTCTTTTGAGTTGATAGTAAGCCAAGGTTCCTTTAGAGTGTTGACACATAAATTTTATCCATTTGGTTAACTATATAAACCTTAAT
Organism: Scilla litardierei; assembly: GCA_030789695.1. Lineage (NCBI taxonomy): Eukaryota > Viridiplantae > Streptophyta > Magnoliopsida > Asparagales > Asparagaceae > Scilla > Scilla litardierei. Next base: position 116,531,815 of record CM061139.1, on the reverse strand, counting down.
TACTTATAGTTAGTTAATCTTTCATTTCCTTCCCCACATAAAGATATCGATTGAATGTAGAGAGAATGCAAATGAGAACGACCATTCGTCTAAAATAATGAATATAAAAAGCAATTAAAATAGGGTCTTTCTTAAGTACTAATGATTTCATCTGACAATTTTTTCCCAAGTTTTTTGTCCATTTGCAATTAATAACCGCTATACAAGTTATTCTCCCTAAGGTTTCAAATCGAGCAGAAAAATAATGTTTCATAAGGAGATCTATGATTGGTTTGTAATAAAGAGAAAATATAATTGTGAAATAGAATTAATGCACATGGCATTCTTTCTCAACCAACTCTTCTGTTTGAAGGAAAAATGAAGAAGAAAAATAAATATAGTAGCAATACTAAATATAAATGGTATTTATGTCCATTTGTAATATCTGTTACTCTGCAAGGTAAATAAAGATATTTTCATAATATGTTAAAAATATAAGGATATATGTGAAAATATTTATAAAGAAATGAGAAATATTTAAATTGGAAAAACACATGGAAGAATATGCTAAAAGAATATGCTAAAACCCCTGATGTATATATGTAGGTAAATAAATAAATTTGGGTCTTATATATTGCATCCACTAATTATTTCCAAATTTCTATTAAGGAACTGGTTTAGTGACAGGGCCATAACTATATTGCCCATAATTTATTTCAAATCTTGAGGAGGTGGGCAGCTTTAAGTGGTTAAGATCTAAACCTTCACATGCTTAGTGCCTTAAGTTGATTCCTTGCCGTCGACTAATTCCTAGTGAGAGACAGGCTTGTCTCAAAAATTTTGTTGGTTCCCAAAAGTTTGCAAGATATCATAGCTGTTCTCCTCAATTCTGTGCAAAGGTGTTGCTGTTTTGTTTCTTTGCATTTATGATTTTTCTCTTAACTTGATAATTTAAGATATTGTTAATGTGCATTGGTTAGGATTGTTACATTTCCTGTAGGATTCTACCAGTGGTTCTTTTGCTTTCGCAAATATATCGCCTTCTTCTAAAGATGCACTTATATTTGAGCAGTGAAAGCAAAGCTGATGTCTTGAATTTACAAATACATGACTTCTTTATGATGTCATCAGGAAAATTCAAAACAAGACGAATATCAGTTGACTTCTGGACCTTACATGACACAACAAGATGGAAGTGGTGACATAACGATAGAGTTCTTGCGGCCAGAGGTACTCACGTTGTCTTATATGTTTATGATGTCTTGACTCTTAGCTGATTGGACAAGTTAATTACGAATACATGTTCAAACTTGTAGAGGAGAAATATATATATATTCCTATTGTCTACATGTTATTTCTTTTCCACTCCTATAAGTAATACTTGTTTTATTATACTCATCAGTCTACTTGGTATTTCATTCCCTAATCCCAATTTTTCCATATTATTGAATGAGGTAGGGCACATTTTATTCGGTACCCTAATGTAATCGCAAAATTTAGACTTATTAAAAATGTACAAAGCCATTTATACAAGGTTAAACATATAATTATTCAAGGTACATAACTTTTAAATATCTCATACAGAGATGTTTTTGTTTGGAGACTATAGCTTTACCTAAACTAAACATATATGGAATATATGCACAAAGAAATTTGGTGATTTGTTGTGAGATGTAGGTTTACTGTGTCGCTGTCTCCCATTCTGCTTGAAAACCTTGCATAGAATGTGAATCAAACACATATTCCTTTTTTTGGGTTTGGTGGCCTTTTGGGTTTGGTTGAGAAATTCATATTTTCCTAACCCCATACAGGCACTGGATATCTTTAAGACGGTCGATATCTCCTGTTTACTACGTGTTGTTCACTACCTTGACAATCTTTGCCAGCATGATCATGTTTAAGGTGATGTTTAAACTCTTTTACGTTGGTTGCCATTTGAAGTTCTTTTGTTTGAATTCAAATGGGAGCTTAAAGCATATTTTTGACATCTTCGCCTGGAATTCAGGACTGGGCCTCGCTGGACGCTACACAGATCATATCAGAGCTATGTGGATTCATGACTATTCTTTTGGGAACTGTCCTACTTCACAAGACAACAGATATGGGCAACGACGTTACAACAAGCCAACGATTCCAACGATTCTGAATGAAACGGAACCTCAACCTGTAAATATCTCATTTTGCGTATCTTCCGTCATTAGATGGCCTTTCACGCGTTCTGACTGTTTTGCAGTACTCTCAGGGTTCCCAGCTCCGAAAGCTTGTCAATACGCATTGTTCCTCCGATGGTGGTTGATTTCATGCATACTGAAGAGGACAGAAATAATGGTGTTCAAAGAGTTCAGTCAGCTGGAGGAGGAAGGAGAAGACTGAAGGTCATTCTCGTGGCCCTTCAGTGTCTGAGGAGGAGGCGTTGGTGCAGGGGGCAGTTGAGATCGGATCATTCAATGCTGAGCTCAATAAAACTCTGCTTGTGCTAATTCCCAAGGTGAATCACCCAGAGATTCTTAGTCAGTTCCGGCCCATCAGCCTTATTCCTGTGGCATACAAGATCATCACTAAAGTTTTGGTGGGTAGATTGCGGGGTCTATTGCAGGATTTAATCAGTCCTTTTCAGACTAGCTTTATTCCTGGCAGACAGGCCACAGATAATATTCTCATTGCTCAAGAGCTAATACACACCATCAAAAGGTCGAAGAGTGCTGAGGGACTTATGGCAGTTAAGATTGATTTGGAGAAGGCGTATGATAGAATCAACTGGGAGTTTTTGGAAGAGACACTGCAGTTATTTGGCTTGCCTTTGAAATGGGTTAGACTCATCATGTTCTGTGTGTCAACACCTATGATTTCTGTCCTTTGGGAGGGGAGAGCCTCGGAGTGGTTTGCTCCTAAGCGTGGTCTTAGGCAAGGAGATCCTTTGAGCCCTTATCTGTTCGTGTTGTGCATGGAGAGATTAGGCATCTGCATTAAGGATGCCGTTGATAATAAGAGGTGGAAACCTATTGTCTTACAATCAAAGGAGTTGGAAATCTCTCATCTATTGTTTGCAGATGACCTATTCTTGTTTGGTAGAGCTAGCCTGGATCAAGCTAGGGGGATGAAGGAGGTGTTAGAAAGATTCTGCAAAGCTTCGGGCGCCAAAGTTAGCTTTGAGAAATCCAGATGTTATGTTTCTCCTAAATCGAAGATGGGTAATGGTGTGAAGATTGGAAGGGTTCTAGGGATTCCGTTGGCTGCTGACTTGGGCAAATATTTGGGGGTTCCTCTCATTCATGGCAGAATAACGAAAGATACCTACAGGTATATCATTGAGAAGATGAATGTGAAGTTGTCTGGTTGGAAGTCCAAAATACTAAGTTTGGCTGGAAGGGCTACTCTGATCCAGTCTGTTACCTCTGCTATACCAACATACTCTATGATGACGGCTAAGATTCCCAAACACACCATACAGATGATGGAGAAGTTGAATAAGGCGTTCCTGTGGGGTGGACATTTGGGCGAAAGGAAGATGCATTTAGTCAAGTGGGAAGATGTTTGTAAGCCAAAAAGCTTGGGAGGTTTGGGGTTGAGATCAATGGGACACCATAATTCTGTGTTGCTGCAGCGGTTGGCATGGCGTTTGCTGAATAAGCCTAAGAATCTCTGGGTCAGAACCATCAGAGCGAAGTATAAAATTGGAGCGGATGTGGTGGGATTGGCGAGCTCTCTTCAGAAGTTCTCCCCATGTTGGTCTTCAGCTTTCAGAGCTACTATGGTGGGAATGAAGAGCCTGGCATATGGGTTGGGACGACGGATTGGCACGGGTAAGTCAATCGATTTTTGGAAAGACTGTTGGCTTGACAAACCTCTGCTGTCCTATTTTTCGCCTCCTTCTGAGTCAAGATCAAATGAAGTCCCAGTATCTGACTTTTTGGATGAGCAAGGGAGGTGGGACATTGGCAAATTGCTCCTGCATTTACCTGAAAATGTGGCGTTGAGAGTGATGGCGTATCCTTTAGCAAGGTTCCATGTTCAGGAGGACGGCTATTTCTGGCTACATTCTCAAGACGGGGAGTTCACCACTAAGACAGCGTATATGGTGTTGATAGCCGATTATGAATCAAAGCATTCAGAGGAGATTGCATGGGTTTGGAGACTACATTTCCCTGCTAGAAGGTTGTTCTTTCTATGGCTAGCTGCTCGTGGGCGACTAGTTACTGCTCAGTTACGGTTCTTGAGGGGGATTTCGGACTCGGCAATATGCAAGGGGTGTGGTGTTGCGGAGGAGGATGTTCTACATGTACTAAGGGATTGTATTCTAGCTTCTCAGATTTGGACGTCGCTGATTCCGGCAGTGGAGCAAGGGGACTTTTTCTCAAGACCGCTGGGGAGTTGGTTGGAGCTGCGTTTCTGTGATAAGAAGGTGTCGGCAAGTTGCAAGGCGGAATTTGTCACCGGGCTTTGGGCAATATGGACGGAGAGATGTAAATGCCTATTTCAGACAGGCTATGTGAGGCAGGAGGTTGGCCAAATGGTGGTTCTTATTAAACGAAGGGCAGTGGAGTTGGTGAAGATTGAGGTGCCCAGAAGTAGGAAGCTTGATCTCGGCGATAGGATTGGTTGGTCCCCTCCTCCCTCTGGTTGGTGGAAGTTGAATGTGGATGGGTCAGCCAAGGGGGATCCCGGATCTGCAGGGGCTGGTGGTGTAGTCAGAGACGAGCATGGGAGTTGGATTTCCAGTTTCTCTTCCTTTTTGGGAGTGTGTAGTAGCCTTACGGCGGAGCTATATGCTATTAGGAGTGGGTTGCATTTGGCTTGGAAGTTGGGATTAAGGAAGCTAATTTGTGAAACGGATTCGAAAAGCTCCGTAGATCTTGTTAGGAGTAAGAGCAGGCTTGCACATCCTTGCTCTTTGCTTGTTGAGGATATAGGAGTTTTGCTACGTGAAGACTGGGAGGTCTCGTTGGTGCACGTTTTAAGAGAAGGCAACTTCGTTGCTGATAAGCTTGCGGAGTTGGGTACTCAGCTGGAGGAGGATATGTTGGTTCATGAGAAAGCACCGGAGTGCATTGCCAACCTCTTGGATAATGATGCAAGGGGTGTTAAATTTGTAAGAGGTTTTAAACCTCCTTAGCTTGTGTTGGTTGGTAGTTATTTCCGATGCACCAAAAAAAAAAAAAAAGAGGACAGAAATAAACATGTACCCTGAAAATACTTGTTTGTATTTTTCTCAATTTCTTGTATGTTTACAAGAAATTTATGTTTAATTGATGTGCATTATGGGAATTTGACGTGTACAAATATATGAGCAGTTATTTTCATATTTTAATTTTTTTAAAAAAATTAATTTGTCTTATTGGCGGTTCCTAACCGCCAGTAATACTCTTTTATTTAATTGTTTATTTTCAAGTTTATAATTTTTAAAAATAATAATTTAATATTATTGGCGGTTCGAAACCGCTTGAAATTTTGAATAGTGACGGTTCGGAACCGCTACAACACAGTTTCAGGCGGGTTATTTTTAGCGGTTTGCAACCGTTACAAACAATGTTTCTCACGGCTCAAACAGTAGCGGTTTCTTGGACCGCTTGAAATCATGCTAGCGGCGGTTACGAACCGCCAAAAACGTAATCACGAACCGCTAAAAACATTCTCCTTTCTTGTAGTGATATATATATATATATATGCACTTATATTCCATATCTATCACATTTACATTTACACTGCATATCTACGTACATACACATGCTCTGGTACAGACATATATATTCTCGTATACAAACACGAATACATTTATCCAAGGCACACCGAGATACACCTGGATAGACAACCCTATAGGATAGATCAGCAGGTAAACAAACAAAGATATGTACCAGTGTGTGTATATATATATATATATTCATTCACCCAATATACACATCATTACATATTCTCCTACTGCACACTACACATACATGAACACATCCCTACACTCCATTGTGATATGTATAATAGAAATCCATACAACTATATACATATTCACATATATGCAACAAGCAATACCCCACATAGATACTATCATGCACATATTCATTATACACCCACAGATGTATAAGTATCAATACCATACATAAATTTCTGAATCCATATATAGACAAATACATATACACACATACACACAAGATTATTATACAAATAGTAGATATGCACACAAACATGCTTATATATCCGTACTAGGACCCATGCACCATGCACATACATTACCATGTATGGGCACACACCCATTCACACATACCATACATATCCTGCTATTACACGCCTATACAGTCAAGCTACTCAAACTATACTAGCTACCCGTACCACTATATACATAACATCCAATATATCCACACTTTTAATAGCATACTAGTACATACACAAATAAATGTATTTCAATATTCATACACATTCAGCAGATAGTCACACCCTATATACGTACACATTCATATACTGATACATGCTATCAAAATAGCCATCATTCACATACATATACATATAACCACTCATAAGACATACCCAATACACATTCAATAATAACAACACATATACACAATCACACCACACTTGCTATAACACACCTACATACATACAAGTATCTCATATACCAATACACAATCCCCCTCATGCCACTATATACTGAAGGGTACATGCACTATATATACATCCAAATGGTCCTATAAGCACCATTCTACGGGTAAGCATATACACACATATATACATATACCATAACTCCACTTAACCGTGCAAACTCATAGCCATCCTACTTATACATGCACTGTCCAAATCTTCAGATGTCTCTGTTGTTATCATCATATTTTTGATTCTCTGTCAGTCGACTGATGAGTTAGTTACAGTCGACAGTCTCTCTGACATGCAACTGTGAATTACTCAACAGTCGACTGTGTTGTTGGATCTGGATCGTAGCCTAGAGGGGGGTTGAATAGGCTAATAAAAATTCTCGTGCAACCTACGAGAAATCACACGCAGTTATAAGCACATGCAGGGTAATAAAATAGCAATCACAATGTACGCACAGATATACACTGGTTCGGTCGTCCCCACGACCTACTCCAGCCCCCGAAAGCAAATACTAGATAGATGTGTAATCTTGTACAGCTACAATGAGTCAAGATCCAAAATATACTCTCACCTAGCTCGTACGCACACCACGTGTTCTACACTCTCAATCTAGTCAGATGCTCTCCCTCCGTGACGAATCCCAAAGTCGCCAGGTCCCCAAAAAGTAACACAAAAGGTAAAGTTTCCCCTATAGAGATCGCTACACCAATACAAAGATAAATAAATAGAGTTTTAGAAATGCTCAGTAATGGTGTGTCGTCTCTGGCGTTCAGCGCGTGGTCAGATCAAGCTGACAAGTAGTAGTCCCCTTTGAAGTTCCCAACAGTCAACGGGTTGCAGTGTGCATCATCCCCAAGTTGATGCAGGAATTGTGACCCAATGATGTTGCGGCAAGGACGTAGCTTTGTCTTTCTTTGAGTCCCTTTCTCTTCAACAAAATTTCGGCATGCACCTCTTTTATTTTTGTGTTTTGGCCGAATTTGCTTTTAAGTTTTCCCTTCAAATCATGCGGCCTTTTTGATTGGCTTGGGAATTTCTAAGGGAATCACATCCAGGGCTCTTGGAGATCAAAAGAACCTCAGAGATAAAGTGCCTCTTCAATTAATGATCACCAATTTTGTTTTGTTGCTCGTCCGGTCGTCAAAGCTTGTTGATGTAGTGGACGTCAACGTAGCATGGTGTGTTGTGGGCGTCGATCAGAAAACCTCTGGGCACGAGGCAGCGCTCGATCACGCATGGCAAGGGCGGCGTTTGGTGAACCCCTTCAAAAAAAGGAACACAGATCAATCTTTTAAAAGAATAATTAGAATAAGGCTTTACCTTTTGATTGTGCCCTTTTTTGGTGCGTGAATCCCTTCAAATAGGAACACAGATCAATCTTTGATTGTGCCCCTTTTTGTGTGTGTAAAAACCGCCCTCTCCTTTTTGACGTGCGTCGCTTACAGCTCTTTCGGGTTCTCAAGTTGCGGCTCAAAGAGATGAAGACCCCTTTAAAAAATTCGGCTGATCTCTAGGGTTTTTAATGGAGGAGCTCTTGTGTTTAGAAAAAATGAAAAAAAAAGAGGCTCTTGGGGTTTTACGCACACAGGAAAACACTGTGGCCGTGTTTTGTTTTTGATTGGCTAATGCACCTTTGCTTTTTGGTTGTGTGCTGTATATGGCCGAATTGTTCTTTCCCTGGCTTGATGGATTATATATTGAGAAGACTAGGGCTTGCGGCAATAGGATTTTTTTCTTCTTAGAGATAGGACTTAGAGATTTGATGAAATCGTAAATGCACTTTGGCCATTGGAAATTATCCCTAGAAAGTACGAATATGAGATTTGATATTTGGAGAGACTTGATTTGAATAGGAAAAGGATGTTGCCAAATCTCTAATTGATATGAATGAATCACATAGGATTCTCTCCCTCTCATCCTATATTTGACCAAGTCCTCTTTGCTAAGCGCATAGCTCTTTGACCTAGTCCAATTGCTATGCGTATAGCAATCTCTCCATCTCTTTGACTAAGTCATCGTTTCGCCTTTCCTGAAACACACTTAGCTCACACGTTACATATAACATAACGTTTTGTCATCATCAAACTAGAGATCCTCGATCGTTGCTTCCAACAATCTCCCCCTTTTGATGATGGCAAACCAATAAAAGATTTGAGCACATGAGTATGCGTGTGTGAAGTGTGATGGAGGTGTGTAATGCAATATGATATATTCAATGAGATGAGATCAAGCATTACAAGTTACTAGCATGCTCAATACACAACATAACAATAAAGTTAGCATGCTCCCCCTTTTTCCAAGCTCCCCATATTCATGTATTTTCAATGCTCCCCCTTCATTCAATAATACTGATCAATAATACTGTATTTTGAGCCAAATAATACCACAAATCTTTTAACACTTTTGTCCCCCTTTGTCATCATCAAAAGTGTATTCTTGAAGATTAAAACATACCACATGCAAAAAGAGAGCATTATTAATTATAACTAGCATTTGCATATCGTCATTATATAATTAGCACTTCAAATCCAACGATAATAATAATTAGAATTCAACGCCATCGTGTAAGTGCAATTATTAAACGTAGAAGTACAAAGGGAGATACTTTTACAAATTCAACCAAATCAATCCATCATTTTCCAAATAACTTCAGATCACCTAGGATTGATTTTCCCCCACATCATTAAAAATGAGTTCAAGGTATCACACCCCAAAACATAGCCTAGAAGGACTATTAGATGTGGGGGTGACATTGCTTAACGAGTAAAAACACCAACGCTAAAGATTACCCGTAAAGCTTATGTTGGATACTCGTGGGTAGTGTATTTGCCATAAATTGTATCCATTTTTCATACGTTGCAATTTTCATTTTTTTCTTTCATATTCATTTCCTTTGTTTTGTGCTCAATTTTTTATTTATGACAAATCACATCATATCCCATAGATTTTTTCAGTTAATAATCCTCCTACTTTCACTTTTCACTATTCATAAATAGTATCTCCAAATGCAGGACATAGTCTAATATTCGTGGTAGTGAGAGTAGGTATAGAAATCATATTATTAAAGCATTGAACTTGGCATGGATATTATTGAAATAAAACATACGCATGTAGCCAAAATAATAATACTACAATTTCTACATAGATATGATCATCATTCAGTTGTAGCACTAGAATGATGCAAAGAGGAAGATATGCAATAAGCTCATTTTTTTGCTTTTGTCTTTTTCATTTTTTTTGGTTTTATAAAGAACTAAAAACACACTAAAAACAATCAAGCAAACAAAAACAAAAACAAAGAAAATCCAAGCACCCAAAAATGTTAACAAAAAATGATATGAAGGTACGCATTAAGTTCAAAGAATGAGATATACCTTCGCGTCGCTATTTGACTAAGAAGCTAAAATAATAAGACTCTCAATTTATCGCTCCTCGCCAAATTTCTGTCTCACCTACAAAAGAGGTGTTGTGTGTGACCTTGGAATCCAACAAGGTCCACTAGTGTTAGTCAACAAAGATGTAGGAACCCATATTTGTTTGAATTTAATATTGGAGTTACTATATTTGCAATGATACGATGTGTGACCAACACTATCACATGTAAAACACTTTGCATAAACATTTTAGCAATGGAAGGCACATTGTGAAATTTTTTATACTTAGGCTTTTCAACATTGTTAGCACTGAATCCAAGACCACGCCTATTATTGCCATACAATTGATTTCCAAGAATGATATCCAAGTTTTGTTTTCCTATGGAAAATCTCTTTAATGACAATTCTAGTGTGGTGACTTTGTATTTCAAGATATTGTTTTCATTCACAAGCAAAGTGCATTTACTAATGAAAGCTTGCTTGTTTTCCTCTTCTTTCTTTTTAAAATCCCTCATTTTTTTCTTTAAGTTCAAGATTTAGCAAGTTATCTTTTCAGAAAGCAGTTCATTTTCAACTTCAAGCTTTGTCTTATTTAGCTTATACATGCTAATATCCTTTAATAAAGAGGGACATGAAAGACAATCAGTTTTTTCAGGCAAGCTAGCTTTCTCTTTTTCTAACATGGTAATGGTAGATTTGCATGCAACAAGCTCTTGTTTAAGATTTTTCATTTCTATAGACATGTCATACACAGTTTGTTGCATATCAAAGTTATCATTCCTATAACATTCCACATCGGCTTCTAGCTCATCAATTCTATGTTGCATTCCTTTACAGATTTCTAAAAGTTCAGCTTTAGTGGGAGATTCTACCTCATTGTGTTTGGCCATCAATGGCAAGCCGAAGTGGATTTCAAGTTCCTCCTCCTCATCCTCAGCTTCGCTATCCATGTCCCACGTCAGCGCTTTCGTTTTTCCTTTTGCAACTTGAGCTGCGCGTTGTTGTTGGCAATCTTTTATGTGGTGCCCTTTCTTCCTGCATTTAAAACATTCGCTTCTATTAATAGCTTTCTGATTATAGAAATTTCTACCAAAATTAGAATTATTAGAACGAATGAACCTTTTTCCCATCTCAGATCTTCCTTGATCAGTCTGAATGTATCTTCTGAAGTTTCTGACAATTAGACCTTGCTCTTCATCAAGATCGTCGTCGTTAGCTTGAAGAGCTAATGGTGTGGAAGCTTTGGTCTTCTCTTCAGGTTTCTCTCTGGCTTCTATACTCTGCAACTCAAGCTCGTGTGACATTAGGTTCCCTATCAAGTCGTCCACTTTCATTGTTGATAAGTCCTTAGCTTCTTGAATAGCGGTGACTTTAGGCCTGAACGAGCTTGGTAGCGCCCTTAAGATCTTTCGTACCTGTTCATGGCTAGAGTATGGCTTACCGAGGGAACTGGATTTATAGACGATGTCCGTGAACCTCGCAAACATCTCTTTCACAGATTCTGTTGGTAGCATGCGGAAGCTCTCATATTCTGTGCAAAGCAACGCAAGTCTGGATTCATTCACTTGCGATGTTCCCTCGTGTGTCACCTCCAGAGTTTGCCAGATTTCCTGTGCAGTTAGACAATGTGAGATCCGATTAAACTCAGAGTTATCAAGAGAGCATATAAGCGCATTCATAGCTTTACCATTAAGAGTATAAAGTTTTTTATTAGCTAAATCCCACTTGTCTTTAGGCTTAATCATAACAGTGTCTTCAATTTTAATAGTGGGTAGACTATAACCATTTTCAACAATATCCCACACATCATAATCAACAGACACTAAATAGATTTTCATCCTAGCCTTCCAATATGCAAAGTCTACACCGTTAAACTTAGGGGGACGGGCTATAGACTGACCTTCAGCAAAAGCACAATCAGATATATTCATGGTCATCTAAAAATCTAGACTAGATCATATAACCTAGCTCTGATACCACTTGTTGGATCTGGATCGTAGCCTAAAGGGGGGGTGAATGGGCTAATAAAAATTCTCGTGCAACCCACGAGAAGTCACAAACAGTTATAAGCACATGCAGGGTAATAAAATAGCAATCACAATGTACGCACAGATATACCCTGGTTCGGTCGTCCCCACGACCTACTCCAGCCCCCGAAAGCAAATACTAGATAGATGTGTAATCATGTACAGCTACAATGAGTCAAGATCCCAAATCTACTCTCACCTAGCTCGTACGCACACCACGTGCTCTACACTCTCAATCTAGTCAGATGCTCTCCCTCCGTGACAAATCCTAAAGGCGTCAGGTCCCAAAAAAGTAACACAAAAGGTAAAGTTTTCCCTACAGAGATCGCTACACCAATACAAAGATAAATAAATAGAGTTTTAGAAATGCTCAGTAATGGTGTGTCGTCTCTGTCGTTCAGCGCGTGGTCAGATCAAGCTGACAAGTAGTAGTCCCCTCTGAAGTTCCCAATAGTCAACGTGTTGCAGTGTGCATCATCCCCAAGTTGATGCAAGAATTGTGACCCAATGATGTTGCGGCAAGGACGGAGCTTTGTCTTTCTTTGAGTCCCTTTCTCTTCAACAAAATTTCGGCATGCACCTCTTTTATTTTTGTGTTTTGGCCGAATTTGCTTTTAAGTTTTCCCTTCAAATCATGCGGCCTTTTTGATTGGCTTGGGAATTTCTAAGGGAATCACGTCCATGGCTCTTGAAGATCAAAAGAACATCAGAGATAAAGTGCCTCTTCAATTAATGATCACCAATTTTTTTTTGTTGCTCGTCCGGTCGTCAAAGCTTGTTGATGTAGTGGACGTCTATGTAGCGTGGCGCGTTGTGGGCGTCGATTGGAAAACCTCTGGGCACGAGGCGGCGCTCGATCACGCACGGCAAGGGCGGCGCTTGGTGAACCCCTTCAAAAAAAAGAACACAGATCAATCTTTTAAAAGAATAATTAGAATAAGGCTTTAGCTTTTGATTGTGCCCTTTTTTGGTGCGTGAATCCCTTCAAATAGGAACACAGATCAATCTTTGATTGTGCCCCTTTTTGTGTGTGTAAAACCCGCCCTCTCCTTTTTGACGTGCGCCGCTTACAGCTCTTGGGGATTTTCAAGTTGCGGCTCAAAGAGATGAAGACCCCATTAAAAAATTCGGCTGATCTCTAGGGTTTTTAATGGAGGAGCTCTTGTGTTTAGAAACAATGAAAAAAAGGAGAGGCTCTTGGGGTTTTACGCACACAGGAAAACACTGTGGCCGTGTTTTGTTTTTGATTGGCTAATGCACCTTTGCTTTTTGGTTGCGTGCTGTATATGGCCGAATTGTTCTTCCCCTGGCTTGATGGATTATATATTGAGAAGACTAGGGCTTGCGGCAATAGGATTTTTTTCTTCTTAGAGATAGGACTTAGAGATTTGATGAAATCGCAAATGCACTTTGGCCATTGGAAATTATCCCTAGAAAGTAGGAATATGAGATTTGATATTTGGAGAGACTTGATTTGAATAGGAAAAGGATGTTGCCAAATCTCTAATTGATATGAATGAATCACATAGGATTCTCTCCCTCTCATCCTATATTAGACCAAGACCTCTTTGCTAAGCGCATAGCTCTTTGACCTAGTCCAATTGCTATGCGTATAGCAATCTCTCCATCTCTTTGACTAAGTCATCGTTTCGCCTTTCCTGAAACATACTTAGCACACACGTTACATATAACACAACGTTTTGTCATCATCAAACTAGAGATCCTCGATCGTTGCTTCCAACATGTGTGTCAACCCAAGCCAATCTATATCTTTTCTACCAGTCGACTGACGATTTTCATCAGTCGACTGTCTACTGATGTGGCGGTTCGTTAACTTAATCTGATCCGTCGATTTTTCGATCCAACGGCCCAGATTCTTTTGACCCCTTCTTATAACTTCGAGGGCCGTCGATTTGATCATTTAGTTTCTCTCTCATTTGACGTCTCTCCCTCGTCTTCCTCCGTTCAAAATTCCATTGTGGTTGTTGATATCTCTCCGATCTCTCTTCCAATCTTCCGATTGCGAGTTCGATTGACTCTCCCTCCGTCGATCGTCGTAGCTTTTAGGTATTAGATTTCGTTTCTCGACTCATTCGTACCCTAGCTTCTATCGTTCGTTCTTCATGGAACCAGAGAGTCCACCATCTTTGGGGGAGTCCTTGGGTATTCATGTTGCTGATCCGATTCCCTCAGCCAATGTCGCTAAACCCACTCCTCCACCTGCTGACCAGCCTCCCTATCCACCGTCAGTACCGCTCGAGGATTTTCTCCTCGTGCGGATGTGTGAATGAGTTTCTTTGCTCGAAACGCAAGTTTTCCACATAGATAAGAAGCTCTCACTTCTACTTGAGCTTCAGTACAAGTCATTCCTGCTTCACGGCTTTCCCATTCCGGCCGCCCTCCAGGCCATGTTTCCTCCTTCAGAGGATACTACTCATTCAGCTGTCCCTCCACCTCCAGGCTTTCAGCCTCTGCCTACTGTTGTACAGCCATCAACGCATGTTCACGTAGAGCCTCCATCTTCTGGTGCGTCATCATCGAAGAGGAAGGCTCGGGTGTACCCAACGTGACGCTCCACCATATTGATGTTTCGTCAGTATGGTCGCCATTCTGACCCATCAGTCATCCAGATTGACTGATGCTGACGGATGCTGATGCTGGATACAGTCACCCTAGACCTAGATTTTTTTGTTAGGGTTGAGAGTTGTTTTTGGAGTGTCTGTCTGTATCTTTGTATTTTTTGGTGCTGATGCATGTATGACGTATGTATGACGTTCATATACTTTTGATGTACTTGGAGTTGTATCTTTATACTTTGTACTCCATGTAAATTTTGGATTATATATATATGACATTTCTTTTATGTTACTTCACACATTGTTTCATTGTTTATTTTCATATCATGTGTGAATATTGTGAAATCGTCTCTTTGTGTGCTATATCATATATATGATGTGTTGTGAGACGTTTTTCGCATTTGAATTGAAATGTTGATACTGGATTCTCGTTCCTTTAGTTAACTAAGTTTTCTTGTGTTTTATTAGTTTTTGGTATGTATGTCAATGAGATGCCCCTTTCGTGATTAGTTTTCCTTCGATTATATGTTGGCATCAAATTGAATATACATCCTATCTTTATAGTCTCATTATAGTTTTAGTATTTATTTAGCACGATTGTTGTTCTTATTATAGTCTCACCTTTTGGATAATGCCATAGAGGGGAGAGAAATAAACAGATCATAATATATGTGCTAAGTAAATTCTAATTCTAAACTTGAATCTAAGATTGAAGTTGCATTAGATTCAGGGGGAGTAAGATATTATGAAATTGGATTTTAAAATCCTAGATTTCAAGATTTCATGAAAATCATTACATTCATTCATATCTTACATACTTGTTTCATTTGATCAATAGATGCCCTTATATTCATTGACTAATTTGATTGGCATCTATGTAGGGGGAGTAAGTTTTCTATAAGAACAATTATTTATATTTTTGTTTATGTTTGTTTGTCATCATCAAAAAGGGAGAGAATGTTGAGTATTGGACTTCTCCCAACTTGGTGTTAATGATGAGTAAACATAAATACTTGTGACTAATCCCATATAATCCATTTCCTAAGCATATAATGAAGATCAATTAGAAATGGATGACACTCAAAGATAAATGAAAGCAAAAAAGTGGATTGTATGATCAAAGATGGTGATTGAAGCTCCTATAAGACTTCAAGCTCATACTTTGGATAGAAGAGAGATTTCAACATAATGTAATCTTCTTTTTCTCTTCTAGTATGTAGCTTAGAAGTAGAACTATGTTGGAGCACACACACATCATCATTTCAGTCATAGGAAATCATTAGATTAATTTTCCTTAGACTCCAATTCATAATTCTCAAGATTGTGCATGTTGTGATTTCAACAGTCGACTGCTGAACGATTTACAGTCGCCTGTCAAAAACAGTCGACTGTGTTTTGTTCTACAGTCGCATGTTGTGTACATACTTGACCAATTGATTTTTGGGCTTTCTAAGCTTTAACTCTTTCAGGCGAGTGTTGTAAATTTTACAGGTGCATGTCCAAGAGACAGTCGATTGTGATTTGTTAATCAGTCGCATGTCTATCTTCAGCCCAAAGATCATTTCATTTCATCTGGCCAGTCGACTGATGTTGTATTTACAATCGCCTGTCCAAGGCACAGTCGACTGTAAATGCTTCAACAGTCGCATGTCCATGATTCCTCTGCAGAACTTGCTCTCTGGAATATTTCATGTTTTAGTGTCAGTCGACTGATGTTGTATTTACAGTCGACTGTCCATGGAACAGTCGACTGTCAATGCTTTAACAGTCGTCTGTCCGTAAGCTTCTCTGCAGACTCAACTCTCTGGAAAATGTCTGGGTTTGTGACAGTCGACTGATGTTGGTTTCACAGTCACCTACCCATGACACAGGCGCCTGTGTATTCCACATCAAACGCATGTCCTGTCTTCCCAGTATTTTCTGAGATTTTCACAGCTTACCCTTAGTGCTGCCAGTCGCCTGTAGAAGGATTTACAGTCGCCTGTTGGATTTACAGTCGATTGTCTTCTCTTCATCAGTTGACTGTCCACGTGGTAAGTTACCGTTTGAATTCTCACCTACCCTCTGACACAGTGCAACAGTCGACTGTGTTTTGTTCAACAGTCGACTGTCGCGTGTGTAAATTCTATCCGTTGGCTTTTTCTTTACGGATTTCAAAGGGGCTTTTGGGGATTTAGTTTGAGGGCTTTGAGGAAACTATAAAGGCAGCCTCTACTGTTTCATTGAGAGATTACTCATTCATTCATTGAAACCCAAAGCTTTCATCTTCAAGCTCTCAATTCCTAAAGCCCTAGAATTCCTATCTTTCATTCTCTTGCTCTCCAACCTAGAACCAAAGAGAAATCGTCTAGGCATTTGGTGCTGTCAAGAGAAAGGGCTTTCGTCTCTTCCAAGAGAGACATCAACACTTTAACACACTTTGCTCCTTTAAGTTCTACTTCAAGGCAAAAGTGATTGTAAGTATTGCAATTTCAATATTTCATATATTTCATTGTTAGATTAACTCTCGGTTTGTGAGAGTGATTTGCTTGCTCCCAAGTTGTGGGAGTCAAGGACATCGGGTGTACTTCGATTTCACTTGTAGGGTTGCTACAAGTGGGCTTAAAGGAAACCTCACGTTAGGGTTATAACTTGAGTATCCGGTGGTATCCGGGTGGAAGAGACGTAGGATTACCGGAAACAAGTTGGGAAGTGACTTGGATAATCCGAACCCTTGAAACATCATTGCGTTTGCATTGTTTCATTTTAGGGTTTATTTTCATTCCGCATTAATGGTTGGTTAGGAATTTAATTTGGTGTAATTATCAGTTTAAATTGCATAAACACTATTCAAACCCCCTTCTAGTGTTTTCCTCATAGACATGGACCTTACAATGAGCATATAAGTGTGCAATATGTAACATTTATTGATTTATCATACACAAAATATAAAGCTTGTAAGCTAAAAATATATGCTCAATAAAATAGTTGAAAAAAACTAAATTATTCATGCAAACAATACCTAGCATTGTGAGCTAAAAATGTATGCTCAGTTAGTATTAATTGAAAATATATGATGTACACAGATGTTATTTATATGCTGTGGGTATATAAAAATTTCATAGCAGACATATATTTATGCTACAGGCATTAAAAATATATCATAGAGATTTTAGCATGCTAAATAAAATGTGCAGCACAGAACATTTAATAGGCGGCATGCATATAATTTTATACACATGCATGTTGTATATTTAATCGCAAATAAATTCATGCTACAGGCATTAACAAAAAAAATTTTAATCGCAGATAAATTCATGCTACATGCATTTATAAAAAGATTTTGAATGGACCAAAATTAATTTGAAAAATGGATCAATGTTAGGAATAGGACCCATTGGGTCTATTGGGTATCCACCCACATGAGTACCCATTATGAATACTATTTAAAGGAGGCTAGGGGTTTCCTAGCCTGAACCCTTCTCCAAATCTGTTTCTCGTTCACAACACGTTATCAGCACGATCACGCTCGTAGGAGGAGACTGCGGCTCGCGGGGAAGGAGATCCATCAATCGCTCAGATTCAAGAAGATCGTAATCTTCTCAATGGGGAGCGAAAAGGGCATCCTTCACCAACCGTCGACTAGATTCCTTTTGTCGAATCTAGAGGTAAAAATCAAAACTTTTTAGATCTAAACTTGCTTTTCACGTTAGATCTGCATGTTTTAGGATCAAAAAGTTTAAAAACACGGTAAAAATCACATTTTTTAGATCCGCATGCCTAAAAACAATAAAAATCTGTTTTTTAGCGATCTAAATCCTTGAAAAATCCGGTTTTACCCCCCTTTGATCCAAAATCTCCGCACGCCGTAAGGCGAAACGACGGCGCCTCACAAGCGCCGCCGGCGGCAAATAAACGCCGCGGCAGCCGCGGCCTGAAGCCGCGGCAAGCATCCGCGGCCTCAGGCCGCGGCCGGCATCCGCGACCCCAGGCCACGGCCCCGTGCCGCGGCCATAGGCCGCGGCCCCGTGCCGTGGCCTGCAGGCCGCGGCCCGCCGCTACGGCGGCCGAGGCCCGCAGCCGCGGCCCGCCGCCGCCACGGCTGCCGCGTTCTGCGCGGCCAGCCGTCGCGGCGACACACAGCGGGCCCCCCTAGGGTTTTCCGAAACCCTAACCCTAAACGGGCCAATTTTTCGGGGGAGGCCCAATTAACCCTAATGGGTTGTTTTCATGGCGCAAAAGGCCAGAAAATTAGCCCATTTACATAAATAATTTTTCTTCTTTTATTTTTGGCCCCAAAAAAGCCCAAAAAAATTAAAAGAAACTTTAAAGGGTTTTAAAGCGGTAAACAAAACATTAAAATATGGATCAAAGGTAAAAGTTTTTTCAAAATAAATTTTTTAGCACGTCACACTCAATTTAGATTATTTAATTTAATCTTTACATGTCTGTGATATGATTATCTGCATGGTTGTATGTTTTCAATATATTATCTGCGTGGATGTGCAAATTAGGCTATGTTTTTAGGGATCAGCCAGGTTTCCGACACTTTTTAATTTCCTGCAATTTTTCTCTTTTTGAGTGAAATTTCTAAGTGAGGATATAAATGTAAAAAGAAGACCGGCGGACACCAAAAAGGAGCTGAAGGCGTATGCACAAAGATGAAAGGGGCTTCTCTCTGAAGTTCCCGAGTTGTACTTATTCTTTCATGCAACTTTTTGATGTAATTTTCGGACTGTCTTTTTCTTTTCGGTGTCGGCTGGCTGATCCCCATAGCCCTAAGTTATTTTTTTTCATTGCTTATACATTAAATGCGTGGATGTTAACTATTTTCATGCTATGTTAATGTTACAATGAAACTGTTAAAAAGCATGCTAAAATCACTTTAATATAGTTCAACGCCTATTGCTAGACTATATACCTGCGATAAGATTTTTTAAAATGCCTGCAGCATATAAATAGCATGTGTACATCATACTTGTTTCAATTCAGTTTAATTGAACATAATCTTTAGTTTACAAGCTTTACATTATATGTATGATGGGCTCATGATATGACGATATCTATGACAATAAGACAATAATGATTTCAAAAAGTTTAATATCATATCCACTTTGACAAAATGAACCTGAAGTTCAAAATCAAATCAAAAGTCAACACTCTCTCTCCCTAATAAAATAAATACGATGGTTTATGCGAAAATTATAATTGCTATCTTTATAAAAGATGCACACTTTGCGGTAAACAGATATATAAGATCTATGATCTATATAATCCAATATGGACACCAGAAGTTTTCCATAATACCGCTAAACTCTTTAAAAGAGTACTCTCCTTTATTTTTACAAGGAAAGATTTTTTCTAGCTTTGAATATAAGCATACGCCTGAAGTCGTGGCTTAATGAATAAGTGAGAAATATATTACGCACCCACGTATTTGTTCCCCTCTGAGCATGGTAAACTATCCACATAAAATTTGAACGACTCAAGTAAAAGGCCTGAAGCTATACTCGAGCATTCAAATAGACTTTTTAAAAGTCTCTTATTAATTAGAAAAGTGGAAATATAAATAATTTGCTCAAACCCCTGCTTATGTCTCCTTAGCAAGACTAACTTTCATTGTCCTTTATAAATAAGTAATATTGAAATCAGGGGAAGTTCAGGATCAAACATGACCTGAAATAAAAATAAGGAAAACTCAAAACAGGGGAAGTCTTGGATTAAATGGGAAATGGAAGATACGATATACCTCGACATGGAGTAAGCAATGGCAAGCCAAAATCAGACCGGAAGTTCTGATAAGAGCCATAATGCTTTTGCAAACATGAATGTGCATTAACTTATGCCATATAAAAATACATACATATCTAGTCAAAACGACGAAAGTCTAATTGACCTTATGTATATTTAGCTACTCCCCGAGGACAAATAAACTTTGAAATCAAATCTGTTGTCACAACATAAGTCTTAAATGAGCATAATTATTGTTGTATGTTTTCAAGAGCACACATCATACTATGTCACTTATTGACTTATCATCAGTATTATTCCCTTGTAGTTTTAATACATTTTATTTTACTGCGTATGTTTTGCTATCTTGAATACCCCTAAAAAATAAAATGAGGATGCCATATACTCTCTGAAACTTATACAGTTTCAAAAAGGATATTCGTCAAAACGAAATCCCTAATGACTCAAGAAATAAATGAAGCCTGAAGCTTTGTCCCAAAATGATCCGCACAATAGTCAAAGTGAAGATGTAATCCTTCACAGTTTGAACACAGTTCAACTATTACCGGACAAAATTAACTTGAGCATTTTAATGGACTTTTCAAAAGTGCCACATAAATTCAAAAGAGGAATTATTTTGGAACACCAGAAGTGTCCAGAATCGACCAACTTTGGATCGATATCACCCTGGAGTGATGATGCAAGACATCATCAACCAGACGAACCCGAAGATTCTTCAAAAAGGGTGAAACTTTCATTGTCCTATTCAAAAAGGAAAAATGATAATGAGATCATCTCCATTCACATGGACATTGACTCTCCCCACTTCCTCAAATGAATTTAAGATGATATACTATCATCATTAAAGATAATGAAGACCTTTAGGTCTCTTGAGAGTATTTAAGGGATATAAATAGGCTTCGTCCACTCCCTTAACCGGACTGATGATGTACCCTTGGTGTACTCATCAATATATCCTCTAAATAAATGGTCATTATCCAACCACATTCTTTTATAAAATGGTGGTAACTTTGGATAACACTGGGAAATTTAAATGTTTTACAACTGGAAAAATAACGAACACCCTGAAGCTTGTGTTCACACCCAAATATGGGTAAGATAAATCATTAAAATGATTTAAATGGATTTCTTATCCATTAAAAATCCAGTTGTAGATGACCACATGGGAACATGCAATTACATTGCAAACCATCAAAACGCATCCTTAGAACCTATTTATATGAGTCTGATCACCTCATATAAACAGTTTCCGAAAACCCCTGACGAGGGAAGCGTTTAGCGCACATATTATAGATTGTGCCATGATGAGTAGACACCCCCATATCACCACTATAGACCATCAAAATGCAGAACTATTTATCAGAAGTAAATATCCCAGATAAATAGAGTCTGAGCACTCTGAACAGGGGAAGCATTTAAATTCACTTCTCCTAAGACGTGCATTGATGACCATATTTTAAAGATTTGATGAGATCCTGAAGATCCCTCACAACTTTAATGTCCCAGCATCAGTTTCAACAGAAATACTACAATCATCCATGAGCCTGAAGCTCAAATGACCATTTAAATCATTAATACCTATGCTCTGGTTATCATGAATTGTGATGAGATCCTGAAGATCCACACTTATGAAACTGTTAAAACAGTTATCAAACATAGTTACTGACAATATAGATATTGTCAAAACTTTCACATCCCTGCTACTAAAAATCCAGCTAGGATTGACATACCAAACATATTGGATGCAATCGACCAGTAGCAGAAGTGGATATCCTCAATGGATGAGAGGACATACCACTAGGCTCCAAAAAGAGAGATCTACTCCTGGAGACCGAAAAAGCAATACCACCACAGGAAAGTGAGCTCAAATCCAGAACCTTATTGCAACTTGGTTGCTAAGGACCAATTCTGGATCTGTCCATATTCTTTACCCGTCCCAGAACCTTCACTTCTTTAACGTGTCGTGAAGGAGACACCTCTGGGAGAAATCAAATGATTATAGTACATACGGGGTGAGTTTTGGACAAGAAAGAACACATTTTGTCTACAAATTCTCTCATATTTCATTTTGCCAGTTAAATATAAAATATCGTTTCCACAACTCTGCTTTGCCTGAAGCAAAGATAGAGATTTGGCCAAATTATAATAATGTGGAATGAGGCAATAATAAGGTGAGCTGGACTCACTTATGAAATATGAGGTGTTGGACCTGAAGTCCTGGTATCAAAAATGATATCAAATCCTGTGGGATAACTGAGTATTGAAGGAGAATTAAAATAAAATCGTTAGCTATAAGCATTTTAATTTGCTATAGTTTTTTAGAGGTATAAATCGCTCAAACCAGGAAGTAATCATGTAAGATGAGCTGAACTCACTTACAAGATGAATCTGATGCATCGACTGGTTTATGTCAAGGCGTAACCCAACGAATGGCAAAAAGAGGGAATTTTTTATTGATGTTGTTATTGGATGTGACAACATCACCGATATAAAATTTCTTCAACTGCATGTACAAATTTTTTCTTTACTTTACTTTCTTTTTGGGACACATATTAATAATATGATTAAAGGAAAGACAACCTAGACAAAGATCCGTAAAGGACTCATACTAAAAGGTTGTTGTTTGCACCTCTTAAAAATAGTATTGTTCTTAAGAGAGCAAATTAAAAGAATTGAGATTATTTTAATAACTCAAAATATTATCGGATCTCCTGAAGAGAAAATTACCGAAATATCTGTTAACGCCTATCTATCAGATATGATATGATATGAAAGCCCTAGCTAGGCATAAATTCTAGGCTTACAGAACATTAATCATCCTGAAGATGAACCATCATCCTGAAGATGAACTATTATCCTGGAAATGAACTATCATCCTGAAGATGACGTTAATAAATCATCCCGAAGATGTAAAATTCATACAATGATGATTGATGAAGAAACATTAATTTCATTCTCCACCAAATACACCTATTTGGTTGTATGGATATACATTAAAAGACCCCTTTCCGTTAGCTGGAAGAGGGGAAGAATATATATGGTCCAGAAGTACCTCAAGTGTCTTTGAAACACTCTTTTAACTGGCCAACTGCATGCGTCTCTTTTGAGCGTTAGCAGTATAGCTATTAGCCAGGTACAGTACAGTGCCCCCAGCGCGCCACTGGACCAGAGATATGTAGCTTCTGCGCTATCTCCAAGGGTCGAGGAAAAATCCTCTATGTTAAATGCATTTGCATATGCAGGTTACAGACCATCGCGATGAATGGCATAAAAGGGACGTCCACCTCCTGAAGATCTACACAGAATCCTTCCAAGTATACATCCTTCCACCATCCCGAGAAGCTCATCACCCAAGGAGCAGTTCAAGAACATACAATGCCAGGTCCTGAAGTACCTCGCAGACAATGACGATTGAGACGTGGAGCTGTCTACCAAGTTTGCTAGCGCTCCTTTAGTTTCAGCTAATGCCTTATATGAGTGAAACTTGTATAGATGAGTGATGCTTGTACTTTACTTTTGCTTTCGGAATGTTGCAGATGAGATGGATGTATAGACACATAGGAGATAAATGTATAGATATATAGGAGATCTGCAAGCCTGAAGCTTGATCAGATTAGGGGGAGTCAACTGTAGAGTTGTACTCTTTTTCCTTGGCTAGTGGTTTTTCCCACAGGGTTTTCCATAGTCAAGGTTTTAATGAGGCAACCACATTGACTCTGGATCCAGAAGTATCCACCCCTAGACACATCCCCAAATCAGGGGAAGTTATGGAGTGCTGTACTTTTTTCCCTTCGCTATTGGTTTTTCACACAGGGTTTTCCATAGCTAAGGGTTTTTAACGAGGCAGTTACCCTTAACTTGGATCCAGAAGTATCCACCCTTTAAGATACTCAGTCGTACTAATGAATCATTCAGTATTCATAAAGTCGAGTATACCACGTTGGTTGGATAAGGGGAAGTGTTATGAATATGACCCATTGGGCCTATTGGGTATCAACCCACATGAGTACCCATTATGAATACTATATAAAGGAGGCTAGGGGTTTCCTACCCTCAACCCTTCTCCAAATCTGTTTCTCATTCACAACAATTAAAAATTTATCGTAAGCCCGATAAATTGCCGTAATAGCCCGTCGTAAAAAAATGGATCAAGATTTTGACAGGCTGTTGGGGTCGCCGCGTGTAAAAACGGCGACAAGCCGTGGAGGCCGCGAGGGGTAGTAGCGACAGGCCGCAAGCGGGGTGCGCAGGGGCGGCGACAGGTCGTAGTCGGCTGCAAGCGGGGGCGTCGCAGGGAGCGACGACGGGCCGCATGCGGGCGGCGACAGGCCGCAGGCGGGCGGCGCGCGAGGCGGGAGCGCGTGGGGGTGGGGCGTGGCGGGCGCATGCCGGCGGCAATAGGCTGCCATGCTAGCTCGTGCAGGGGGGTGGCACGGGCGGCGACAGGCCGCACGAGGGCGCACGCACGGGGAGGGGCCACCAATCCCTCTAGATCCATAGATTTCGGAGGAAAATCGGATTTTTATTGTTAAAATACAATTTTTAATCTTTGAATCAACGTTCTTTATCGTAAAAGTTTGATTTTTAACGCTTAAACATTGAATTTTGGTCCAAAAATAATTTAAAAACTGTTTTAAATAGAGATCTGTGTTTTAAAAATATTATTTTTATTAAAGATCTAAGCAGAAAAAGAGATTTCTAGCCGATCTAATAGAAAATAGCACAGATTCATCATCATCACGCGCATGAAATATCAAATTTAGGGAACAAAGATGGTTATTTCTAGATCTTACCAGTCAGATCTAGCAAAGTTTGGAGAAGAAATCCCAATTCGCATCCTCGCGATTCGTCCGTCGACAAAGGTTCGGCTCAGCTGACGAACGTGCTGATAACGTAGTATGAAAGTGACGACTACTATATCATAGCACTATATTTATAGAAAAGTAACCGTAATGATTGGCTACACAATAAACACAATAGACCCTATTCCTAACATAAATACAGTAAATGCTAATTTCGAAAAAAATGCCGCTAAAGCCCATTTCGGATATCTTTCGATATCGACCGAACCCCAAAACCGTAACTCTCTCTCCCGTATGAAATCTTTATCTCGATTCGCCAATTCCCTGATCTCCCTCCAAAATTCACTTTGCTCCTTCTACTCTTCTAGCTCTTCCCAAAAACTAGTCCCCGATGGCCGCAACGATGCGATCGAGGACAGCCTGGCGTACCGCCGGTCGATGCTCCGGCGGCCTCCGACAGTGAAGCCGTGGAAATTGCGTCGGAACTGCTGCAGCTTCATCGGGATAGTGATCCGACCAGTTATGATGTCCGCCGGCAAGAACCCTAGGTCCAGTGCCTACACGATTCTCGAGGTGAAGACGCCTTCTCTCGAACCGGATCCTTTCAAGTGAGACCCGTTTACCCGTTAATACCCCTAATTCCTTTTGATTGTTTGTTTATAAATGCTTAGCTTATTTTTTGGGGTTTAGTGGAATATGCGTTTTCCCCAAAATTTTAATTGGTGTTTTTGTATAGTTAATTTTTACTTAAATTAAACTATTTTCATTGAAGATATAAAATTAGACTGATAGCATTTCTTTTAAATTATTTAATATCGTATCACTGCCCAGACGTTGCCATATAAAGGAATTTTTTACCGAAATTTACGCAGGTTCAAAGTGTTGAAACTTAACAATTTGTTGAGTTTTCAAAATAAATTTGCATGTGTTTACAAAATTGGCAAAACTTGCACTTGTTACAACGTACGATGCTTGAGGAATTGTTCAGTAGTTTGCTTTTAAGTTGAACAATTGACATTTATGCTTATGACAAATTTTCAAAATCAGCTATTTTTTAAAATAATTTTAAAAATTGATCAAATTTAAATTGAAACGAATAATGTGTATCATTCGACATCGGAGGCTCATATGTGATCTCTAAAACTCCATCATCCGTCCTTTTTTCAGAAGAACGGAATAGTTCATTTTTGTTTCATATTCTAACATCTCAAAACACCAAATATCGAGTGACCCAACGCGTTTTATCCATTCATCCGTAACAAAAGTTATATTCATTCAAAACCGTTAAATTTGCGATAATGGATGAACTTGCAAAACCTTTTAGGTTCACCTTATATTTGGTGGTTTGTGGTTTTAGAACGTGTAGGTCAATAGTGGATGAGGGAGTTTTGGTGGCGTATATGAGGCTTAGCCTCATATATCATATGATACCCATTATTCCCTAAATTTAATTACAAAAAACCACTAATTTCTTATCATATCGGATTCCGCACGCAAATAGCACTAAAAAATTGGTATTGGCAACAACGGTCAAAATATGAAGCCTTGAAATGTCTGGGGTTGCCAACACTGACTATTTCGTTGTATTATCTATTGAGAAATCTCCTAAAATGACCGAAGTTGCCAACCAACCCGGACATTTTGATCTTAAAATGGTTCGGGTGTCAACCTTGATCATTTTGTAATCTTGCACTTAGCTAATGTGACGAGAAGTTGGTCGACTTGTGTAATTAAAATTAATTTTTTTTTGATTTTTAAAATTAGTTTTAATTTTTAGGTGATTTTGAAATTTTTTCCTCATGCATATATTCAGCAGCTACATGCAATATTTACCTTAGCTCATATTTTTTCCTGTCAAATATTAAATATTTGCAGTTATTAGAAAAATATATTATATATTATCTAGTTACTAAAAATCTTGTGAGTGCATTATGCTTGTGGATGCTTATACTTCCGTTATTTTCTTTCAACATGCATGATGGCTTGGTTGCAGATAATTTTTCTGGCCTTGTTAGCAACATTACTTATAATTGTAACATTTAAACAGGATTTTACTGTTAATGAGGGGCAAATTGTCAGACATATCCTTGAGATACTTGAAACCAAATGATCACATTTACGTGCGAGGAGCTTTACATTCGTATGAAAAAGTCGATGTAAGTGGAAAGCGAGAAATCTTCCACCAGGTCCGTATTCATTAACTTTCTGCCCAGAGAAACTATGACATCAAGCAGTGAAATAGGTTAAACTTTTTCTTAGATGGAGCAAACAGCTGAGTTACAGTTCTTACTTTGCTAGTCATTTATTGACCTTTACCAGATTAAAATCTAGAATATTGTCATTTTGTACTCACAATTTGTTTAAAAAAAACTAACGTTCAAGAAAAATGCCCCAGTCTTGGTTATATTGTAGTGGGGAGATGAAGTTAGGCTGAGGAAGACCATATAATTTTATTTAGGCTAATTTTTCAAAAAACCACCTTTATATTTCATTGTTTTTCCAAAATACTACCATGAACTTTGAAATGTCACCCTGAGCTTTGCTTTTTCACAAAATACTACCTTTCAAGGTGTTAGCAGATAACTAACTCAATCTTTCTAAACATGCTCAAATTAATCCCTCCAATGTTTTTAAAAATATTAAAAACTACCTCAATCTTTATCTTTGAATAACATTTCAGAAAAATACCTTTATCATATAACCAAGGTTAGATGTCTCGATTTCGGTTTCGGTCTTTTAGGGAATTTTATGTTTCGGATAGTTTCACTCGTTTCAAAAGTTTCGGAAGTTTCCGTTCGTTCGCATCGATAGCTTCGGTAGTTTCATTTCGATTATCGGTTTTAGTTTCGGAGATTTTTAATATGTAAATACATAGTTATGTATTATATATATTTATATATGTATGTAGTATTTTATACACATAAATTTTCCGATAATTTATACTAGATATATAGTTGTATAAAATTTTTCGTTGAAACTTCTCTGTGACTCCAGCCATCTCTTTATTATTTTGTAAATATATATTCATAATCGTACATAAAATGATGAGGCATAAATCTGATCTCATGATTAAAAATGAAGAGACTAAGTATGATTAAAAATGAAGAGACAAAGCAAAAATACAAAACATCTCACTCTGAGTCATTATCATCTGGTTGTGTTGAAGAGTAGTAAGGTTGATATCAATATTATACATGTTCTGTCCTAAAATGATATCATATTATCATATGTGGAGGGTTGGCTTTGCTCAATCAAAGGCATGTCATAGGCATGTCATGACTGCCTTGGTTGCTCATTGGTATTTGAACAGTATAAGTAATGACTAGCATAATCTTTATAGACATTAGAGTATTTGAGTGGTGTGTAATAATTGTCTTGGTTGTCTGAATATCCACTGGAATACGATTCATGAATGTCAGGATTATCATAATCTCTCTAATAATCAGAACGTTGATACTCGGGATGATCATATTGTTTATTGTAGGTATCATTCATCCTTTCCACTTTGATGATGCATATCATGATCTTTATACCCATGCAAATGAGTTGTATCATAAGTATGATAACCACTTCTCTGATTAGAACGATTATGTTTTGGAACACCACAACATCCATCTATATGATCTTGTTCATCGGGAAACGAATCATCATTTTTCTATTTGAAGTATTGTCTTCTTTCGCTTATATATGAGATTCACTTAGCGTTGACTTGGTCGTGGTTGATTATTTTGTCCGTTCGGTCTCTGAAAGTGTTTCGTCCAACTAAGGGATTGTCTTTGCCATTGAGTAGCATGTCTTTTGTCTTCTTGATCCATTCCTCCAACGGATCGTACTTGTGAAAAATTTGATTTAAGTCCATCCGTTGATCTTCAGTTGCTCTTCTTTTGCAGTGTTTTTCTCTCAGCCTCATATCATAATGCACATAAACTAGCTTTTAAACATTTTTCACGGTTAAATGTTCTTTGTCTTTGTGTGAATGAGTGAGAATATAGTCCAATTTCGTTCACAGTTTGAATGAGACTGTTTTGCTTAAAACACGCATAACTAAGCATGTAAGATTTAGAGTTTGCTTTCTTCCAATGATTGACCACCATTCATCTATAACTATACAAAAATTTTATTGGTCAGAAAATCTAAAGCAGTTCATGTGAACATACAATGAACTACACAATTTTTATATAATTAGAGTGACTTGCTTTATTGCCATACGTGCTTCTTGGGTGCTGAATACACCAATATTCATATTGTATAATTCTATATATAATTATCACACATAATTTCAGAATGTGAACAACTAGATCGAATCTTATATCAAAATAAAAATATTTGAAAATTATTTATCTCTCTATCTATTTTAAGTTGTTTAGAGATGTTTGGTTTCAATCTCTTAAAGACATGCCTAAATCCAACCAGCACCTCGTCATTTGTTGCCCGATGGAGTATTGGAAACGAGTATTCTGTAACTAAAATGTAATTGAATTACAACAATAAATAAATGATCTATATCATGTTAAATTTATCGAAAAATTAAAAATACAGTATTTACATGTGACATGAATTTCTTGATGCAGCTACATATCCCATCTTTTGTCTATCATATACCATCATTTTCTGTAATCTCTATTAATATTCTTTTTTATTTCTTCTTTTAATCGGTCCATGACCTATTCGACACAGCTCTGCGATTTACGAAAACTGTTGATTTATTCGTTGGAGGAGTGTTTTTGAAAACTGTTTTCAATGTGTTTTCACTCATATATATGCTGGGATTGCCGAGGGTTTTAGTATAAAATTGTTGAGCAAAAATCAAGTTTTCAAGGCATTTCTAAGCTCTATTAAACAGCCTTCAAAATTCCCTTAGCCAAAGTTCTTTAATTGTTTTCAACATTTTTCTTGGCACAATCTTTTGATCTCTCAAAGCTTTCAACGTAATCATCCACTTGAGATCTACATTATAGCCACCACACAACACAATGCTTCAAAGCAATGCTATAAGTAAAAATGTACTAACTTCAAGTGTAAGTGAAACCCCTCATTTGTGAGGTGGTAAGTTTTCTCTTGGGAAGAGAAGTGTTGTAAGAAATTCCTGTAGGAAGATGTGTTGTAACTATTTGGGAAATAAGTGATTTAGCCGAGTGGGGCTCGGATGGCTGGTTGTAGGATAAGCCAAGTTGGGCTTGGGTATCCGAAACATGGTAATTCTCGTGCTTGTGTTTACTCACTATTTTCTTTGATTGTTGATTGTTATCTTTTGATTGTTTAATTGTGCTGCATACTAATTACTTGAGATCATTATTGATTAAGTTACAATTTGGTAACTCTAATTATTAACTTAGGTATATTTTTAGATGAAACTTTTAATATTTGTTTGGATACTAATCACACCACTCTAGTTGTCTATTTGTCGTCCATAGGATTCCAACACATAGTAGTTGCAATAATTCCATCTTTTGGTTTGAGCTTAGGAAAGTTTTTGGACCATTTTCTTGATGTGATCATTTTCCGAAACATGGTAATTCTCGTGCTTGTGTTTATCCGAAACATGGTAATTCTCGTGCTTGTGTTTACTCACTATTTTCTTTGATTGTTGATTGTTATCTTTTGCTTGTTTAATTGTGCTGCATACTAATTACTTGAGATCATTATTGATTAAGTTACAATTTGGTAACTCTAATTATTAACTTAGGTATATTTTTTAGATGAAACTTTTAATATTTGTTTGGATACTAATCAACCACTCTAGTTGTCTATTTGTCGTCCAAAGGATTCCAACACATATTAGTTGCAATAATTCCATCTTTTGGTTTGAGCTTAGGAAAGTTTTTGGACCATTTTCTTGATGTGATCATTTTCCTTAAATTATCACGATGCTTGTGGATAAAGTCCAATGGAATAAAATATGGTGCAAATTTTGTGATTGCAAGCTCGATCACCTCTCTTTTCTCATCATGTTGAGCACCCAAGCTTTGTTCTATATAAAACTTATTACCATTTGACTTTACCGATATTTTTGATTCCATCTTCTTTTGACGTATCAAAAAATAACAAATCAATACAATGTGTCGCATATGAAGGCTAATACCTATAGTCCTTTTTGCATGAGTAACTATCAAGCTGATTTGTAGTCTATCAGTAACTAGTTGGACGAATCGTACAAGATTTGTACCAGATAATCATGCTCCCATTCTTTTACTAACAATTCTTATTTCTTTGGAAAAATTTTATCTGCTTGCTCTCAGTGCTCTTCGAAGCTTTCTCCTTGGTCTCATTCTTATTCTCATCATATTCATCTGAGTTTGCGCCTTTAAGCCTTGCTATAAACTCTTCATTCTTCCTATTCTTCTTAAATTTTAATATTTTCTCCTTTTCTCTTGGCAAATATGAGTGCATTGATCTCCACTCGTATTTCTATCGGTGCTTCGGTACATGTATCACAACCTTGTAATTCCCGTCAAATGTTCTTTAAGGCTAGTCATGCCTCGATACAGTAGTTACACCTTGCATGTTTATGGTCATTTTCAATCATTTTACCATGAGCCCAACCAATATCCAACTGTTTCTCCTTAAGAGTTCTTCGAGACATCTTAATTACCGTTTATAACTGAAAACAACATATAATGAGTTTATTGTTTTGTACCATTTAACTATTAAAATTAACTAATGGCAATATAAATTATTCTCATAAACTATCTTAATACTAATTTTATGAAAATTATACACTGCGGAACAACCTACCACGTATTTATGAAAAATAAAACTATTAGATATCTAACATTATTTCTAAATATTTATTAGTAGCTATAATAAATAAAATTCATTTAAATCTAACCGTGTGTCTAAAAATTTAGCATTATATCTAAATCTTTGCAGTAAAATTTACATGATTTATAAAGTGTACTCAATGAATATTATAATTAATATTAACCAATAAAATTAAAATTAAAACCAATCAATAACAATAAAACTTAAAATTATAATATTAATAGCAATAAAATTAAAATAACCATGAACATAACAACTACGTATTAAAATTGACATATAACAATAAAATTGACCAATAACAACTAAGAATTATTAATGAATGTAACTCAATCATATTTCAATAATATTGGTTAATATAATTATGTAATATTATTTTTGTAATATTAGTTAATATTAGGTAATATTAGTTAAGAAGAATTTTAGTGTCAATGCAAAAAAATTGTAGGGTGAAATATGAAATAGTGAAAACCCACTGACCCAAACCCCACAGAGTGTTTCTAGTCACAATCACAGTCGGCTAAATACATTCCATTTATTTACGAGTTTGCCATTCCCTTGGTGAAGTTCATAAAAGGGAATGGTAAACTCGTAATTAAATGTTATATTTTAGCTAAATGTATAATGTGATTAGCAGCCGCATTACACATTTTGTTGAAGATATTACAATTATTTACGAGTTTTCCAATCTCTTTTGTGGACTTCTCAAAGACAATGGCAAACTTGTAAATAACTGTAATATCTTCATCAAAATGTGTAATGAGACTTGCATAACTCCCAAGTCCCACCCACCACAAATATTAACTTCCACTCTCCACTTAGTATTTTTCTATGATTAAATAAAACAACTCCTCATTGTTGACTTAGGGCTGAGTTTGGCGGCATCAGAGCCGTTGTGTTCGACTTCGACATCACCGACTTTGCTTGAGTATGAGTATTGCCCGACTTCATCAAAAAACTTATCTATTTCTAATTAGGTAAAATTTGAGAGTTGATCGGTGAGCAAATTTTATTAAAAATCTATCTAATTAAATACTCAACTGTGATTTTTTTAATGAAGTCAAGGATCAAAGTCTCTCTAATGTCAGATGAATCCAAAGATGAAGATCAAGAAGAATTCCAATCAAGATGAGTTTTTTTCTTTTAAATTTGTTTAATATGCTTTGCGTGGAATGCTTGCAATACATTTATAGAAACTAGAATCTCTATTACCTCACGTGATGATTACTGTATATTCACGGGTTTATTTTTTTGCTTTTTTCATCACGGGAATTATACTGTGTTTTTTATCTTCTCGGGATTTTTTGCTTTTGCTTTTTTTCATTCTTCTCTGACGACAGCTTCGCTCGAAACTGTCCGATACTGAGAAAATATGGGAGTTTCGTATTGGTTCCATTCGAAACCGTTACAAAATAGCCGAAACCTATAATGGGTTTTTACCGAAACCTTCATTCTTGCTTGTAACGATTTGGAGGTAGTATAATGATAAAAGCAAAGTTATTTCCAACGTTCAGTAGTATTGTGAAAACAGTGAAAGATAAAAGTAGTTTTTGAAAAATAGCTTGTTATTTATTTTTATTATTGTCACACATCATTTTCTAAGCTTGCCTGGTAAAGTTGCTTGTTTTCTTGAAGTTAATTCCAGTGCACGTTAGGGAAGGCAAACTTTCCGTACTTTAATTCAAACTCTGCAATATGTGAAGGTTGGTGTTGCTGAATTGAATTTTGTTGCATGCAACAATACAAATCAGATTGCTCAGAAACCTGATGATGCAGCGGAGGATCTGACGGTCGGCACATCTTGTAATTATGTTAACCTTTCATTTTAAAGTTGATATATAGGTTACCAGACATTTTTCTGCCACTAAACTCTCTATAGCTGCAGGCGAATTTGATCAAGAGAAAGAATCACTCGGTAAGAGGCTCCTGTCAGCGTTTTGCTAATGGCACGGAGAATTTGTTTTCATTGATACTGCTGCTACTAACTGAATAAATGATGTTTCAGATGAAGAAGAAAGATACAGAGCTCGCCTGCGCTTATGGCAGGTGTTCTTTGCTAGCCCTCACGAATGGTGGGATAACAGGAAAGGGAAGAGAACCCCCGGGATGCCTGACTTCAAACATAAAGACACTAAAGAATGCCTCTGGCTTAAGTCAGATGATCCTCCATGGGTAAGAAAGCAGCTTCAGGCGTATGACTCGAGTATGGGAAGAGTTTGTCACAGTCGATCAGATGCGTTTGAATGGAATCTTGAGGACCTTGGCTAGGTGTGAATGGTTTGTGATGCAAACTGAGGGAAGGTAATCGGCCGGCGGAAAGAATCATAGTAAGTGGACTTAGCAGAATGATGCACATCATTCCAGATGTGGAGGTGACAATACAGTTGAAAGAGAGTACCCAACGGGGTTATCATCACACAATTCGCTAAACACAAGTCCATTCTTGGCAGGATTGTTTGAAGCTCCTAGAATGGGAATTTTAAATCTCTTGGTAGCATGAAGCTGAGGACGCGCACATCGTTTGTAACCTGCTCTCTCTTTGCCGACGATGTTTTGCAGTCTTGTTGTCTGGGCCTTGAACTGTGTTCTTGGCGTCGAATGAGTGCTTTGGGTGATCTGTTTCTTGGGTCGTTTTTCTGACCTTCACTTGTCAGTAAGAGTTTGTAAACTTGGTTCCATGTTTTTTCTTGTTGATGGAGAACGAAAATGGTAATACAAAACGGTGTTGGGACATTCTCTGAGCTGTGGAGTACTCATTCGCAATGAATTTCCTGTATTCGATTCGTCGTTATGTTTATCGCCGTGGCTAACTAAGCTCCCCATGCACTGCCAAGGTCATCAGCTTAGAGCGTATGAGCATGATTCTTAGCTTTCTCTTTTTATTAGATGACATATATCCTTTGGTCTTCTTCAAGATGTATGTACAAGTTGATGGATGTTACTAATTAATCATGAAAAAGTCCCCAAGTTTGTTCAGCAAGCTAAGGCCATGACTTGTGGCCCAAAATTGTGTTTCGTTTGAGTACTTGACCAACGTTTACATTGCCAAGAACACTATATGAGGAATGAAATTATTAGTTTTTTTTAATTTCCCTGCACGTTTCGTTGACATAACATGCCTGGCTGGTGGGCCAATCCTACTCTTTGGTTACAAGCCTGTTGGGCCGTAGAAATGCAGAGTGAAAGAAAATGAAAATATAATCTCCTTTTTAAAATATCTGATTTTATAAAAGCATATATTTAAGAATTTGATGGGATCAAATTTTCCACTAATAGTTTAATTATTTTTCTAATTCATTTTTTAGTTACATGTCATCGTCAATATTTTTTAATCTGATTCTAGTCTCAATTATCATGCTTTAACCGTATGGGATGGTGTAGCTGTGCACGGGACATAAAGACGTCATATTTCCACATGTTTTTTTGAAATTTTTTAAATATGACGGATGTACACATTCTAAAATACTAAAACCCTAAATATGGGTGAACCTAGGGGTATTTAACACTCGATCCACACATTGCGAAAAATTATAGTTTTAAGCAACTTTTGAGACCGTTGAAGTTGCAAGGGTTAGATAGATGGAGGATCAATAGCATTGAATTCAGTTAATTTTTGATTTGTTGATCATCCATGAGGAGTACAACAAAGGGAGGCCTTTGGCCTCCCCCCTCAACATCTCACCATTACTCCCCACTAAGTTAGTGGGGGAGTCCCTTGAACTCCTAACTCATCATGAGATTTCTATAAATAAAGTACCATGGCTATTGGCCATGGTTAATCCTCTCTAATTCTGTTCTAACATGTTATCAGCACGTCAGCTCTTAATTCTTTGAGCTTTTTCTTCCGTATCCCCTCAAATTTAACACCATACGCGCTAAGGAATCTAATTGTTGCAGCGAACCGTTGCGGAGAACCGTTGCGGCGATCTTTTAGGCGTATCGGGAGCGGGATTTCGATCTACGGATTTTTCCTTATCACGATCGTCCCTAGATCTTTGATCTAGAGGTAATTTTTTCGACCCCGTAGATATTTACTAAATAGAGTTTGTTATGATTTTACAATGCTTTTCTATCGGCTTGTATAAATCTGCAACATTTTGCTAAACATAAAAAAATGAATAATATTATGTTGAAATGTAGAACACACCTGTAATTTAAATGAATAATAATTGGTCAGACAAATCAATTTCATAGTCTGAAACCACTGATTTTGTAGCAAGTGGATTACGGAGCAAATATCGTTCTATTAATATGTAGAACACACCTGTAAAAATATTTTACGGTGGGAATATGTGCGGTCAGTGCTGTAAATTGGGCTGATAGTACATATGCCCTATTTTTCTCTACATATAATAATATCTATGTGGGCTGGGCCATACAATCCAGGTTTATTTGAAATAACTTGCTCTTTTATACTACGGATTCAAGTACTGCCGTTAGTGTTCAATTCGAAGGCCCATTACGTGTGCCTGTCTAGAAATTCCTATGTGAGAGTAAATCGTACTGTGGGGCGTATTTGTAAATATTCATGGTAAAACCCAGGATTGGAGAACGGATATGGCTGTGTCTGACTGCCTGCCCTCCCGTTGAGGGTGGCTCTGTCCACCACACACACACCCCCCCTCCCCCCCCCCCGACGGGGGGTTCCTTTAGGCTCCCCCTTCCGACGGGGGGCTCTCTGCCGGCCTCATCCCCCCTGACGGGGGATCCTCCCACTTGCGCCGGTAACTCCTGCAATTTAACGTAGATAGGGGAGAAGGGGGGCATGATCTGGAAGATGAGGGGTTGGGGGGCTTTTCATTTTCCCTTGCTAATATCCTAAAAGGTTGTTTTTAGGAATTGTGTTAAATTAACTCTTAAAAATATAGCCCTTGGGCCTGCAACCCAAATCTTTTTAATAAATTAGATAGCTGATTATTAGGCCTGAAGCCTACTACATAAAATTAACTCATTTTCTCTAGTTATTTGGGCCTGAAGCCCAGATAATTTAAGTTGCTAATAAAAATGATTTTCATTTTGTTTATGAGTCTACATTCCATATTAGGATAATCTTTAATTTGTGTTCTAATTTGGGCCTGAAGCCCATTTTATAACAATGCATATAAGTTTTATGGGCCAGCAGCCCCATTCAGATTAATTATTATTTTGGTTTTCCCAATTGGGCCAGAAGCCCAGTAAATCCAATAGCAAATTTAATTTGTCAATTAAATTTTTGCCAATGGGCCAGAAGCCCAAGTATTATTAATATTTTAATTTGACTTATTGGGCCTGATGCCAAGTTAATTCAATTGCAATAATTAATTTGTTAATTTTTGGCTAATGGGCATGCAGCCCAAATATTAATAATATATTAAAATGATTAATATTTATGGGCCTGCAGCCCCATTCAAAATATTAATTTATTTTAATTCTTTGTTATGAGCCTGTCGCGTCATATTGCTAAGATTATAACACTCTTGCATTATTATCAATTTATGGAATATTAGGATTTTTTCAAAATATAATTATCTTAGGGATCCTGCGACCGCTCTGCCGTTAGTCAACTAACCTAACGGTGTATGACATCTCCCCGTAGTCCGAGAGATTATTATATTTTATAGTCTCTTTTTCCATATTATATATGCCTGTGTTATATGCCTGCGTGGTTGTTTCTTTTGTGCCTGTAGCATATTATAAACTGCGTGGTTGTTTATATAAGCTAAAATGTGATTTTTGGGATCGGCCAATTTGATACCCTTTTTTAAAAAAATTCCTTGCAATTTTATTTTCTTTTTAAGAGAATTTGTAAGTGAGGAATAAATGTATTAATGCCAAACACTGGTGTACCGCCAAATGAAGACGGAGACAGAAATTGGAAAATATAAGGAACCATTCTGGGTTTCCAAATTGTACTTTTCTCTTCTTTATGGACTGGATATTCGGACTTTGGACTTTGTATTCTTTTGGGTATCTGGCCGATCCCCACATTTTACTTATTTTTAATGCGTGAATTTCAATTTTAATTAATTCATGCTTATTTTAAATTGCATAGATAAATGGCAAAATTGGCAAGCGTTGATTTCGAGGTCCTCGATTATGCAAAAAAAATAAAAATAATAAAATTACCTGAGTTGGCGAGTGGACCTGAAGTTCCACTTGCGTTCGATGGCCCTCCTTGGCTCCATTTTGGCTCCTCCTTCGGCCCCAGCAGCGGCCGATGCTTCTGCTACATCTAGCAGTAGCACTCCTACCACTGTCTCCGACGTGGATAAGGCGAAAGCCATAATCTACATTAGAAAACATATAGATCAGACCTTAAAGGCCGAATACCTAAAGGTAGAGGACCCAATGGAGCTGTGGACAGCACTGGAGGCACGGTATAAACATCTAATTGATGTAATATTATAGCGTACCAGTTATGAGTGGGAAAACCTCAGACTTCAGGACTATAAGTCCGTCGCTGAGTATAATTCTGCACTTCATAATATCACATCACGCCTGAAGTTGTGCGGTGAAGAAGTGACAGAACAACGCATGTTGGAAAAGACATTTACCTCGTTTCACGAGAAAGATGCAATCCTCATGCAGCAGTATCGTGAGCGCAACTTCACGAAATTCTCTGATCTGATCTCATGCCTACTTAGGGCAGAGCAGAATCGAGATTTACTGCTAGCCACTCATAATTTACGTCCAGCTGGCACTGCACCTATCCCTGAAGCCCACCACGTTTCTCCCCAGAAGTGGAAAAACAAGAAGAAGGCTAATAATAACAAAGGAAAAGTTGTGATGAAGAATGGACGAGGAGCAGCACCCACGTCCAACAACAACAATATAGGAAAGAGTAACTTCATATGGAAGCAAAAGAACACTGACCAAGTGTCACTTCCTAAGAAGAACTGGGAGGATAAATGCCATAGATGCGGCATGACTGGCCATTGGTCCAAAATCTGCCGCACTCCTCGCCACCTCCAGGAACTATATCAGGCGAGCCAGAAGTCTCTGCCTGAAACAAACTTGGCGGCTGTTCAGCCACCAATGATGTTCAATGCAAATGACTTCGAGAACGATGACCTGCTCGATTAAGCTTCATCTTTTATCTATGCATTTAAAATTCAATGTTGCTTCATCTTTAATTTGCTTAATTACGAACTTTTATTTTGAATGTCTTTTTCATTGACTTAAATAAAATTTCGTTTTACTTATAGATGGAGTATGGAATATTGTGGACAGTGCCTCGTTGCACTGGTGTAGCATTGATATTGCTCCCACATACAACGAGACTATAAGATGCAAATTCTCCTCTTAAATATATAGGAAACCTCCAATTTTCAAGGATATTTCTTTTAAAGAAAATACCTTGAAAATTGTGGATAATATATATTGAATATCAATATGTAACTCGTCAAGAGAATGGCCAGAAGACCATCTACTTACAATTTCATTGGACCCCCGTCGGACCCCTATAATTACAGATATTCATCCTATAGAAAGCCAACTCGACTGAGCACCAGAAGTGCCTTTCTTTGCCATAGTTTTTAACTCTGGCAAAATGGAATTGGTCATCATGGATCAGCGATGATGGACGCATCATCAAATGAATCCATTGGAGAACATGAAGATTCTTCAAAAGTTTGAGTTTCCTTGTCCCCCTTTGTCATAAGGGAAAACTAATAGAGAGACCTTCCCTCCTGAAAGTGGGTTTAGAGTCTACTGGCTTCATTAAGAGAATACATGGTGACCTTTTGCGGGCCTATTCACCCCGCAAATAGGCCCATTTTCGGTACTTCATTACTGTACTGATATATGCATCTACTAGATGGTCTTATGTGTGCCTTTATATTCCCTCGCAACCTAGCTTTCTCAAAAGCTTATAATGTGGGTGAATTTACTACATATATCATTCAAGACTTCTACCAAGCAACTGGCATTAAAATTGAACATCCTGAAGCATGTTCAAACTCATAACGGGTTAGCAGAGTCTCTGGTAAAGAGACTCCAATGGATTTCATGTCCATTGTAAAATCGCATTTGCCTGTTGATGTTTAGGGACCATCAAACTGCATTCCGCTTCGCTTATCACGATACGGCCGGCTTGTTGCCATATCTTATTGCTGATGCTGCTTGCTTATGGTTTACCACCAAGTCTTGATAAATGTGAATTTGATGAGCAAAACCTCATTGAAATTGGCACACAGTCTAAAGAAGCCTGAAGCTTCTGAGACCATATCATGGGACACAAAAGTCCTCATCTCGTTATGATCCGCATACTTTTTCTGTGTAAAGTTGAGATCCAGAAAATCCTTCACATTCAGACTAAAGTACATCAATTGACGGATAAATTTGCAGACAACCAGAAGATTGTTCGTTCACACGTCCCTGTTGCCAACACGCCAGCTAGGATTGACATTCCCAAAGATGGATGCAATCCACCGGCAGCAGAATTGGCTGTACCTCAATTGAAAAGAGGACGCCTGCCAGGTTCAAAATATAAAATTCCTCAAAAGAGGAAGATTCCTGGATATATCAAAATGATCCAACCACAGGATGCTGAGCTCAGACCAGTAACCTCTCCCATCATAATTTCCCCTGCAGAGGAAACAAAAGGAGAAAATTCATTATATTACGCGCGTACTGGAGAGGTACTGGACAGATATAGCACAGTCGTCGACGACGGTTTTGCTTTCGCTATTGCCGTTCACGTCGCTGAATACGACGATGACATCTTCCCACTTTTCTATAGCGAAAACGCATAGAATGGCCAAAGTGGGACGAGGCAATAAGAGTAGAGTTGGACTCACTCTTGAAAAGCAAAGTCTTTGGACCAGTAGTCCATACACCTGAATGTGTAAAAACCTGTGGAATATAATTCGGATTTCATAAAGAAATTGAAATGAAGGAAATGTGATCATTTTCCTACTAAGCCTACACTTCTCTGAAAAATCCAATACATGCAGCTCATGGACGTTGTGACTGCATATATATACGACAATATAGATATAGAGATCTATATAAAACTTCCAGAAGGGTATACTCTACCCCCAGAGATGAAAGAGAGACGTAGAAACGTCTTATCCATAAAGGCTACAAAGATCATTAGTTGATCTTAGCAATATTCTGCATGTGTATCTTTTTCGAAAGATCGTTGACATGATTTGTAATATTCGCCGTATATGTGGTCGATTTAAAGCTAATAGGATCTCCTGCAGAGACCATTTAGATAGCAGATAGCTTTAAGCATACCTTGTAAATGAAAAACCTAGGTATAACAAGGTATTATCTCGGCTTATATATTTAACCCCTTCGTGGTGGAACCCTTTAATATCTTTCATACACCTGGAGTTTATGAAGAATGATGTCCACTTGCATCCTATTAAAAATGGATACTTATGTATGACACCTTCCAGTAGCTGGAAGAGGGGGGAGGACATCCTAGGTCCCGAAGAGCCTAGCTCTAGTGTACTTGTTACACTTCTTTATCTGGCCAACTACACGTATCTTTGATAGAACGTCTCCAGTAAAGTTGTTAACCAGATACAGTGTTGCCCTAGAGAGCAACACTAGACCAAGGATAAGCTGCTTCTGTGCAACTTCCAAGTGTCAAGGAATATATATCGCATATGCAGGTTTAAAGATCAACGCGATGACTACAACACAATTGGCCGGCCACCTCCTAAATATCTACACATCATCCTCCAATGTCTACATCTTCTGAGAAGCTCATCATCCAAGAAGCAAGTATTAGAAACGCTCATCCAGGTCCAGCAGTACCTTACAGACACACTGAAGACTG
This sequence comes from Scilla litardierei, assembly GCA_030789695.1. Taxonomy (NCBI): domain Eukaryota; kingdom Viridiplantae; phylum Streptophyta; class Magnoliopsida; order Asparagales; family Asparagaceae; genus Scilla; species Scilla litardierei. Next base: position 116,490,223 of record CM061139.1, on the reverse strand, counting down.
ATTCAATGAATACTTTAGTGGCGTCATCTACCAACTTCGAAGAGCATTCCACTCCAGAACGCCACTGCTTTACTATAGGAGCTAGATGAGTGAAACTTATATAAGATGAGTGATGATTGTATTTTCTTTCAGAACATGATGGATGTATAGACAAATAGGAGATGATTGTATAGATACATAGGAGATCTGTAAGCCTGAAGCTTGTACAGATCAGGGGGAGTCCCTCGATAGTTGTACTCTTTTCCCTTAAGCTGCTGGTTTTTCCCACTGGGTTTTCCACAGCTAAGGTTTTAACGAGGCAACCACCGTGGCTCTGGATCCAGAAGTATCTACCCCATTAGCATAACGAATCCTGAAGTATTCATATGCTTAACCCAAGGTAATGGAGAGATGAGGGGGAGTGTTGTGAGTTGAGGGAGGCCTTTGGCCTCCCCCCTCAACATCTCACCATTACTCCCCACTAAGTTAGTGGGGAGTCCCTTGAACTCCTAACTCATCATGAGATTTCTATAAATAAAGTACCATGGCTATTGTCCATGGTTAATCCTCTCTAATTCTGTTCTAACATCTAATTCATTTTTTAGTTACATGTCATCGTCAATAATTTTTTAATCTGATTCTAGTCTCAATTATCATGCTTTAACCGTAGGGGATGGTGTAGCTGTGCACGGGACATAAAGACGTCATATTTCCACATGTTTTTTTTGAAATTTTTTAAATATGACGGATGTACACATTTTAAAATACTAAAACCCTAAATATGGGTGAACCTAGGGGTATTTAACACTCGATCCACACATTGCGAAAAATTATAGTTTTAAGCAACTTTTGAGACCGTTGAAGTTGCAAGGGTTAGATAGATGGAGGATCAATAGCATTGAATTCAGTTGATTTTTGATTTGTTGATCATCCATGAGGAGTACAACAATCCTATAAAAAAATTTCATAAAATATCGGAAGATGTGATTTTTATGCTAGCTATGCACGTGCATAGCTACATTTTCACCTTAACAATAATAACGCCATTTAGGCCTTTTGAAAAATAAGTTTAGTTGGCGGGCCCAATTTTTTCAAAAAAAATGAGGCGTAAGAATCAGATTATATTTTTGCAAAATAGACTAAACTTTATAAAGAGGTGATAAGAAGGGAGATGAATATCTTGATTTGATGTAAGAAAAATCTCTAGATGCTAATGCATGAAAAACAAGTATCCGATTTCACGATGTGACGTGATCATGATCTTACGTGAATTTTTAAACTTGTATGTGTTTATTTATTATTAGTATTATTTATTTTTATTTATTTATTACTAATTATTTTTTATTTTATTATTACTATTACTATTACTATTACTGTGATTATTTATTCTTTTTTATTTGTTTTTATTATTTTATTATTTTTATTTGTCTATTGGGACCATGAAGCTGACCCCACATTTTTAAGATGAAGATGATAATGATGATAAGTTTGAATTTGTTGGAAATCAAGAGAATGAGTAACCATGGCACAAAGCCATGGTTCTCTATTTATTCATAATAGTAGAATGCCAAGGGACATGGGATACCAAATGTCCCCATTAGTAAGCTTGAAGGGGAGTAATGGGGGATAAAGCTTTGGCCTCCCTCATTCATAACACTCCCCCTTATCCATCCATTACTTTGGTCTTAGCGTATAAAGCTAAGGGGGTGGATACTTCTGGATCCAGAGTAGACGTGGTTGCCTCGTTAAAACCTTAGCTGTGGAAAACCCAGTGGAAAAAACCAACAGCTTAAGGAAAAAGAGTGCAACCCATAGGTTAATCCCACTGATCCGTACAAGCCTTATTCTTGTAGGTCTTTCAGCTTTCATTAGAGGTGGACACTTCAGGGTCCAGAGTTAAATGAGGTTGCCTCATTAAAACCTTTGGCTATGGAAAACCCAATGGAAAAATCCATAGCTAAGGGAAAAAGAGTACAACTCTACTATCAACTCCCCCTGATCTGTACAAGTTTTAGGCTTGCAGATCTCCTATGTATCTATACAATCATTTTCTATTCGTTTATACATCCATCATGTTCTGAAAGCAAATACAATCATCACTCATCTATACAAGTTTCACTCATATCTAGCGGCTACTGGAAAACATTGGTACTCAGGAGTGATACGCTCTTCGAAGTTTGGTAGATGACTCCACGTATGTATTGTTTTACTCAGTCTATACCGTGTCGACAAGGTATTGCTGGACCTGGATGAGCGTATTCTAGATATGCTTTTTGGATGATGAGATTCTCAGACGATGTAGACTTTTGGAGGATGATGCGTAGATCTTTAGGAGGTGGCCGGCCATTTGTGCTTAGTCATCGCGATGGTCTGTAAACCTGCATATACGATATTTATTCCTTGGATGCTGATCCTTGACCCTTGGAAGTTGCGCAGAAGCAGCTTATCCTTGGTCCAGTGGTGCTCTCCAGGGCAGCACTATATCTGGCTAACAGCTTTACTACAGACGTTCTATTAGAGACACATGCAGTTGGCCAGATAAAGGAGTGTAAATAGTACACTAGAGCTAGGTTCTTCAGGACCCAGGATGTCCTCCCCCTCTTCCAGCGACTGGGAAGGCGTCATAAATAAGCATCCATTTTTAATAGATTGCAAATGGACATTTTTCTTCATAAACTCATGGTGTATGAAGAATATGATATGTATAAAAGGATTCCACCACGAAGGTGTTTAATCTGTAAGCCGAGATAATACCTTGTTTTGCCTAGGTATTTCATTTCGAAGGTATGCTTAAGGCTATCAGATATATCAATGGTCTCTGCAGGAGATCCTATTAGTTTTAACTCATCCACATAGACGATGACTAATATAAATCATGTCCCTGTTCTTTTGATAAAGATGCATGGGCAGATTTCATTATTAGGGAATCATTGTTCAGCAAGGAATTCGTAAAATCTGTTATACCATATTTTTCGTGATTGTGTAAGATCATATAATGATCTTTGAAGCATTTATAGAGGAGACGTTCATACGTCTCTCTTTTATCTCTGGGGGTAGAGTATACCCTTCTGGAAGTTTTATATAGATCTCTATATCTATATAGCCGTATAGATATGCAGTCACATCATCCATGAGCTGCATTTCTTGGATTTTCCAGAGACGTTTAGGCTTAGTATGAAATAAGAAAATGATCACATTTCCTTCCTTTCTTATTCTTATGAAAATCCAACTTATATTCCACAGGTTTTACACATTCCGGTGTATAGACTACTGGTCCAAAGACTTTGCTTTCAAGAGTGAGTCCAGCTCTACTCTTATTGCCTCGTCCCACTTTGGCCAATCTATGCGTTTATGCTATAGAAAAGTGGGTTGACGTCATCGTCGTATTCAGTGACGTGAACGGCAATAGCAAAAACAAAATCGTCGACGACGACTGTGCTATATCTAGCCAGTACCTCTCCACTACGTACATTATACAATGATTTTTCTCCTATTGTTTCCTCTGCAGGGGAAATCAGGAGGAGAGAGGTCGCTGGTCTGAGCTCAGCATCCTGTGGAGGGATTATTTTAATATTTCCAGGAATCTTCCTCTTTCGAGGAACTTTATCTTTTGAACCTGGCAGGCGTCCTCTTTTCAATTGAGGTACAACCAAAATTCTGCTGCCGATGGATTGCATCCATCTTTGGGGATGCCAATCTTAGCTGGCGTGTTGGCAGCAGGAACGTGTGAACGAACAAGCTTATGGTTGTTCGTGAATTTATCCGTCAATTGATGTACATTAGTCTAAATGTGAAAGATCTTCTGGATTTCATCTTCACACAGAAATAGTATGTAGATTATAACGAGATTAGGACTTTTGTGTCCCATGATATAGTCTCAGAAGTTTCAGGCTTTTTTTAGACTGCGTGCCTATTTTAATGAGACTTTGCGAAACCTATGTTGCGAAAGCTTCAATCTTATTCACCCACATTATCAGCTTTTGAGAAAGCTAGGTTGCGGGTGGACATAAAAGGCACACATAAGACCATCTAGTAGATGCATCTATCAGTACAATGAAGTACCGAAATGGGCCACTTGCGGGAGGAATATGCCCGCAAAGGTCATCATGTATTCTCTCAATGAAGCCAGAAGACACTAATCCCACTTTAAGGAGGGAAGATCTCTTTATAAGTTTTTCCTTTTGACAAAGGGGGACAAGGAAACTCAACCTTTTGAAGAATCTTCAGGTTCTCCAAGGGATTCATTTGATGATGCGTCCATCATCGCTCATCCAGGATGACCAAGTCTATTGTGTCAGAGTTGAAAACTCTGGCAATGAAAGGCACTTCTGGTGCTCAGTCGAGTTGGCTTTTTATAGGGTAAATATCTGTAATGATAGGGACCCGACGGGGGTCCAACGAATCATTTGTAGATGGTCTTCTAGCCATCCGTTTTGACGAGTTATATAATGATATTCACTATTATTATCCATAGTTTCCAAGGTATGTTCGTTTTAAACGAAATATGCTTGAAACTTGGGAGATTCCTATATGATTAAGGAGAGAAATTTGCATCGTATAGTCTCGTTGTATGTGGAAGCAATTATAATGCTCCACTAGTGCATCTAAGCACTGTCCATAATATATCACATTTCATCTATATATCAGAATGAATAGAAAAGCTAAATATGCATTCATAAAGTTCCAAAAAGGAAATACAGATGAAAGAAACTAGTATTTAAAATGCAAAGATAAAAAGCAAACTAAGATAAGGCTCAATCGAGCAGATCATCATTCTCGAAGTCTTGTGCAGTGAACTTGGTCAGATCTAGAATATCCGTCCGGTTTGTTTCAGGGGGAGGCTTCAGGCTCGCCTGATACATGTCCTGGAGGTGGCGAGGAATGCGACAGTTTCTGGACCAATGTCCAGTCATGCCACATATATGGCATTTGTCCTCCCAGTTCTTATTTGGAATTTGCACTGGATCAGTGTTCTTACGCCTCCATGTGAAGTTTTTCTTCCCATTGTTGTTGTTGTTCTGGGGTGGTGCTCTTGTTGGCTTCACTTCAGCTTTCTCTTTGTTCTTTCTAGCCTTCTTCTTGTTTTTCCACTTTTGGGGAGAAACATGGTGGGCTTCAGGGAGAGGGGCAACACCAGCAGGGTGCAGATTATGAGTGGAAAGTAGTAAGTCTCAATTCTGCTCTATCCTAAGAAGGCAAGAGAGCAAATCAGAGAACTTCGTGAAGTTGCGTTCACTGTACTGTTGCATGAGGATTGCATCTTTCTCGTGGAAAGAGGTAAATGTCTTTTTCAACATGCGATGCTCCGAGACTTCTTCACCACACAACTTCAGGCGTGAGGTGATATTATGAAGTGCTGAGTTGTACTCAGCAATGAACTAATAGTCCTGAAGACGGAGATTTTCCCACTCATAACTGGCACGTGGTAGTATGACATCAATATGATGACTATAACGTGCCTCAAGTGCTGTCCACAACTCAAGAGGGTCTTCTACCGTTAAGTATTCGGCCTTTAAGGTCCGATCTATGTGTCTCCCGATATAGATAATGGCTTTCGCCTTATACATGTCAGATACAATAGTAGTAGAACTGCCAGCTGGGCTGTGCCGCTGCAGGAGACTTGCTAGCAGTTGTCTCGGCTGCTGCGGGGGCCAAAATTGAGTGAAGGAGTGCCATTGAACGCAAGTGAACTTCAGGTCCACTCGCCAGCTCATGTAGTTCTTTCCTGCTGCGTCAAGGACCTCGAAATCGACGCTAGCCAATTTTGCCATTTATCTATGCAATTGAACATAAATGAATTAATATTTACGAAAAATAAATTCACGCAAAATAAATAAACAATCATGTGGGGATCGGCCAGATACCCTTAGAAACAAAATGTCCAAAAATGTCCGAATACAGTCCAAAAATGAAATACAAAAAGAAATGAAAAATACAACTTGAAAACCCAGTTTGGGTCCCAGCATAAAGCAGATTTCATCTCTGTCTTCAATTTGGCTGAGCTCCGGTCATTGGCATTTTACATTATAATCTCACTACAAAATCTCTCAAAACAGAAAAAGAAAGCGATGAATATAAAAAGGTGTATCTCAAAATGGCCGATCCCAAACCACAAGACTGAATTATTTACAACATCGACGCGGTTTATATATGCTACATGCAATATAAAAATCAACCACGCAAACACACAGGCATAATCAATACAATTATTCAACATCGCAAGCAATTTTATTGGATAAATATATTAAATTTACGTTAAAAAGTTACATGGACCATGGGGAAACGTCATTACCCGTTAGGTTAGGTACTAACCTAACGACAGAGTGATCTCAGGATCCTTGTAATTTATTAAAACATAAATTAAATTTTTATCCAATTAAAAGAATAAGGCGATTCATTACACATCAAATTCATTAACAAATTTCTAATTTGCGCCAAATACCACATAAACAGTTAATAAAACTCAATATCCTCACCCTGGTTTTCCCTGATTTTTCTGGATTTTTCCAGAATTATTTCGGATTTTTTCGGATTTTTTCCAGAATTTTTTGGAATTTTCAGGGTTTTAATAGGGTATTTCCTGAATTTAACGAATTCGTGTGGCGAGGATAATTTGAGGGGATTATTAGGAGAAGCTCAAGAAAATTGAGAGCTAAAGTGCTGATAACGTGTTGGAAATCAAGAGAATGAGTAACCATGGCACAAAGCCATGGTTCTCTATTTATTCATAATAGTAGAATACCAAGGGACATGGGATACCAAAGGTCCCCATTAGTAAGCTTGAAGGGGAGTAATGGGGGATAAAAATAAGGGGAGGCCAAAGGCCTCTCTCATTTATAATAGAATTATCTTTGGTAATCAATTATCCTTTTTTAAAAACTCACGTCTAATGGTAGTATACCACCCTAAAGAAGAAAGTCCAAATGTCAAAGAGGATGACATGCATGAAATCCAAACTTCTTGATGGGCCCTAACTGGTCGGCCTACTTAAGAAGAAGGCCATTATAACATATAAGTGCGATTACCAAAGTATTTCTCCATGTCATCTATATAATGCCATAATTTAATGGGTGGTATAACTCCATTTTCATTCTAACATCCATTCTCTTTATTTGAGATTATAAATTATATCTCTTTGAGCATCTCAATTGTCCAAGTCGAGGTCCCCAATCCGAGCTCGACTCTCTAATGCTCTTGTTAAGTATAATGTGTACATTACTGAAAAGTGGAAGAAAGGACTATCCAATCTATTCGGTTCCATTTGCGCATTACGTTGTCGTCTAGGTTTTTGACGCCGAAGCTTTCCCTTAATTAAAATTCATGGTCCTGGGATCCTGGGATCCTAGGATCTTGATATCTTCTATTTGAGATGGATGAATAAATATAATTGTAATTTTTACCACCATACATATTGTAATTATTTTTAGAGAATAATGTAGAAAAGGTGACATCTGATCTAATAGATCAGGTACCAATACACATAAAGTTGGAAATTACAAGCCCCACATGGGCTCACATGTGCTTGTACTTTCCACGGGCCCACTTTTTCGTGTCTTGCACATGATTGATTAGATTAGGTGCCACTTGATCTACATGAATCCCTTATTTTTATCCATAAATATATATCACATTGTACTCGAATAATGATAGACATTAGACACCGAATGAAAAATAAATAAATTATCATTTCTTATAAACGGGCTTTTTAGGCCCATTTGTATATTGGGTATCCACCCATTATGTAACACTACTTCTATAAATACAGGGCTAGGGGTTCCGTAGCCACCAGGTTTACAACACGTTATCAACACGCTCGAAGCTGAGCCAAACTTTTGCCGACGGACGAATCGCGACGCGAACGGGCTTCCTTCACCGAACGTTGCTAGATTTGGTGAGTATGATCTAGAGGTAATTTTTATTCCCTAGATCTAAACTTTTATGCGCATATGATTAGATCTAAATGTTTGGATCGATGTTTTGATTAGTATAGATCAGATTTTTATCTCAGATCTGCATGCTAAATCAACCCTTTAATGAAAAATCGATGTTTTATCAATAAAATTCAATTTTTTACGATGAAAAACGCTGTTTTGAAGACTAAAAATAGAAAAAGAAAAAAAATCATGTTTTTATCATCTTCTTCCCCAAAATTTTTCAAACCATAGAGGGATTTCTTCATCGCCACGCGGCCAGAAGCCGCGCACGCGAAATTCCCCCCAAGCGATCTACCCGCCGCCTGTAGCGGTGTCGTGCGACTGCCGCCTTTGGCGGCAGGGCTGCCGCCCGACGCGGCAGCCGCAGCTGCCGCCCCTCGGTGGCAGCCGCCGCTGTCGCCCGAAGCCGCAACGGCAAAACCCCCTACCCGCGCTCGTGAGACGCAAACCCTAGCCGTCCGAAGCGGCGACGCACGTAGTAAAACTCTAGCTGCCCGAAGCGGCGGTCCCTACGGTGCAAATGCTTTCCACCCGCACGGGCCCGCACGAACGATCGCCTCTAGAAACCCTAACTAGGGGTTTTCCTCAAAAACTTAGTTTTACAAGTTCTTTTCAGATTTAATTAAGTTTTTCTTCGTTAAAATCTGATTAATTACATGCTTTATAAATCATCACATTTTTTTGGATTATTTGATTAAAGATCCTGCGACCGCTCTGCCGTTAGTTAACTAACCTAACGGTGTATGACGTTGCCCAGTGGTCCAATAATTATTAAACGAAAGATTTTCATTTCCATTATAAAATGCATGTGATGATTAATTGCCTGTGATGATCAATTGCCTGTGATGATCAATTGCCTATGATGATTAATTGCATGTGATGATCAATTGTCTGCAATGAAATTAAATGCCTGCTACATTTCTCTGCGATGAGATGTATATTTTTATTGTCTCTAGCATGAATTTACGTTTAAACACTATAAATGCATGTGTAGAAAATTATATGCCTGCCGCATATTTAATGTTCTGTGATGAACATTTTATTTAGCATGCTAAAATCTCTATGATATATTTTTAATGCATGCAACATAAATATATGTCTGAGATGAAATTATTTATATACCTACAAAATATAAATAACATGTGTATATGTTTCAATTCATGTTAGCTGAGCATACATTCTTAAGCTCACATGCTTGATTTATTAGCAATGATAATTTAGTTTCTTTCAACTATTTTATTGAGCATAACTTTTAGCTTACAAGCTTCATATTATGTGTATGATAAATCATTAATTGTTGGATCTTGCACTCTTATATGATCATCCCATGCTCATACCCATGCTCATGATATGACGATATTTTATGACAACAAACCAATCATGATTTCAAAAAGTTTAACATCATATCCACTTTGACAAAATGAACCTGAAGTTCAAAATCAAATCAAAAGTCAACACCCTTTCATCCTAATAAAATAAAAATTTACAAATATGATGGATTATGCGAAAACCATTTATGTGATTTCTTTTAGAGATACGCATTTTGCGGTTAATAGATCTCTCAGATCTATGGTTTGTATAAACCAATATTGACACCAGCAGTTGTCATAACACTGCTAAACTCTTTTAGAGTAATCTCACTCTACAAGGTATGATTCTTGAATCTAGCCTTAATTTTAAGCGTACGCCCGAAGTCGTGGCTTAATAGATAAGTGAGAAATTATAAATTTCGTAACCACGTATTTGTTTCCCCTTGAGCATGATTCTATATCCACACAATACTTGAATGACTCAATAAATATGGCCTGTAGACCATACTTAAACATTCAAATAGACTTTTAAAAGTCTCTCATAAATTAGAAAAATGAAAATATAGAAACTAACTCATTTCCCTTGAATATGTCTACTTCGTAAGACCAATATTCATTCTTCCTTATAAATGACAATAAGGAAGACTGAAAATAGGGGAAGTCTTGAATAAAATGAGAAAGGGAAGATATGATATACCTCGACATGGAGTATGCAATGGCAAACCATTATCAGACTAGAAGTTCTGATAAGACTCATAATGCTTTTTGCAACATGAATGGACATTAACTTATGTCATATAAAAATATATACATATATAGTCTAAACAACGAAAGTCAATTGACCTTATGTATATTTAGCTACTCCCCGAGGACAAATAACTTTGAAAACATATTTAATCTGTTGTCATAACATAAGTCTAAATGAGCATAATTGTAGACGCATGCTTTTTAAAGAGCACACATCATACTATGAAACTTGTTGCCGTAACATAATTATCGAGTATTCTCTTGCAGTATATATGTGTTTAAATGCATTAGCACAATATTTCTTATTGATTTCATGCTTTTTACGTATTTTATTTTACTGTGAATGATTTGTTATCCAGAATACTCCTAAAATGAGGATGCCATGTACTCTCTGAAACTTATAAAGTTTCAAAGGATATTCGTCAAAACGAAATCCCTAATGACTCAAGAACCCAATAAAGCCTGAAGCTTTGTCCAACTTTGATCCGCATATAGTCAATGTGAAGATGTAATACTTCACAGTTTGAACAAAGTTCAACTATTACCGGACAAAAATTAACTTGAGCATCTTAATGGACTTTCAAAGTCCCACATAAATTCAAACAGAGGAATTAATTTGGAACATCAGAAGTGTCCAGAATCGACCAACTTTGGATCGACGTCACCCTGGATTGATGATGCAAGACATCATTAACGAGACGAACCCGAAGATTCTTCAAGAAAGGGTGAAACTTTCATTGTCCCATTCAAAAGGGAAAAATAATTGCGAGATCATCTCCATTCAAGTGGACATTGACTCTTCTCACTTCCTCAAACGAATTTAAGATGATATACTATCATCATTAGAAGAATGAGACCTTTAGGCCTCGTAAGAGTATTTGAGGGATAAAAGTAGACTCACACACTCCTTACATATGGCTAATGATGTACCTTAGAGTACTCATCCACATATCCTCTAAAAATAGTCATTTTCAAACCTATTATCCAACCGCAGTCCAGCTTTTTCAAAGCAAATGGGACACATTACTAAATGGCGGGAACATTGGATAATACTGGGAAATCAAACTATATTTGCAACTGGAAAAATATTGAACACCCTGACGTTTGTGTTCATATCCAAAAATGGGTTACATAAATCATTAAAATGATTTAAACTGGTTACTTATCCATTAAAAACCCAGTTGTAGGTGACCATGTGGAAACATGCAATTACAATGCAAACCATCAAAACGCCTCCTTAGAACCTATTTATATGAGTCTGATCACCTCATATAAACAGTTTCCGAGAACCCCTAACGGGGGAAGCATTTAGAGCACATCTTATCGATTGTGCCATGATGAGTATATATCCCCATATCACCACTATAGACCATCAAAACACAGAACTATTTATCGGAAGTAATTACCCCAGATAAATAGATTCTGAACACTCTGAACAGTGGAAGCATTTAAAATCACTTCTCCTAAGACGTGCATTGATGTGCCCTATTTTAAAGACTTGATGAGATCCTGAAGATCCTTCATAACTTTAATTCCCCAGCATTAGGTTCAACAAAAATACTATAATCATCCATGAGCCTGAAGCTCAATTTGACCATTTAAAACATTAATACCTATGATCTGATTATCATGTATTGTGATGAGATCCTGAAGATCCACACTTATGAAACTGTTAAACAGTTATCAGACATAGTTACTGACAATATAAATATTGTCAAATTCACACATCCCTGCTACTAAAAATCCAGCTAGGATTGACATACCAAATATAATGGATGCAATCCACCAGTAGCAGAAGTGGATATCCTCAATGGATGAGAGGACATACCACGAGGATCCAAAGCGAGAAATAACTCCCGGAGACCCTATAACAACACCACCACAGGAAAGAGAGCTCATCTCCATATCCCCTCCCTTTGCAGAATCTCCAGAAGAGATGAATCTGGAATGAATTGAATATTGTACGTACATGGAGAGGTATTTGGATAAAACACACTTGTCGACAATTACTCACATTTCATTTTGCCATAGATCTCATTCCCAATCTCCGTTTCCCGAAGTAAACGCAAAGCTGTGGCCAGATTATGTGGAACGAGGCAATAATAAGTTGAGCTGGACTCACTTATGAAATGTGAAGTGTTTGGACCTGAAGTCCTGATATCAAAAGATATCAAACATGTGGGTTACCGAGTATTGTATAAATAAATAAAATCGTATGCTATAAGCAAACGATATAGCTTAGAGGTTTATTTTGCAGAAAACAGGAAGTAACCATGTAAGATGAGCTTAACTCACTTACAAAATTATTTAACTGATGCATCAGGCTCCCTGGTCATGATCGTAAAAACCATGCGATTGGCAAAGAAAATTTTAGGCTATGTTGCTATGGATAATATGACAACATACCCTTACGAATTACCATCTTAAAGATGAAACTATCATCTTGAAGATGAACTATCATCATTAAGATGAAACCATCATCCTGAAGATGAATTATCATCCTGAAGATGAAATATCATCCTGCAGATGAAACCATCAACCAGAAGATGAATAATCATCCAGCAGATGAATTATCATCCAGAAGATGAAATTATCATCCTGGTTGATGAAGAAACATAGATAATCGCAATCCACTAATACACCTACTGGTCATATAGATGCACATTAAGACCCCTTCCGTTCGCTGTAAGAAGGGAAGGATATCCTAGGTCCTGAAGTGCCTTACTCGAGTGTCTTTTGTACACTTCTTTATCTGGTTAACTGCATGCGACTCTAGAAAGCATTGGCAGTAAACCCTTTAACCAGATACAGTGCAACGCCTGCAGCGCACCACTGGACCAGAGATATGTAGCTTCTGCGCTACCTCCAAGGGTCAAGGATCATCCAACATGTTAAATGTATTTGCAGATACAGGTTACAGATCATCGTGATGAATACAACAAAGGAACGACCAACTCCTGGAGACCAGCAAAGCATGCTTCCAAGGCAACATCAATCCCACCATCCCGAGAGGCTCATCGATCCAAGAAGCAAATCATAAGTACACACAGCCAGGTCCTACAGTACCTCGCAGACACAGTGACGACTGGGTCAGAGACGTGGTGCTACCTACCGAGTTTGCAGACCACTCCTCTTCAGAAGAGCTCCCTCAGATTCAGTAGCTGCCATAGATGAGCGATACTTGTATAGATGATCGATGTCTTGTATAGATGTGCGATGCCTTGTACTTTGTACTTATTATCGGAACACTGTAAGAGATTGATGTATAGTTGCTTAGGAGATCTGCAAGCCTGCAGCTTGTACAGATCAGGTGGAGTCAAATGTAGTGTTGTACTCTTTTCCCTTGGCTATTGGTTTTTTTCACTTGGTTTTCCATAGCTAAAGGTTTTAACGAGTCAACCTCATTGACTCTGGATCCAGAAGTATCCACCCCTAAATACTTCCACTAAGCAGGGAAAGTTATGGAAAACTGTACTCTTTTTCCTTGGCTATTGGTTTTTTCCCACTGGGTTTTCCATAGCTAAAGGTTTTAACGAGGTAGTTACCCTAACTTAGGATCCATAAGTATCCACCTCTGATGATATCCATCGATCAGGAGAAGTTATAGAGACTTGTACTCTTTTCCCTTAGCCACTGATTTTCACACTGGGTTTTCATGGCAAAGGTTTTAACGAGGCAAGAACTCTTAACTTAGGATCCAGAAGTATCCATACCCCCATGATCAGATAAGCTCTATGAAACCTGAAGCGCTCACATACGGCTTACAACAATGGATGGATAAGGAGAAGTGTTATAAACGGGCTTTTGTAGGCCCATTTGTATATTGGGTATCCACCCATTATGTAACCATACTTGTATAAATACAGGGCTACTGGGTTCCGTAGCCGCCAGGTTTACAACATCCTTTTGTTTTTTCTAATTATACCCTTATTTTGACTATAATTTTCATGTGAAAATATTAAATATATAGGATACTATTATCTTGTCTTATTTTTAATCAACTATATCTTTTAGTTAGCGGTGGGGCTACATGGGGGGCAACTGTCGCCCATTGATTTGAAAATTTACCACATGTGTATTGGATTGCTCAAACAATCACTTTTGATGGGGCTTTGTTTACATTTAAAGATTATTGATATCTTGTATTTCGACATATCAAATTAAAGTCCAAATGTTATCCTAAGCCAGACCAGGCATGATTTTTTTTTGCATAAGAATTATCTTCTCTCCATAACTTGCATTATTTTTAAGCTTTATTTTTATTTTTGTCCCAAGTACTACTTAATTTCTCATCTTATCTTTATTTCTCTTTCATTTGAAATTTATCATAGGGAGTTTCTTAATAGAAGAAGAAAGAATACGTTGAAAGAGAACTTTTTTTACTTGGATTAAGAAAAGCTTATTTTGTGATCCGTTCTTAAATGATCTCACAAACCTACACATAACACACAAATCCGCTTGCCCAGCGGATTTTTTTGAGTGTCTGTGTTTATTTATGGCATGAAACAACCAGCTGAAAAACACCCTAGATGGTTGTTGGGGGTGAATAGGGTGTCTTGCACAAATAAAAATTTAAGTATGGAATAATCAAGCAAATAATCAGAATATCACACAAAGTATAAATTTTTAACGGAGTGGCTCCCGGCCTAGGCTCCCGGCCTATACTCCGATATCAACCCAGAGCATTTAAAACCCCTTTTATAACCAAAAAATAGAATTTGATCACTCTTGCAGATGGTGATCGAACCGTACAAATATCGTTCAAGGAAAATAATGCTTAACGATAATGTCTGAATGAAGTTATTCGATAATACAATCTCACACCAAAAATAATCTCACTAATCATATACAGAGAATAAATTCAAGAAAAATATCACTGTGGTGTAGATCGTGTCGTGATGAACGTGTATGCAAACTGTGCTCCAATCCGACGTCTGTAGAGAAAGTAATGAACTTTTTAGCTTCTCGTCTGTAAATCTTCTTCATCTTCTTCTTTCTCTAACTTTGATGAACTTTTTGAGCTTGGAAGGAGGAGGATGTTTCGGCTAGCAAGGGGATGACGGCTCAAAAATTTCGGCTAGAGTCCTTCCTCTCAAAGGGAGGAGTCTCTTGCTTTTATAGAAGATTAGAATTCATCTTCAAGTTAGAATCTGCAATCTTCAAATCAAATTTCAAATCTTTAATTTAAGTCCTTTTGATTTGATCACTTTCTTTTAATTGAAAACCCCAAAGAAATTGATCTTTGTTGTGAAGGAGAAACAGGTTTGGAGAAGGATGAGGCTAGGAAACCCCTAGCCTCCTTTATATAGTATTCATATTGGTTACTCATGTGGGTGGATACCCAATATGCCCAATGGGTCCTATTCATAACACTTTCCCTTATCCAACCAACGTGGTATACTCGACTTATGAATACTAAATGATTCATTAGTACTAATGAGTATCTTAAAGGGTGGATACTTCTAGATCCAAGTTAGGAATGACTGCCTCGTTAAAAACCTTTAGCTATGGAAAACCCTGTGGAAAAAAGCCAATAGCGAAGGGAAAAGAGTACATCGCTCCATAACTTCCCCTGATTTGGGGATGTGTCGAGGGGTGGGTACTTCTGGATCCAGAGTCAATGTGGTTTCCTCGTTAAAACCTTGACTATGGAAAACCCTGTGGGTAAAACCACTAGACAAGGAAAAACAGTACAACTCTACAGTTGACTCCCCCTTATCTGATCAAGCTTCAGGCTTGCAGATATCCTATATATCTATACACTAATCTCCTATGCGTCTATACATCCATCTCATCTGCAACATTCCGAAAGCAAATGTAAAGTACAAACATCATTCATCTATACAAGTTTCACTCATATAAGGCAGTAGCTGAAACTAAAGGAGTGCTGCGAATTTGGTAGACAGCTCCACGTCTCAATCGTCATTGTCTGCGAGGTACTTCAGGACATGGCTTTGTATATTCTTGAACTGCTTATTGGATGATGAGCTTCACGGGATGGTAGGAGGATGTAGACTTGGGAGGATTCTGTGTAGATCTTCAGGAGGTGGATGTCCCTTTTATGCTATTTATCGCGATGATCTGTAACCTACATATGCAAATACATTTAACATGGAGGATTTATCCTCGACCCTTGGAGATAGCACAGAAGCTACATATCTCTGGTCCAGTGGTGCGCTGCAGGCGCTGCACTGTACCTGGCTAATAGCTATACTACTAAACGCTCAAAAGAGACGAATGCAGTTGGCCAAGTAAAAGAGTGTTTCAAAGATACTTTAGGTACTTCTGGACCTTATATATTCTTTCCCTCTTCCAGCTAACTGAAAGGAGTCTTTTAATGTGTATCCATACAATTAAATAGGTGTATTTAGTGGATAATGATTTTCATGTTTCTTCATCAATCGTCATTGTATGAAGTTTTCATCTTCGGGATGATTAATAATAGTTCATCTTCAGGATGATTAATGTTATTTTCAGGATGATAGTTCATCTCTAGGATGATAGTTCATCTTCAAGATGATTAATGTCATCTTCAGGATGATAGTTCATCTTTATGATGATAGTACATCTTCAGGATGTTGTATTCTGTAAGCCAAGTATTTATGCCTAGCTAGGACTTTCATAGCATAGCATATCATTTTTGATAGATAGGCTTTAACAGATATTTCGGTATTTTCTCTTCAGGAGATCCGATAATATTTTGAGTTATTAAAATAATCTCAATTCTTTTAATTTTCTCTCTTAAAAATAATACTGTTTTAAGAGGTGCAAACAACAACCTTTTAGTATGTGTCCTTTAAGGATCTCTGTCTAGATTATCTTTCCTTTGTTCATATTTTTAATATATGTCCCAGGAAAAAGGAAAGTAAAGAAAAATTTTATACAGGCAGTTGAAAAAATTTTATATAGGTAATGTTGTCACATCCAATAGCAACATCAACCAAAAATTCACTCTTTTTGCCATTCGTTGGGTTACGCCTTGACAAAAACCAATCGATGCATCAGATTCATCTTGTAAGTGAGTTCAGCTTATCTTACTTGATTACTTCCTGGTTTGAGCGATTTATACCTTTAAAGCTATAGCAAATTAAAATGCTTATAGCAAACGATTTTATTATAATTCTCCTACAATACTCAGTTATCCCACATGATTTGATATCATTTTTGATATCAGGACTTCAGGTCCATACACCTCATATTTCATAAGTGAGTCCAGCTCACCTTATTATTGCCTCATTCCACATTATTATAATTTGGCCAAATCTCGATGTTTGCTTCAGGCAAAGCAGAGTTGCGGAAATGATATTTTATATTTAACTGGCAAAGTGAAATATGAGAGAATTTGTCGACAAAATGTGTTCTTTCTTGCCCAAAACTCACCATATGCGTACTATAATCATTTGATTTCTCCCAGAAGTGTCTCCTTCACGACGTGAAGGATCCTGCCAAAACAGAGTTAGGATCGATAATATGAAGTTTAGACTTACGCTTGCGTACGCTGCATGGTAGTCTACGAACTTCGCCTTCGGATTCGCCACGACGGATCGAGTCTACTCACGAACGGAGTAAGGCTACTAAATCCACAATCTAAATCTCTACTTTAGATTAAGAACTTGGATAGAGGGAGAGGAAATATTTCTGCAGAGCTTCGCTAGGATGAAGATGCATGCATGAATTTCATGCAAAAGGTGTAAGGAAAATGGCTACCCTTGGGTCTTATTTATAGCCCCCAAGGTAGTTATTTTAGGGTAAGTTGTTCCTTTGGAACAACTTAATTAAGGTGTACCATGATGCATGGCACATTATAAGCTTAAGTTATACCATATGCATGGTACAACATAAGCTTAAGATATTCCCCCTTTATTAGCCATATGTCGCATGCATTTATGTATATATAATGCGACTTTCCCACTCATACAGAGATCCTCTCCGCAAGGGAACAGATTCCCTTTGCACACGACTTCGTGTGCGCGACGTTCGAGGT
Source organism: Scilla litardierei (assembly GCA_030789695.1). Taxonomy (NCBI): domain Eukaryota; kingdom Viridiplantae; phylum Streptophyta; class Magnoliopsida; order Asparagales; family Asparagaceae; genus Scilla; species Scilla litardierei. Next base: position 116,472,269 of record CM061139.1, on the reverse strand, counting down.
CCGTATTCCCTCGTACATCCCCCACAAGGGTGTACAAACGTCTTCCATATCCAACATCTCCCACTCACACTTGAGGGGATTGTAAGAGAACGTCTTTCCCTTAGTTCTTTCATCTATCATACCGAGAAATAGACCGTGCGACCGTCATGCGCGTAGAGTCTGTTGTTTTGCACTTGTTAGAGATACACAACGACCTCGAAGGTGCAAAGTTGAGTAGTTCAACGCATGCTTTACCCTAGATTATTTCTTCACATTTCTTGTACTTTATATTCAACAATTGAATCCCATCTGGATTACAATTGGCTGGCCAGCTTTGAATCATTAAAGTCCAAATGCGAATATGAAATCAATCTTCCTCTTCTTGCGAACCTTCTGATCTTGACTTGATTCGCTTTTCTAACGTGCCCCGCCGAGCCGAATTACCATAGCCCATTAGCAACACGCTAAGATAGCGATCATCTCGTCAAATCTAAAGGAACCAATTGGAGTCCTTGAGGGTAAGAGTTAAGACCCGTATGGCCTTTGAGTCTCACATAATAGCAAACACTATTGCTACTAACTCAGTGGTCGAAATGCATACGTGGTATGAACACGTATTACAACATCACTCCTTTCCCAGGGAGAGTATGTCTTAATGATGTTGTACGGATGAAAGATCAGACACCACAGTGCCTATCTTTTGAGTCCCCTTACTACTCAGGAAATATTCCCGGACTCTCATCCTGCATAAGACAGATAAGATTATAAAATCCAATGAGATCTTTTTATCCTTGTGATACAGATCTCAGATCTTTTGTAAGCATCCATATGATGCAGATCTTTCATTCGACTATCTTGTTAAAGTCATGACTCTAAATCATTCGTCTAAATGATTTTGACTTTAAACTAGTCTCATCTCTATCTTATCCATCTGATAAGATAAGGCGGTTGCTCATGTGAGAGAAGACTTAAAAGTCAAAGTCGTCTATCCTTTGCTATCAGTGGTTATTGGCCGGACGTGCTGAAGAAGTGAAGGTTCTAGGACGGGTAAAGAATATGGACAGATCTAGAATGGGTCCTTAGCAACCAAGTTGCAATAAGGTTCTGGATTTGAGCTCACTTTCCTGTGGTGGTATAGCTTTTTCGGTCTCTAGGAGTAGATTTCTCTCTTTGGAGACTAGTGGTATGTCCTCTCATCTCTTAAGGACATCCACGTCTGTTGCTAATGGATTGCATATATGTCAATCCTAGCTGGATTATTTGCAGCAGGGATGTGAAAGTTTGACAATATTTAAATTGTCAGTCTGATTATAATCAGATCATATGTATCTACTTTTCAAATGGTCAATTTGAGCTTCAGGCTCATAGATGATTTGAACCAAATAGGGAATTTGAAGGATCTTCAGGATCCTTATTACCATCAACACACAATGTATAAGATGTGTACTAATGCCTTACTCATAAGAGATTTTGTAATCTATTCAACAAAGGTGGTTAGTCCTGATGAATGTGTTCACTTTATGGTATCATGACGATTTATGTAGTGTTGCTTCAGGAACACGGACACAATGTTGCAGACGTACTATCTTTAAGATGTGCTCTAAACCCATTCTTATATGGAGTTGATCAGGCTCATATAAAAAGGTTCTAATGGTGTGTTTAGTTGAGTGTACGCAACCACTGTTGCTAATTATTTATGATTTCCCATTTTTATCCAATGTTACCACTATTTTTTTAAAAAAACGTGGTTGGATAATGACCATTTTAGAGGATATATTGATGAGTACACTAAATGTACATCATCAGTCCTATTAAGGGAGTGGACAAAGCCTATTTATATCCCTTAAATACTCTCAAGAGACCTAAAGGTCTTCATTATCTTTAATGATGATAGTAAATATATCATCTAATTTATTTTTGAGGATGTTATGAGGGTCAATGTCCACATGAAGTGGAAATGATTTCATAATCTTTTAACCCATTTATATGGGATAAAGAAAATGCACCCATCTGAATAAACATTGTTTTCTTCAGATATATAGGATTTGTTTAAACAAACATCAATCTTGGGTAGCATATTTATCGTTCCTAAGTTAAGACTTGGACGATTGTGGACACTTCAGGTGTTCCAATTTTTCCTGCTTTTGAATTTATTTTGGGACAAAGCTTCAGGCTTTATTTATTTTGAGAGTAATAGACATCCTCTTTTTAGAGTATTCAGGCTTAAAAAGTCCTAAATTAAAAAAATAGAAATCACAGAAAATATTTTCTAAATGACTTATACTGAAAAATACTTTTTAAAAGTATATATAAACACTTAAAACTCACTAAGAAATATGTTATGTCAACAGATTAAAAATTGTGTTTATAAAATTTATTTGTCCTCTAGGAGTGACTAATTATACAATAAGTAGGTCGACTTTCTTCGGTTTAGACTAGCAATGTATATATATTTCAATGGCATAAACTAATTACTTTTCATATTGCAAAAGCATTATGAGTACTTATCAGATCTTTTGGTTCTGATCTTAGTTTGCCATTTCCTACTCCATATCGAGTAATATTTTCCCTTATTTTTTATTTCAGGTCATGTTTGATCCTGAACTTCCCCTGATTTCAATTTTCCTTATTTATAAAGGACAGTGAAAATTAGTCTTGCTAAGGATACATAAACATGGGTTTGAGCAAATTATTTTATACTTCTACTTTTCTAATTAATTAGAGACTTTTAAAAGTCTATTTGAATGCTCGAATATGGCTTCAGGCCATTTTCTTGAGTCGTTCAAATTGTATGTGGATAGTTAATCATGCTTAAAGGGAACAAATACGTGGGTGCGTAATATATTTCTCACTTATTTATTAAGCCACAACTTCGGTGTATGCTTATATTCAAGGCTAGATTAACAAAAATCTTTCCTTGTAAAAAATAAAGGAGAGTACTCTTTTAAAGAGTTTAGCGGTATTATGGAAAACTTCTGGTGTCCATATTGGATTATATAGATCATAGATTTGATAGATCAATTTACCGCGAAGTGTGCATCTTTTATAAAGATAGCAGTTATAATATTCGCATAATCCATCGTATTTGTTTTGTTTTGACATTTAATATGATGTGAACTTCTGGTTCAATTTTCAACAAAGATATGATATTTAAACTTGTTGAAATATTATTTAATCTGTTTGTGCCATAATATATCATCTTAGTATGACTATTAACATGAAAAACAATTATATAAGAAAATAGACTAAGTTTTAACATGCAAACAAAATATTAAATCAACTGTGCATTAATCTAGTTGTTCATAAGATGTCTTGGATTTTTATGACGCATACCCAAAAATTTCATGGGAATTTAACCCAAAAAAGAAAATTTTATGGGTACGTAGTGGCGGCGGATGCTTCTGGCCGTCCGCGGTATGCGCCGTGTCAATTAGATTATGTTCATAAAAATTTAAACTGAACAACATGTCATTCATCGTTAACGACAAATAACATTTTATCCCCCAAAATATTAATATTTATTGTAACCCCCTCCTAATTACTTTCCCGATGTTTCAGGAATTTTCCAGAATTTTTTCCAAATTTTTAAGGAATTTTCTGGAATTTTTTGGGATTTATTCGGTAATTTCTGAATTTAATATATATTAAAAAAATATTTTATAAAGATTTCAGAAATTAATTAAAATAATATCAGGCCAGCGGGCTTCGGGCCCGTTAAACATGTTTCCTCTTTATTTATGTATATTTTTACACTTTTTGTTGGCTGCAGGCCCAACAAAATAAGAGGAATATTAATATTATTTATTAAAAATAAATTAATTTGTGTTCACGGGCTTCAGGCCCGTTAGGATACTTGTTTATTGATTTTCAAGAAAATCTATGGGTAAGCCCACTCAACAAGTTAAAATTAATTTAAATTTTAATTATATTTCAGTGTGGGCTTCAGGCCCATCTAGAAAAAGGGGAAAACAATTTTAATTTTAATACATTTGTATTTATTTGGTGGGCTTCAGGCCCATTTGGGGGTTCTAACATAATATCAATCAACTAATCTGATTTTTTTCTTATTGGGCTGCTGGCCCAAGAAAAAGGCTCATGAGTGTAAAAATCTGAGAATTATTTTTGTTTGGGCTTCGGGCCCAAAACAATTTAATTTCAGTTTTATTTTATTTTATTTTTATATTTTTTAGTTGGGCTTTTAGCCCAACAGTCCAAAATGGGCTTCCCCTAACCCTAACCCTAATTTTGGGTTAGGGTTTGGGGAGGGGGTAGCCGCCACTGGCGGTTGGCCCTCCCCAGCCGCCGGCCGCGGTCCACGGCCGTCGGTCGCGCCTGCTGGGCGCGGCTGGGGGCCGCGGGTGGTGGCTGCGCCTTCTGGGCGCGGCAGTTTCCACCGCCGCGCCCGGAGGCGCTGCATGCTTTTTTTCTGTCGGATTTGGTCTTTTCTGCCGGGATTTTTGGGCGGATTTTGCGTCGGATCTGTCGGATCTTTGGCGTGGAGGGGCTATCGGCTTCAGGCAGTTCATGGGTTTATCAGATTTTGATTTTTAAATTATGGGACATCATGAACAAAATTCTGCACAAAATGATCTAATAAAAATCTACCAAATAACAAATAGATTGGCTAAAAATTAAATTTTTAATCAGTTAAGCATTTAAACAATTACGTTTTTGATCTAATAAGTTAGATCCATACATAAACAATCATTTATTTATTCTAGAGCACATACAAATTGAACTTTTATATGTTATCAGATCTAGAAAAACGTTTATGCTTACCCACTAAATCTGTCCGCCAGATCTAGCGAAGTTTGATGAGGCATGCCCGAAAAGAAACTCTGCATCGCCTCGCGTAGCTTTGTGTCGCGAAAAAAATTGACGGAGCTTCCGCCGAGCGCCTTCCTCTCACGAGCCGTCGCTTCTTCCATCGAGCGTGATCGTGCTGACAACGTGTTGTGAAGGAGAAACATGTTTGGAGAAGGTTGAGGCTAGGAAACCCCTAGCCTCCTTTATATAGTATTCATATTGGTTACTCTTGTGGGTGGATACCCAATAGGCCCAATGGGTCCTATTCATAACAATCTTCGATATCAATAAAAACTCGTAGCCATCATAGAAAGACAAATCTGGATGTTTCACTAGTCAAACTGGTCAAATCTAGGCTAATCTGGATTTCACCATATGTGGCATGACTGTGTTCATTTAGCATGGTCATGCCAAAGGAACAGTACATTGTTAAGGGTTTTTACAGCTGTGGCACAGCTATTCGGATTTGGCACAGTCGTGCCAAGTCAACATTAACTTTTCTTCAGGAGTGCAGACTGGGCAAGGTCGTGTTGGTTTGGCACGACCGTGCCAAACCCTATTTTGCCCATTTGAGCTTTATTTGACCTCCTTTTGACCTGAAACTCAGTAGATAAACTCATTATAGCCATATGATTTGTTTGGCATCATCAAAATTAAGTTTTGACCTTAGTTAGTGAGCTAAATTAGGCGAACACCAGCATCATGGATCTATCCTATTAGTTATTAATTCTTCATAAAAAATTCCACTCGAATCGTTTAATTCCTTTTTATCAACAAAGGTCCACACTTAGAATAATAATTTTTCTTGAGTACGGGTCCACGTATCATTATCAATCAGTCAATTTCTTGATGCTAGAGTTGATCCTAAAGAGATCCCACTTCCTCATGAATTTATCTTGAATCGGGATCTTTTGACTCAACTTTATCCTAGTTTTGTCGAGGGTGCACCTCCCTTTTTCACCTTTAATTGGTCAAAATACGTGGATTTTTTGAGTTTTCATTGAGGATTAGATCCAATAACATGATTTCTATGGTTAAGCGATGTTGATAATCATCATTTAGCTATAGCAATTCTTTTCTTGATTGCCGATTATGTCTCTAATCAAAAGGTCGTATTCGATGATGTCTCTTTAGCAAATCCTCTGCTAACCCAAGCAAACAGTCAAATATCGGTCCCACATTTATTTGTGAGGATACACCTAATGGGTTAAAGACCATATCAAGTGGTGTTCCATCTTACAATCAGGGTATGTCTTGTCTAGACAATATTGAAATGATGCCTTTATTCCCATGTCTTTTATCTATCTTATCACCCGTTCTGATTTCATGTTTCTGTAAAATATATACACAAATATTTTCTGCATTATAACTGGAACCCCCTTTTCTGGATCCATCACACTTCTATAACTCGATCCCTTTCACCTATAGGTATTTTTAGAGAAGTTCCTTTTTCAGTGGATACTTGAATGCCAAGTATGGTTAGTAATAACATATCGTCTGGGGCATACAAAGATTTGTTCGCTTCCTGAGGCATTAATTTATCTACTAAAATATCACGAGCTTCTATCCAAGATCATAGCATCATAATTCCATTTTTGGCTAAATTTCGGAGTAAATGAGATTCTAAATGCAGTATTTCTTTAGTGATTCATTCAAGCTTTGGCTTATCACATGATTCTGAATTTTTTATTTCTGTATGCAAAAAGAATTATAAATATCTTCATACATCATATGTTTGCTAATCAGTTCTACGTCTTCAGAATTATAACCTTCTTATTGCATATAAGCTACTAATACATTTTTTTCCTAAAGCGAGTTTCCTGCTCACTGTAGCCGCACCATCAGTTAAAATTTGTTATTTTTAATGCATTTACCCTACCAAACCTAAGGTTTTTGATGTATACAAGTGTTTTTGTTGGAACATTGATACATAACTAATGGAATGCTTATAGTATCACCATTGCCTCAGAAAATGATCTTACAAGTGTCAGTATAAATAATCTTTTCATCGCGCTGGGCTATAATGGAAACACCTAAATCTAGAGCCATATGATGTTCTTGCCTACTTCTAACAATGCACTTCTTGGACTGAGAAAGAGGAAATGCTTGGCGCTGCATATTAGAACTTATTAAAGCTCGATTCGCATCGTTATGCTTAATAAAAGGAATGAGGGAAGCTCCGATAGAAATATATTGGAAAGGAAAAATGAGGATCAGTTCCCTTAAACTTATGTCCCTTGAACTTTTTTATTGGGATAAAAGACAAGCTTATTTTTCAAACCATTCTCAGAGGATCACTTTCACACACACACACACACACACACACACACACACACATGAAATTAATGGATATTAGATGGTAAGTAAAAGTTTTCTTCTGTTGCAATTTATGTGATGGCATCTCATTGGATATTAGATGGTAAGTAAAAGTTTCCTTCTGTTGCAATTGATGTGATCACATCTCATTGGGTAGAACAAAAATGTAAAGTACAACTCATGTACTTCTTTCCTATCATATATCATATGCGAGATATCTCTCCTATACACCGATGTAATATGTTCTCCTTCACATAGTATAAGTGATCATGTGTGATGTACTATCACAGCTTATGAAGGAAAACTGGCCAAGTTGGCACATGTAAGAGATGACTCTTATGTGTCAATGATGCTTCGTAAATGTATATTTCTCTTTCAAGATTGACTTAACATTTTAGAAAATGATAACTAAACATAGAGTGCTATTTACACTACACTATTTGCTATATGAATCACACTTCTAAACATAATACATTTATTTTTAAAAGTTGCTAACAACAATACATATCCTTTCAAAAATTTCACTTTTGCCCTTCCTCTCTCTTAATCACTCTGTATTTACCGCTTGTGAACTCCAAGACCCTCCTGGCACCCTCTTCACTTCCATCACCGCCACCTCTTCATATTCGTCCTCCATTCATCCACTTGAGCTCAACTGGCTCCTCTGTCCCCTCTTGTCATCCTTGTCCTCTGTCACCTCATCATATGGTCTTCCCCTCCTTATATTTCAAAATTTCAAGTAAAGTAATAAAATCAAAAAAATTGGATTCATTAAACTCCGCCTCCTCATCTACTCCTCCACATTCTCATCCTCTTCGTTGGCTGATGTGCCCAAGTTCTCAAACCTGAGCATATGAATATGTGCTCGGGCATTCATACCCTAGCACACTGTTTGTTCGTGTATTAAGACACGTGCATAATTTGTCTTGCTTGGGTTCTAAGTCTTGGACAAGTATTTTTCTAGATTTACTTTTGGTTTTTTTTCATTTGAGTTTTGTTTGATATTTTTCAATTTTAATTTTTTTTTCATTAAATTTTTCGGTGGATTTTTTTATCAAAGAAGAAGTCATGGGTGGAGGAGCGGTATTGGATGAGATGAGAATTGTAACGACTCGTATTTTTCAATACAACTATTTACGTATTTAACCCATTTTCAAATTATTTTATAATGGTTCGTCAGGAGTTTCATGATTTCAAAAATTTCTTATAAAAATATTTTGAAGTATCAGACTAATTATGAAGTATTTTAGTATGTTCGGGTTTCATCAAATACCTCTAAATAATCTGATAAAAATACATTTTCAATTATTACTGTTTTTGGTTTAATGAATTAATTTTCTATACAAACATCAACAAAACATTTTCAAACTTCTACGATATAATTCTATGATCATTTAGGGCTTCCCATATTAATTTCGTAATTTTCTGAAGTCAAATCAATAGAGAACCCCCAAACCCGCTTCCTAAACATTTTGGCCTAAAACTAGTATCTCCGTAGCTCAAACCCCAAAACGGACTTCGTATTCGCAATCCTCGCGACGATACGAACCAGTGGCTATGTTTTTGTAATTTTTCGGATACGTTTGGTCTCAGGGGCAAAATCGTAATTTCTGTGTAATATTATTTTTACTTAATTACGGATTACTATTTCTAACTACCATTTTTTACCTTACCCTAATTACCCTAACCCGTCGGTAACCACCACCTAGCCTACCCTTAGCAGCCCAATACAAAAACGTGTAATCACGTTTAAGTTTTTCCCTATACTAGGTGTAATTTTAGACTGTATGGATCAATACACTAGAGGGGGCTGAATAGTGTATATAATAAAAAATGTTGCAAATAAAACGTTACTGATATTTGCAAAGATGACACAGAAATAAAATGACAAGTACTGAAAATAAATCAACCGCAAACACAGAGATTTATCCTGGTTCGGATCCTCTTGATCCTACTCCAGTCCTCTACTCTCAGTAGAGATTTTCAATCCACTATAATCACTTGCTCCGCAAGTACAAACATACAAAAATGGCGAACTCCCCGTGTCCCAAACTTTGTACAATCTCTAAATAGAGATTCAAACCTGTTAAATAATGAAATAGAAAAACACCTATAGCCTTGGTATAAATTTCAGAGAATGAAGTCAAGGATGGTGTTTAAAAGATGAACTTCAAGATGTATAAGATATGTAATGAAGAACAATACTTGAAGTTCTCTGGTTCATAAAAGAAGAGAGAGATCTATCGATTTCTTCTTACAATTATGAACACAAACAACTTTCCAAAATGATGTTGAAAAAGGCAAAATTGCTTTAAGGAAGAAAACTTCAATTCTCAAAAGATCTATGATTAAGAATCTTGAAGTTCTTCCGTTCTCATAAGAAGAGAGAAATCTATGGATTTCTTCTTGCAAATGCGAATGAGAACAACTAAGGCAAGATTGCTTAGAATCAACAATTCTAGAAAAGAGAGAAAGAGGAAAGTGTGTCTTGAAAGAGAGGGTCTACCCTTTTATTTATAGTGTTTAGGGATGGTTGGAGAGTGGGATGAACGTTGGAAAACGGTCATGAACCGTCACTGAAAATTTGGGGTCAAAACGGCTAGTATTGAAATTGGTCGACCAAAATGACCACATTGGTCGACCAAAATTTAGAGAGAGAATTTTGACCGTCGGAAGATAGATTCAGAATCTACACGGTTATGGGAGTTTGAATATGTAATTTCATAGTCAAATTCGAATGTTTAAAATTGGTCGACCAAAATGGGGTTACTTGTTGCCAATTTTCAAAGTTACGAATTTTCGAAATTGGGAAGTGTAGATCTCTGAGTAATGTAACCTAGATGACTAAGACATATTATCACAAGGCTTTGTGACTCTAATAAAGTAAAGTTTACATTGATTACAAAAAGCCGTAGATAGGACTGCATCTGCAACTGAATTTGAGAAGCTTCTTTGCAGGGGATCCTTATCAAGTGATTATATATCCAAGTCGTGGATGTAGGTGCCTTTGCCTTTCCAGCTTCATGAATGATATATCCAATTGAATATGGATGAAGATATCTGATTGTGTGGAACTCAGCATTGACTTATGTCTGCATACATAGAGTTAGTAGCACTGAATGTGTTTGTCATATCAAAACCATATGGGAATAGAAATATGGAATTATGAAATTCCAACACTAGGTTCATTCCCCCCAAACAAATTGTCAAACCCCCAATAAATACCAACTTAATTTTAAATTATATAATTAATCCTATTTAAACCCCCTTCACTCTTCTTCCTATCCACAGGCTACTCACGCAAGCCCACACCCAGCCTCACCCTACATTCTCTCTCTCTCTCTCTCACGTTCGAATCCCCAAGCTCATTCTCTCCTCTCAAACTCTCTCTTTCAAAACTCTCATCTACCTCTCCCCTTTCGGTCTCCCCCCAGGCCCGAACAAAGCCCCCTCCCCTACTCTCTCACACAGACACTCTCTCCCCTCCGACCCATCACCACCACCATGAGCTCGACCCACGCTTGTCGTCCCTCTCCCCGCGTTCTCCTCCTTTCCTAGGCCACTGCCACCATCGGACTCGCCCCACCTCCGACGAAGCTCCGCCGTGACGTCGACTTCACCCCGAAGCTCCACCTCCGCCCTCTATTCGACGAAGCGCCAGATCACCGCCTACACAACCCTCTCTGCTCACTCACGCACCCTCTTCAGCTCCGCCCCGTCGTCACGCCGCCATCCGCCACCATGTCGGACCCCCTTCTCCCTCCGTCCACCATGAACCCTCAGCCCCCCTTTCGCAGCTCCCTCCCTCTCGAACTCGCCGCTTCGGGTCACTCCTCCGCCTTCCCCCACCGTTGCACTCCTGCAGCTCCCCCCGAAGCCCCCTCAGCTCGCAGCTCCACCGCTCCGACGAAGGGCGACGCCGTAGCACACCTCCCTCCGAAGCTCCCCGACTTCCGCTCGGGCTCACCTCGCCGTCCAGCCCCCATCTCCGCCGTGCTCCAATCCCCTCGAGCCCCGCTCCGTCGCCATGAACATCCCTCGATCGTCGCCGCTGCCCCCAAGCAGCTTCGACGCCACCAAGCCCTCCGACGATGTCGAAAACATCCCCGAGATCCCTCCGACGTCCACCGCATTCGCTCTACGCCTCCCGTGCCGTCGACGTCGCCGCTCCCCGGCCACCGCTGTCGCTCGCCGTCTACCGCTCCGTCGCCTTCCTTCGAGCTCCCTCCGACCTGCTACGCTGCCGACCGCTGCCGCAGCAGAACTGCCTGCGCCGCCGTCCCTTGCCCGCATCCGCCGTCATCGACTAAGAACGCACGGAAACCCTCCAGCCCATGCACGTACGAAGGAGGTGAGAAGATGTTATAAAAACGTATTTTTTAAAGGAATACGCGTATATTTACGGTATAAACGTATTTTTGTAACGTATTAATAATTAAAGTATATGGGTTTTTGATGGAAAATTCACAATAAATTATATACAGCTCAGAAAAATACGAGGCCAGCTCCAGAAAATCATAAATGACATTTTGGATCCAATGGAACTGGTTTCATCTCAATCAGACGCCTAGTTTTTTCACAATAAATTTTTAAGTCTAAAAGTTAAATAAGTTGTTTTCACTTTAAAAATCTGTAACTTCTTATTTTCACTGTAAACTGATACGTGAGAAAAATATATGTCATAGCACTCTTCGAGACGGTCGTTTTGACAGCTCACTTGAACCATTCCGATTAGTATTTCATCCAGAAGAAATTGTTGAATAAACACGATTACCTAATTAAAATTAGTTTTAAAATTGATTTTTGAGCTTTTAAAAATTATAAAAAATAACAGAAGCTTCTGAAAAAATTTTCCTCTTGCAGTAAAATTATTTTCTTCATTTCTAACCTATATAAAAATTTAGAACACTTTTCGACACCGTTTCAATCGATTATAAAATCAAACACGTTAAGAGAAATAGATAGAAATTAGGGTAGTCTGTAACTAATGGTTTCTTGTGTTTGCAGGTGTCGATTCTAGTGCAGCATCATCCTTGGAAGCTCTATCTCTAATCTCGTCTTACTACGACGATCTCGATAACTGTAAGTCACTCTAATTCTAGTCTTAGAAGCTAAGCAAGTGTACATGCATGAACTTAGGATTTTATAAATAGTCTCAGAACAACTATTGATCGAACGAGAGACTAGAGACCTATTTAACTAGGTAACAACTCAACTGCAGAATGACTATTAACTTGATCATATGACACTGCCAACTTTTAGACTTATCACGTTCTGATACTTGTCATTTGAAACTACGCATACACTTTGTATACACCTGTTGCACGATTGCTCATAGACACATCACCTGCTGCATGTCATTTATTATCCAGTGAATGCTAATGAAGTATCGTATGGAATATCATGTGTGGAACATCTGGTGTAACATCTTGTGGTATATCCTATGAAATATCTTGTGAAATATCTGGTGGAACATCTCGTGGAACATCTTGTGGAACATCCCGTAATAGATACACATGACACATCAGGTTTGGGGTAACTCATTGTAGAGAGAGTGTGGGAGCTATGACCGGGGGTTCATCTACTTGCATGCCTGTGTCGGCAAAACTACAAGGTCTGCCTGTGTCGACAAAACTACAAGGTCTGCCTGAGTGGCAAAATTACAAGGTCTTGCCTGGCAAAATTACAAGGTCTGCCTGAGTGGCAAAATTACAAGGTCCCTGTGTCGGAAAAATGGTCCCTGAAAGAGATGAACTCAATGGTTGCATATCATACTCTCCTACGTGAGTCACGTAGTTACTTTTGCATAGTTACCTTTACTTTACGCATTACAGTCACCTTTACTTTACAGTCACCTTTACTTTACCTATTGCATGCACTTCTGTACAGTCACTTTTACTTTACGCATTGCATGCACGTTACTTATTACACTTGTGTAGCCACTCGTACTTTACTTATCGCTCTGGTATGCATGACTGCATTTACTTTACTTGTCGCACTTGTCTTTAGTTACTTCTTTAGCATGTTCCCATACTTAGCCTCCTTTATACTTGTGCACTGCTTTAACTTCTATTGCTAGAATTGTTGTGACTTACCTACGGTTCCATCTCCGTGGCACCGCAGACAACGTACGTGTTGAGGTAGATGTTCCTGAGTTGCAGAGCCAGAGTTCGACCATGAGACTGCAGCTTTCAGTTTTATTTTCACTTATGTACTTTCTTCTTTCGTGTATTTTGTTAGAACATTTTGTACATTATGGATTGTAATAATTGGACACTATTTGGGTATTTTTGTACATCTCTGCATCGTGGCTATTTTAGTTTCACTGGTAACCTGCAGGACCTGCGAAATAATCAAATAAGTAACGGGCCCCTGGGAGCGGGTCGTTACAAGAATATAGTGTCGGGTGGAGAGAAAAGCGATAGAATCTGTAAAAAAGAGAATATTGTAGAAAGGTGGCACCTGCTCAAATAGATCAGGTGCAAGACACAAAAAGGCAGGCCCTGCAGAAAGTATAAGGCCTATGTGTGACATGTACTTTCCAATTTTTTGTGTCTGGGTACCAGATCTATTAGATCCGATGCCACCTTTTCTACATTATTCTCTTAAAAATAATGGCAAACTTGTAATTATAATTTTGTGTTATTAGGAATTTTTGTAGTGCAAATAGTTGCACCCTTAAACAAACTTTATACTTCTTTTTTCAGAGAGCAAGGATGGATTGTCTTTGCATGCTTCACAAATAGCTGCTGCCGCTTCTTCTTCTTCTTCTTCATATTTTTTTCTTGCAGTCACATTAGAGGTGGGGGTTGGTTCCTTGGATCCTATAGTTGGTAATCAAAAGAGACGAAGAAAGATGTAGGATTATTTTGAATGTTTAAAATATACACTCGGGTTTTTGGTTCCAGGTACTTGATAACTTCAGAGATTTTAAGTATTTCTAAGATTGAGGAAGAAAATAACAAGGTAAATAAGACTCAGGCATAAACACAACGAATCATAAGTTCTTTTTTTCCTATTTTATGCCGCATATTCTTTGTTTAATTGATCATAGTCCATTGTTTAGTTGTTTCATGATTTTTGGTTGTTCATTATAGAATTTTATGAAATAATAAATAGACATATATAGTTGATACTGCATTAACATGTTTCGCAGTATTGTGTTCTTTATATCAAAAGTTTTCTTACTCCGTCATTGTTTATGTTACTTGAGATGCCAAAAACAAATATAATTATACATTTTAATTTTAATATGTTGGATATTTTTACTTTTGTTATATATAAACTAGAAATAACCCGTGAACATAGTGCACGACGCCAAAAAAACCCATGAACAGAATGCGGTGAACGCACACAACCAAAAAGGAGTGAGAAGTGTGTGTGTCGGTATAGAGGAAAAAGACCCAATGGCAATCATGTAAATAAGGTGGGCAAGGGGGTTTATTTTGGGTTTTATTAATGGGAGTGACACACTTGTAATTAAGAGGAATATTTGGTCTTTTTTAGTTGGGGGAAGCCATGTGGCATGCCACATGGGACAAAATTTGTCCACATGGGACAAAGATGGAGCTCACACTTTATCTCATTATGACAAAGTGCTCATTTGGAAAAAGACCCAATGACAATCATGCAAATAAGGTGGGGGTTATTTTGGGTTTTATTAATGGGAGTGGCACACTTATAATTAAGTGGAAGATGTAGGCTTTTTTGTCGGGGGAAGTCATGTGGCATGCCACATGGGACAAACTTTGTCACTTGGGACAAAGATGGGGCCCACACTTTCTCCCATTAGGACAAAGTGCTCATTTGAATAATAGATTTTAAACATATATAAAGGCACACAAATTTACATCCAAAAATAAATATAAAACAAGATACAATACAGATTATCCTGTTGTGAATGGATATGTTGATGAGTTGGTTATGACTGGGTCTTATCTTATAGATAAGACTGTATCTATTGTATCTTATCTCTGTACGCTCCTCCTCCTGCTATAAATAAAGAGCTGGAGGTTTCTCCCCCAGATGATGATCCATAACACGTTATCAGCACGATTCTCTAAATAGAAATTCCACACAAATACCGATCGTTGCGAAAGCGAAGGAAAGGCGGGAGATCCATGCGCGCGACGTCATCTACCTCAAACGGGCGTCATCATCCACGCATAGGCTTCGTTCAATCGTCGCTAGATCTGGAGGACGGATCTAGAGGTATTTCTCGCTAAAAATCTAATTTTTGTCATGCGCATGATTGTTTTCTCCATAAATTTAGCAAGATCGGAGTGAAAATAGGGTTTTGATACCTATATCGACGATTTTTTCGTCTAAAAATTATATTTTTATCCCTACGGCTTCGCAGGCGGCCTTACCGCCGGCCGCTGTTGATCTCCCGCCTCGAAGGCAGAATTGATCCACCCCCAACGGTCGAAGCAAGAGGGGGTGCCGCTCGAATCGAACCCCCCCTGAAGCTAGGGGCGCTGCCCGAATCGAACCCCCCTCGCCTGAAGAGAGGGGGGCACCGCCCGAATCGAACCCCCCGCCTGAAGCGAGGGGGCACCGCCCTATCCTTGTCGAACCCCCCAACTGCCTCACAGCGTGGGGGTAGAGGGGCACCGCTTTTCGCCTCACCTCGTAGCAGGGGGTGTTGCATGTCGGACCCCCCTCCCGCCTCGCTGCGAAGGGGGACTACCGTAGAGGACCCCCCTCCACCTTGTCGCGGGAGGGGAGACGCCACCCCTCAACCCCCTACATGGAGAGGGGAGGGCAGCTGTGCCCTCAATTTTCCGCTGGGGCAGCGGCAGCTAAACCCTAGCCGACGCCCCTCAACCCTCCGCAAATTGCAAGTTGGGCTTTTCAGGCTGAAATGAAACAAAAAAATTGTTTTTTGGCACGGGCCTGAAGCCCGCAGCCACACTGTGGGCTTCAGGCCCACAAGCCAAAATTCCTTTGAAAAAAAATTACAGGACAGATTTTAAAGAGTGAGGGGGCTAAAATATAAATTAAAATGTTTTTGGAGCCTAAAAATTACTGAAAAATCAGAATAAGGGACTGAAATGAGACTTTAAATGGACATTTGGGGATTGTTTTGGGTTTATTGGGGGTAAATAAAAAGGAAAACTCCTACCTTTTCATGAAGAACATATCAATTTGGGCTCTTTTTCAAACTCTTTTGAATAATCCCAACATGCACAACTATTTGCATTATATGATGCCTTTTTAGGATCATAATTATATGCTTTGCATCACTATTAAATGGCTCATTTTGGTGATAAACTGATATTCTGTTGTGCAATGTTAACTTAATAATTAGGAAGATCCCGCGACCGCTCTGCTGTTAATCACCTAACCTAACGGTGTATGATGTTGCCCAGTGGTCCAATAATTATTATGTATTCAAATTGTTTATCCTCTTGTGAATATGATGCATGTGATGTCGGTGATAAAAATGTCTGATGAAAATGTTTGATGCGTACAAATTTTTGCATGGATGGCTAATTGTGGTTTTGGATCGGCTGTTTAAGTCCTACATTTTACTTTTCCTGCACTTTTCTTTTCTTTTTGAGAGAAATTGTAGTGAGGAAATTATGTAATGTTCAAGACCGACGACTACTTTTCATGGAGACGGAGGCCACACTTGAAGCTGAAGACTTATAAATGGGACCCACTGGGTTTCCAAAGTTATAATCTCTTTTTCGCTTTCATTTGTGTAATATGGACTGTAATATGGACTTTGGACACTATTTTTTTTACGTGGGACTGACCGATCCATGCAATTAGCTCTTCATTTAAAAATTGCCTCCGCATGAAAATGTTTATTGTATAAAGTATTAATTCATGCAAATTTGTGCTCTGCTAGATAAAATAGCCAAAATCGCAAGTGTCGATTTTGAAGGGCTGGATGCATCAGGAAGAAATTATCTGAGCTGGCAGCTCGATGTGAAATTTCACATGCGGGCTAAGTCCCTCATTTTTGTTGTGACTGAAGATGAAAATGTAAGCGATATAGAAAAGGCGCAAGCCATTATCTATATTCGTCGCCATGTGGACAAGACCCTAAAGGATGAATACCTTACGGTCGAAGATCCACTTGAGCTGTGGACTGCCCTTGATGATAGATATAAACATCAGAAAGATGTTATACTACCAAGGGCACGATATGAGTGGGAGTACCTGTGACTGCAGGACTTCAAGTCCATAGCTGAGTGCAACTCAGCTCTTTTTAGCATCACCTCCGCCTGAAGTTGTATGGTGAAAAGTCTCAGAAGATCGCATGCTGGAAAAGAAGTACACGTCTTTCCACGAGAAGGATGCGATACAGATGCAGAAATACCGTGAACGAACGTTCACCAAGTATTCTGAGCTGTTGTCATGTTTACTCATGGCTAAACAAAACAGAGAGATTCTCCTCACCACTCACAACATGCGCCCCCTTGGCACTGCCCCTACCAGAAGCTCACAATGCAACTTCTTTTTCCAAAAAGAAGAGAGACAATAAAAGAAAAGAAAGACCATAGAAAGGGGGATGGAACAAAAAGGCCAGAGGCCAAGTCCAACATCAAAGAAATGAAGGGAGGCGGAAGTTCACGTGGCGCAGAAATGACAACAATAGAAATGATGCACTCCCACCCAAGAGGGAAAGAGAAGAACAGCGCCATAGCTGTGGCATGAAAGGCCACTGGTCTAGAGTGTGCCGAACTCCACAGCATATCCAAGAACTGTATAAAGAAAACAAGAAAAAGAAATCTGAAATAAACCTGGTGATCACAAATGCTCTAGTTAAGTTCACAACTGACGACTTTGAAAGAGATGACCTGCTAGATTAGCTATTTATCTTTGTTTCAGAACAATTTATGTCATGTAAGCAATTTGAATTAATGAATTTGTTTTGAATGAAAATGTTTTCCTGAAAATGTGCATATATGATTCATCTTTTAATAGATGAACTGCTCTCATGACTGATTATTAGACAATAAATACATACGATCCTTCAATACAAAGCCCAATATCCGGGCCATACGCGACACTGTTGCTCCCAAATGACACAGAAATAAAAATAAAGGATGCACTATTCTCTCTGAATTCCAATAGAAACTTTCTAAGTTTCAAGGACATCCGTTTAAACGGATTCCATTTAGAAACAACCAATGTAAAAGAAAAAGAATTACAGTATGTAACGTCTCAAGAAAAGGAGTAAAATCCATACTTGAACGTTTTGAGAGCCTTTCATCAGGCATGTACCATACAAAGATTCGGAGAGAGGAAGCGAATTTAACGGAGCACTTGAAGTGCCCGACATCAGCCAAGTTTTTACTTTAGCATGATAGGCTTGGCCACCCTGGATCAGTGATGATGCATCGCATCTTATCCTATGGGTATGACTTGAAGAACTAGAAGATTCTTCAGAAGGGAGAATTCTCTCGCATCCCTTGCTATAAGGGAAAACTAATTACAAGTCCATCTCTACTAAAAGTTGACAAAGAATCTACATGCTTCCTCAAAAGAATATAAGGAGATAGATGTGGACAAATCCACCCCCTAGTGGGCTATTTCGGTACTTTATTGTACTGATAATTGCATCCTCAAAATCTTCGTATGTGTGTCTACTATCGACCCGCAACTTAGCTTTTCCAAAGCTATTGGCACAAATAATAATGTTGCAGGCACATTTTCCAGACAATCAAATAAAGAAAATAAGTCTGGTTAATGTTGGGGAATTTACCTCCCGGTCATATCAATAGTACTGCCAAGCAATAGGAATAGAAAATGAACATCCAGTGCCGCATGTTCATACATATAATGGGTTGGCAGAGTCATTGATAAAAAGACTCCAATGGATTGCATGTCCATTGTTAATGAAATCCGAGTTGCCGGTGGATGTATGGGGACATGCAATTCTACATGCTGCATCATAAATGAAAATAAGACCCCCTGGAGGTCAGAGTCTATCTCCAATTCAACTTGCATATGGAATGCCACCGAACATTTCTCACTTGAGAATCTTGGTCCCGCAGTTTACATCCCCACTGCACCACCAAAGAGGACAAAATAGGTCCTCAACGTCGCCTAGGTATCTATGAAGGGTTTGACTCACCCTCAATTATTAGATACCTAGAACCCCAAACGGGGGACACATTAAAGGCACACCTTGAAGACTGTGATTTTGATGAGACGAGTTTCCCCAAATTGGGCACAGATACCGGAAAATCTGGCGCGCGAAGCAAATTATAACGTGGGATACAAAAAGTTTGACCCACTATGATCCAGTAACAAAATAATGTGAAGATGAGATCCTAAAGATCCTCCACATATAGAACACTGTTCACCAGTTATCGGACTCATTTACTGATAACCAGAAGATTGTCAGATCACACATCCCTGCTGCAAATACTCTAGCTAGGATTGACATCCCTAAGAATGGATGCAATCAGAAGTGGCTGTTCCTCAACAGAAAAGAGGCAGACCAATGGCTCCAAGGACAGAAATCCAATAAAGAAAAACAAAAGAACGAAAGAAAAACTCCTGGAGACCTTGAGACAATACTATCACAGAACAATGAGCTCTTGTCCACACCCTCACCGCTTCCTGGAATCCAATACAGAGGAAATGCCGGGAAAAATTGAAATGAAAGTAAATGTTGTTACGTACTGGGGAGGTGTTGGACAGATAGAACATAATTGTCGACAATATATTCACGTATCATATTGCCGTATACATCGCAAAAGTGATGATGTTTATATAATATCGTTTCATACTCCGTTGCTAAAATGCAAACGTAGAGATTGGACAAATATGGAATGCGGCAATAAAAGATTAGCTGGACTTACTTATGAAATGTGAAATGTTCGGACCTGAAGTCCAGACACCAAAAGGTGTTAAATCTGTGGGTAAAATAAGTATTGCACACATAACAAAAAATAAATACAAAATCTTATGCTATACGGTACAACCTATAGCTCAAGGATATTTTCGTTGAAGCTAGGGAATGAACAAATTAAAATGAGCATGACTCCTAAATGATGCATCAGATTTCCTAAGTTATAAAATGTGAATACCTTAAGATTTGGCAAAGGAAATTTCGGAAATACTGCCATTTGATGTTGTGACGACATACCTTTATGCATATCTTGGTAAAGATAAATTCCACATTTCCTCAAATGCCTGAATAGACTTCGGGACGTCTATTTTATTGAAGAATAATAATAAATAATGTACAACCAAGAGAATCACTTGACAAAGCAATGATTCATACTAAGTGTTGTCTTTGCATCTGAGCAAAGGACATGATTTGAGATCATAGTTGTAAACAACTTAAATCTAATCGGATCTCCTAAAGAGAAAACCGAAATATCTGTTCACACCTGACTATTAAACATGAAATGAAAGACCTAGACAAAAATAAATTAAGTCATGGCTCACAGATTTATAGAATCCTGTTACATTAAAATCCATACGCCCAGAGCATGTTGAAGAAATTACAAGGACCATTGTCATCCAAAGTATACCTATAGTAGTACACTCTATGGATGTACAAAAAGACCACTTCCGTTCGTTGGAAGGGGGGAGGATATAATTGGTCATGAAGTCCCTTATCTGAGTGTAATCAGGCATTCCTGGCTAATTGCATGCATCCCGATATATCAGTTGCAGTAAACTCATTAGCCAAAGATAGTTAGACACCTAAAAAGGGCCATTAGACCGGAGTTAAGCATCTTCTGCACTTCCTCCAAGGGTCTAAAGATTTGGTCTTACATTATAAAGTATCCTCCTACAAGTTTATGCAATTGCATGTTACAGGTCCGATCCCTTTACTGAGAAATCACAGACTGGGTACCCACAGTGGGATGGCCATCTATTACAGATCTGCAAAGAAAATTATGAAGGCAACATCGTCCTATCATTCCGAAATCCTCACCATTACAGAAACACACCACTGGTGTATTTGAGGGCGCCTGGTCGTACATCACATTCCAGTGACGACTGGGATAGAGGCTAGTATTGTGGAGCTGACCACATAGTCTGAAGACCAGCTTACCCCACTTTGAGGATACCACATCAGAGGAGACGAAACTAAGCACATCTCTCCAGAGTTTTTGGATTCAGTAGCTGCTTAATGGTGGTGATATTTGTAATCTATGTATATTTTCGGAATGTTGTAAATAGGAATGATGAGATGCGCCTAAGAGATCTGAAAGCTTGAGTGCTTGTAGAGATCAGGGAGAGTTAGAGACTGTTTGTACTCTTTTTCCTAAACTATGGTTTTTCCCACAGGGTTTTTCATAGCTAAAGGTTTTAACGAGGCAAACCTCATCAACTCAGGATCCTAAAGTATCCACCTCATATGAGACTCCTACTACACTCAGAATCCTGAAGTATTCATGAGCAGAGTCCACACCTATGGCTGGATAAGGGGGAGTGTTGTGAATGGATATATTGATGAGTTAGTTAGGATTGGGTCTTATCTTATAGATAAGACCGTATCTATTGTATCTTATCTCTGTACACTACTCCTCATGCTATAAATAAAGAGCTGGGGGTTCCTCCCCCAGACGATGATTCATAACATATCCATATTATTTTGCTTTTGAAGAGCTTCGATCCAAATGTAGATTTATTTAGTATATACATTTTTTTGATACATCAGACAGTTGGTTAAAGTCACGCGTGTGTTCTGCATCCACCATGGATTGATCCCTAATGGCCCCACTGAAAAGCGGATGTAAATGCCGCTGGCCAAAACATATACATACTGCTAGTTTTAAAAAAATCGAAATTAGCTTTTGGTTTCATTTTTTCTGTTCTTGACATATTTTTTTGGTCCATAACTTTTTTACCCCAAAATTAGTTTTGGCCAAAGGTGAAAATTCAATCCGCCTCCCGTTTGAAGGGGAAAGACAATTTTACTTTCTCCAAATGGGTATGAGCTGGGCCGATGCTCAATCGGTTTGTCCCGAAAAGTCCGACTTAAACCCACACCTAATGGACATCGGAGCATCCCGAAACCAAATACCAAAAGAAATAGTGTGGAGTGATTGGGCCGGACGAAACCAAGCCCGAAATCAAGCCCCATGGACAGTGGGCAGCCTACAATAATCCCTAATTCCATTCTTTTATTTTTATCATTTTTACTTTCCCCGTTGATTATTCAGGCAGTGGATAAGGGGGAGCTTACGGAGCTTCGCCAACCAAACCAGAGAAGGGCACGGGCCGAGCTACGCGCTCGCTCCCCCTATAGTAAAGACTCCGAGGCAAGCTTACGGAGCTTTGCCACCCAAACAGGAGAAGGGCACGGGCCGAGCTACTCACTCGCTCCCCCCTCCAGTGAAGACTCTGGGGCAAGCTTACGGAGCTTCGCCACCCAAATCGGAGAAGGGCACGGGCCGAGCTATGCGCTTGCTCCCCCCTTCAGTGAAGACTCTGGAGCAAGCTTACAGAGCTTTGCCACCCAAACCGGAGAAGGGCACGGGCTGAGCTACACGCTCACTCCCCCTTCAGTGAAGACTCCGGGGCAAGCTTACGGATCTTCTCCATCCAAACTGGAGAAGGGCACGGGCCGAGCTACGCGCTCGCTCCCCCTCTAGTGAAGACTCCGGGGCAAGCTTACGGAGCTTTACCACCCAAACCGAAGAAGGGCACGAGCCGAGCTACGTGCTCGCTCCTCCCTGCAGTGAAGACTCCGGGGCAAGCTTACGGAGCTTTGCCATCCAAACCGAAGAAAGGCACGGGCCGAGCTACGCGCTTGCTCCCCGCCCTCGAGTGAAGACTCCAGGACAAGCTTACGTAGCTTCGCCACCCAAACCGGAGAAGGACACGGGCCGAACTACGCACTCGCTCCTCCCTCTAGTGAAGACTCCAGGGCAAGCTTACGGAGCTTCGCCACCCAAACCGGAGAAGGGCACGGGCCGAACTATGTACTCGCTCCGCCCTACAGTGAAGACTCCGGGGCAAGCTTACGGAGCTTCGCCACCCAAACCGGAGAAGGGTATGGGCCGATCTACGCGCTCGCTCTCCCCTCTAGTGAAGACTCCAGGGCAAGCTTACGGAGCTTCTCCACTCAAACCGGAGAAGGACACATGCCGAGCTACGTGCTCGCTCCCCCCTCCAGTGAAGACTCCGAGGCAAGCTTACGGAGCTTCGCCACCCAAACAGGAGAAGGGCATGGGCCGAGCTACCCGCGCTCTCTCCCCCTCCAGTGAAGACTCCGGGGCAAGCTTACGGAGCTTCGTCATCTAAATTGGAGAAGGATACGAGCCGAGCTATGCACTCGCTCTCCCTCCAGTGAAGACTCTGGGTTAAGCTTACAGAGCTTCGCCATCCAAACCGGAGAAGGGCACGGGCCGAGCTACGCACTTGCTCCCCCTCCAGTGAAGACTCTGGGGCAAGCCTACCGAGCTTCGCCACCCAAACCAGAGAAGGGTACGGGCTGAGCTACGCGCTCGCTCGTCCCTCCAGTGAAGACTCTCGGGCAAGCTTACGGAGCTTCACCACCCAAACCGGAGAAGGGCACGGGCCGAGCTATGCGATTGCTTCCCCCACCAGAGAAGACTCTGAGGCAAGCTTACGAAGCTTCGCCATCCAAACCGGAGAAGGAAACGGACCGAGCTACGCGCTCGTCCCCCTCCAATGAAGACTCCGGGGCAAGCTTATGGAGCTTTGCCACTCAAACCGGAGAAGGGAACGGGCCGAGCTACTCGCTCCCCCCTCTAGTGAAGACTCTGGGACAAGCTTACGGAGCTTCGCCACCCAAACCGGAGAAGGGCATGGTCTGAGCTACGTGCTCGCTCCCCCCCTCTAGTGAAGACTCCGGGGCAAGCTTATGGAGCTTCGCCATCCAAACCGGAGAAGGGCACGGGTGGAGCTAAGACCTCCGGACAACTCATAGTCCCGAGGAAGTATGCCCCTGAAGTGACCTATCAGCACAAAAGGACAGACTCGGGAGGCCCGCTATCAATGACGACTCGCCGCCTGACAAGAACAGGCCTGACATTTTACGCCTGACACATCATCTGGCAAAATCAGGTCTGACTTATTCGACCTTGACATGCCAACTCATAGCGCAAGATGGTCAAGGGTCGCCGTCTGTGAACATCTATAAATACCCCACGTTTTCCACAAGGGGGAGAGGCAGGGCAAATAGGCTTTACAGCTTCTTCATGAATATACAGGGGCAAATACTGCCCACATATTCGACCCTACTTTACGAGTCTGTCATGATAGGGCTGATCTGCCTATAGATTGCCCTACGGGTCCGACGCGCTCCAGACGCTCCTGAAGAGCCACTTGCTAGCCCAATCATCGGACAAGATCTCATTTGACGGCCAATCGAGCCTTTCTGACGAGTTATTCATCTTAAAGGCAGATCGCCGACGAGTTACTCCTCTTACACATAGACGGCCCGCGATCTCCACCCCGGCTTCTCCTGGACAACTTGTGCCAGAGGACCCGCGACTGACAGTTTCTCTCCTCCAACGCCCACTCCACGGCGACCTCTGCCTCTCCGGTGGCGTCGCCCACCCCGACCGCCCAACTCTTCCAACAGTTGGCACATGTTCTCCAAAGACTAGCCCCTGTCTTCCTCTGATCTGCTCCACCTCTTCCCCTTCCAGTATCGCTGCTAAGCTTGAGGAACTTCCAGAAGAGATCAAGCGACCCGTCGTCATCGAGGACGTGAAAGAGGAGGACGTGGTAATGATAGAGAAGAGAGCCCATCGCCAGTAAGTAACAGACCAAGCATGCCCTAGATGCACCGAAAGTCACGGTCTGAAGGAGCCCCCTACAAACTCCTGCAACATCCAAACTGGAGGTCGCTCATCGTGGGAAGCTCGCGGCAAAATGGGAAGGGCCTAATGAAATCAACATCATCGGGCCAGCCACTCGCGTCCTCGCAGCCTAGAATGGCGTTGAGCCGGCCCATCCATGGAGTCCAGAACACACGATCGAATACTACCGGTAACCTCGTAAAATGTTAAAGAAATTATCTCTTTCCTGCAAACTATCAAATTCTGCTGTCTCCATCTAGAAATTTTGGTTCTCTGTGAACGCCACCCGACTGCGGGGCAAGCTTACAGAGCTTAGCCACCTAAACCAAAGGAGGAGACGGGCCGAGCTACACGCTCGCTCCCTCCCCCAGCTATGGCCTGCCTCGCATGATGGAGGCTACAAACAAAGGCCATGCTAAACCAACAAGTCAAGAAAGAAAGCCCAGACCACATCATTTAGCAAAAACATCCATTTCATTCCACAAAACTGGGTGAAATTTTTACAAGTATTGATGGGGCCGACCTTACAAAAAATGGCCTCCTTTAGGTCGACCCCATCAAGCATCCAATTTTTTTTAAAAAAGTACAAAATGCCCAAAATCCTACACAGTCACTTCGTCACCATCCCCTTGGCTGGCCTTCGGGGTATCGTCCACCCGTTGCTGTCTGTCTTTCGGCCCCTCCGCATCGGCTACCGGCGGCTCCTCACCCTCCGCCTCCCCCTCTTCCTCATCAGGGGCCACCAGCATGTCAAAGTTGATTTCGGTCGAAGGATAAAGGCTCCTCGCCTTCTTCTTGATCCTTTGGAGGCACGCCTCCCAGCCCTCGTCCAGACCCTCCTGCTTCATCACCGTCAGGGCAGGGACGAAATGCTCGATCTGGTTGGCTCGAAATTCTGCGGTCTTCGTCACCAGCTCTTCTTTCCCGGCCTTCACCTGCGTCGCCAGTTCAGACGAATGTGCTTTCTCTTGCTCCAGCTCGCCCTCAAGCTCATCTTGGCGAGTCGTTCCAGCGACAGCCTTCGTCTCGTGGTTCTCCAGGCACGCCTCCAGCTGTTGGACCTTCCTTGTCAGCTTGCTGCACTTGGCCCTCTCGTGCGGCAACTGCTCGTCAACGGACTTCTGGAGCTTGGCAAGCTCAGCCTCCTTCTTTGTAAGGATGGACTCGGCCCTGGTTATGACCAGGGTATGACACTTGGCAGTGACCATCATAGCATTGGCCTGCAGAACAAAGCAGAAAAAGGTCAGACTATGCCTTAGCGAAAATATGCATCTAAACGAGTCCGGACCACTAACCTGCATGGTGTGCCATATCACGGAGGCGCAGAGCCACTTTGGACCAACAGCCGCCAGGGATTCCTTGTCTCGTGACAGTTGGCAGTTTTCAGCTAGCCTCGCTGCCACTCTGGCCTCGACCGACTCAGCGGATCCAACCTGGTAGGGCATAAGACAGAGGGCCTCCGGCGGAAGATCCTCGATATCGGCCCTCTTCGACTTGAAGACGGTAAGCTAGGCCTCACAGCTTGGGTGGGCAGGATTCTCTAACATGAACCGTGGACAGCCATATGGCCAGTGATCCCCGCCCGTCTTCCGGACAACTGTGCCCGACACACTGGAGCCCCCCAGGGGAGCAGAGGCCTGGGTCGACGCGGCAGTGGCGGCATCCTTCGGGTGCAGCCACCCATTTTGGGAGCCTTTAGCCTCTGGTTCAGACCGCCCAACCTCCCCCGCTTCAAGGTCGACGGTCGGGGGGTCGGCTCCATGCACGGTGCCCTCAGCAGGTCGGCTGGCGTCGGTCGCCGTCTTACGAGGCCCCGAAGCGATCGGCTTCGCCGCCAACTTCGGTCGCTTCGTCCCGCCAGGTGTCTCCGCTCTCTTTGATGTTTTCGCCTTCTTTGTTGACGTCCCCTAACGAGACCTCTTCTTGTCGGCCTTCGCAGGTCGCTGGGCCGCCTTCTCCGCCGCTAGCCTCATCAACTCCTGGACCGGTACACTCATTGTTCGACCTGCAAAAGGAAGAGAGATCCGGATGAGCAAATTATGAGCGACGGCCACAAAGCACGGGTTACCTTCAGGCCAGATATCCGAATTATCATATCCTTCTTGGCAAGCTTGTCGTACTGCCTGCCCTCAGCAGGGATCGCCTGCAGGATCTTAGCCCGCTCCGCCTCATCTGCACTCAGGTAAACCCCCTTCTTGGCTTCTGGGTTCAGGGGGCCCCAGTCTGACATCAACGCCAGATCAGGGAGCGTCTAGATGAACACGTACTGGTCCCTCCAACCCTTAATCTTGCCTGGCAAGCCTAAGATGAGGGGATGACTTCTCCTCGTCGACAAGTAATAGTACGACCGCAACTTCTTAAGCACGAAGAAGTGGCAGAACAGAGAGAAAGACAGGCAGATGTCATTACTCGCACAAAGAATGAGGAAGCCGACGATCGCACTGACCAAGTTCGGCATCAGCTGGAACAACGGCAGCTCAAGGAAATTCAGAATTTCAAGCAGCAGCGGGGGAAGAGGGAAGCGCAGCCCTTGGTGGAAGCATGCTACATAGACCCCGACCTCGTAGTCTTTTGCAAAGCACACTTGTTCCGAAGTGGTCGACAGGCAGACTGTGTAGGGTGACCTAATGTAGATCGTGAGAATCTCAGGTATGACAGAGGTCTGCACCAGCGACACCATGCACACAATCTCGGCGGGAACATCTCTGGCCTCGGCCACGGTGACAATGGCCCGAGCGGACACCTTGGCCTTCGGCACCCTGGGCCCTTTCACCTTCCTCGGATCCCTCTGATAGGACGAGGACAGGCTCGCCAGCTGCTCGGCCCCCTGAGTCCGACCCTGACTTTCCGACGACCTTTCCTTTGCCCCCTCCATCGTATCCGTGGCGGAGCTCTCTGTTGCTTCATCACCCCTAATCCTCTGTTCCATACCCCTCGACACCGAAGAACGAGAAGAAGACGATGAGGAGGCCATTTCAACAAGAAAAAGAACAGTACCTATAAGATTCCGGTGGCTGGATGACAATGGCAAGAACTTCGGCGACGACTTCAATGGCAGCAGCAATCAGAAGCTCTGGTGATCGTAAGAACTCGAGAGAATCCAGAAGTGGGAAACTCTCACTCGACACCCCCATCCCTATTTATAGGATTCGCCAACCGATCCCGGCCGGAGAGCTCTTGCCACGCATCAAAGATCCGAGCCTTCTTACGCTTCGACTGACAACCGCAGTCACATCTGCCACACGTCGCCCACAGAACGGTCTGGATGCTTCAATATCCTCCCACCTTCGATTTGAAATGAGTGCAACGAAGCAGTGGGCGGGACTTTCGAAATAATTCCCGCCTTTTCCCCATGATCGGATTAAGAACCCGCCCCCTACTTTAGGGCAGGCGAGGAGTAAGCTGGTCGACCGGACCAGGCCGGACTTCTGCCCCTACTTTACGAGTAAAAACTCTGGTGCACTATTATATTGACCTGTAAAACAATCCGGACTAACGTTTCAGGTCGACGAACAGGGAAATGTCAAAACATTCCAAGCGAGCTTTCGCCCAGCAAGGAAGGCCACGAAGGCCGAGCTGCGAGCTCGTACCCTACCCAGGGCCAACTTGCAAAGCCTTGCCTTCGATAGATCTCAGACCTAGCGGGAACGGACCACTTCTTGCCCCTTCTCTAACCTATAAATATATTCTCGTGCACTCTTACTTATCTGCCTAATAGCCGGACTAAAATAAGAGCTCCCGTGGAAGGACGGTGCACAACTGCGCACACGCAAAGCACCAGGCCACGAGCGAACGTCCGTCACCCCGGCCCGGATTAGGCCATGTGGTCCATCCCACTCCCATCGTCGGAAGCTCGCCCTCAAACCCAAGTCGGACATACTACATCACAACATTCTACTCCTTCCCAGCTCAGCGATCGCCAGTAGGAGAATGTTGGGGGCATTCACACCCTTGCAAGAAAAGTCCCACACAACAAACAGGGCAAGTAAACAAAGAGAGTAATGAAAAATCTCGCATTTCATTTCTATGGATAACTTTTTACAACTCAAACCTTACAAAAAATACAACAACACATCCAGCACGGCCCCAAGGCCGGGCATACAGACAACACCCAAGGCTATGGCACCTTGACTCGGCCACCACCTTCTTGACAGTCATCTTCCAGAGTCTGTGTGTTCGTCGATCTGCCCGCCAGGTTGCCGACCGCCGTCGCAGCACCAGACCGTTCCTCTTCCTCGACCAAGGGCACATCTAGTTGGGAGGACCCGTCCACTAAGGAGGGATATAGCTTCGCCATCCTACCCTTCATCCTAGAAAGACCTTCCTCGATGCCCGCGTCTTTGGTCGCTCGCAACAGAGGGATGAGCTCTTCATCCTGATATCGGCAGACAACATCATCCATCATGGCCTGGTCGACTTCCTGCCACTTCTCGGCTTGATGCTTCAGAGCGGCATTCTCCCGGGCCTTCGTACTCGTCGCCCGCTTTAGGTTGCTGATCTCCTGCTACTGGGCGTCAATCACCTGCTTCTTGGCGCTCATCTCCTTCTTCAGGGCATCCCTCACCCCTGTTCCTTTAAAATGTGGACGCGCCAGGCATCCTCCTCTCTAAGCTGGCGAGTGAGCTACGCCCTCTTCCCCTCCGACTCGTCAATAATTCCTTGTTGGACTTCACAACGCTTTAGAGCTTTCTCCAGCTCTTTGCCCTTCTCCCGCAACTGCTCCGTGGACTTATGAAGGGCGGCCCTCACCTTCTCGAGTTGGGACTTGATAAGTGTCACCAGAGTGTGATGCTATAGAGCTACCATCGTCGCCACCGCCTGCAAGAAAAAGCAATAGGATAAGCATGACTTAACCAAGAAACTGACGAAGCTTAAGAAGATCGACTTACCTGCATATTGTGCCAGATCGTGGAGGCGCAGAGCCGCTCTGGACCTACCCCGGTCGGCAGCACACTGTTCTCTGCCAGGCGGGCTGTGACCTTGGCTTCATCAAAGATAGACTCCCATCTACCTATTGGGTAGCCCGGCTGGAAGACATCCGCCTTTGGGAAGGCCTCAACCTCGGCCCTCTTCGATCGGAAAACGGCGAGCGACCTCTCGCAGCTCAAATGCACTCTCCTCCCCACCTCCTACTAAAGAACCCCGTAAGGCCAGCGGTCCATCCTGGATGCTTTGCTAGACTTCCCCACGGTCGGAGCCTCTGGAAGAGGAGCTGCAGCCGTTTCTTCCTGATCGACCGGATCCCCCGATGCGGCCTTGTCCAGGTCTACCTGACCGCCCGATGAGTCCTCACCAGTCCGACAGACAGAGGCATCTAAGTCGGACGTCTTCCACCTTCTTCCCAATTGTGATCCCCACACCCCGCTTCTGGGCGGTCTTATCGGCGGGTTTTCCCTCCTCCACTACCTTTTTGCCTTTGTCCAGGGGGCAGGCTCCTTCACTGGGACCCCGGCCGCCCTCAGCACTTCCTCCCTTGTGCGTATCATATCCCCACCCGCAAAGAAGAAAGAGATTAGGGTAAGCCTACATGAGGAAGCTCATTTGAACCGAGATGCCTTCGGGCCAGAAGTGATGAATGAGCCGTTCATCCTGGATCAAGCTCGTCAGCTGCCGGTTCGCTTCGGGTATCTCCTCCAAGATCTGGGCGCTCTCCAAATCCTCTCCACTCAAGTCCACTGCCTCGTCCACCGAAGGGTTCAACGTCCCCCAGTTCGACATCAGCGCCACCTCGACCGGCATCAAGAGAAAGACGAACCTCTCCCTCCACCCTTTCGCATCGGCCGACACCCCAAGGATGAGACCTCACCCCTTCCTCGCATAAACACAATAGTGCGTCTTCCTCCTCCTCAATTCGAAGAAATACTGGAAGAGCGTCAAGGACGGGCTCAAGTTGCTAGGAAGGCGAAGGACGACGAAGCCGACCAGCAAACCGAAGGAGCAAGGCACCAACACGAAGAGAGGGAGCTCAAGGAAATTCAAGATGTGAAGAAGATGAGGGTTGATCGGAAAGTGGAGCCCTAATTCAAAGGACCGAACGTAGACTCCGACTTCATTATCTCCAGGCCAACATGCCCTCTCATCGGGTCCGGGGAGGCGCACCTCGCAGGGTGGCCGGACGAACCTCACACGGATCCCCCGAATGTTAACTATGTCCGGCATGCACTGGGTGGCCATGATCTTCCTCGACACTTCGGTTTGGAATCTCCTCAGCCTCCACCGCCACATCTCCTCCTCCACCGACTCTTCCTTCACTGTACCACTACCACCTCCAGCCTCAAAATGAGAAGCCATCAAAAAGAGGCTCGAGAAAGTACCTAATAGAGAGTAGCCGGACTAGAAAGACGATCAGAACGAGAGCTCCGGTGACGGAAGCAACAACATCAACTGCAATCTACGAAACAGAGAAGAAAAGCTCGAAGAAAATTTGAAATCGGAAGAAACCTTCGATCGATCATCTCCCTCCATACTTATAGCCAGCAGCAGATCATCTCGACCATCAAAGCACTGCCACACGGTACCCATCTGAGCCTCACTGACGCCTCGACTGTCACCTCAGTTACATCCACCACGTGTTGCATCCAGAGTAGTAGAGACTCCTCGATTTCTCCCCGCCCTTTCAAATCGTAATGATGGCGGCAAAATGAAGGGCTGGTATTTCGAGATAACCGTCACTGCTTCTAACCTCTGCACGAAATCCACCCCGTCTCTTCTGAGTAGGGGGAAGGATAGTACGTCATCTAACCCGAGCCGGGCTTCCGCCTCAAGCTTGAATGACGGGGGCAATTGTTACGACCTAAAGATCGAGTTACTCCAACCACCCATTCAAGCCCACCGCATAAACGGCCAGCTCGCCCTTCCTTCAAACCTTTTACCTCGACTAGTGGCAGAGCCACCTCGATCAACCTCTCCTGTTGGCCGCTTGTTCTCCCAATAGCCTACTCATCGTCCATCAACCTGATAATCTGCCACGGCTCGTGGAGGGGTGCCTCTCGTTACAAGCGTCGCCGATAGAGCGTGCGCTCCCTTCCCAGCTTACTGGCGTACAATTAGATTGCCTTTGTCTTCCAGGAGCGGCCGAGCGACGGAGGCACGACATCGCTCCTCGGACGCGTCTCGACACCCCCTATCTCTCATCGGGCACGGTAAATAACCCTGTACAAGGACACCTCTAACACTTTCACCGCTCGACAGCCTGACAAAGCACCCCTGGCCACTGCACCATCTGGCCGTTTGGTGCTTTCGGCTCTGACACTATGACAAAGTGCTCCTGACCGTTGCGCCGCCTAACAAAAGCATGGCTGACATGCGCAGGTCTGACATCCTCGGTCGAACCTTCCGTAGTCTGACACAACGACTCAGCATGCCTGTTCAGCCCCACCTAACCTCCTCAATTAGGCATAAATACCCCTCCACCTTCATCGAGGAAGGGGTTGGCTAATCGATCCTCATACTCACTTACACACAAGGGCAAAGATTATCCATATCTTTGTTCTTCCAATATAGCTTGCCACGTAAGGTCGGCTCACTTTCAGCCCGACCTGCATGTCTAGCCCCCGTTTCTAAGTCCTAATTCTAACTTAGGCATCAGAGAGGCTAAGGGTTGGAACCCAACCCGGCCTTTCTGACGAGCTGCTTTGTATGCAGGTGAGCTCGTCCCAGCTACTAGCAATCGACGGTCAAACTCAGATGTGCAGCGAACAAGTGGAGAACTCGCGAGATCGACCCAGGGCTCGACCTTCGCTGCGCGCCTATCCTCTTCACCCTACTCACCACTTGTCAAATAGCCCACCCTAATCACATCCAAATCGTAACCATCGTGCCCTTGATTTCCCCTTTAAACAAATTCATTGTACGCAGATCTTACCCCGCAACAACCACTATTATAAAGGTCCACATGCACAGCAAGAAATGAGAAGAAGACCTGAAGGGGAAATTACTAAAATTTTAAGGTTTTCGTTAATCTGAGAAAATTATCACTAATTTCTTCAACCCCATTTATGTATTTTTGAAGAAGCCCATTTGGGCATTGGGTCGACCCGAATGCCCAACCATTAGAATTGGGCATCTATTTGGCCCAGCCCAGCCATTCTCATCCCTACTTGTCTATTTTATTTGTAAGAACAATGCAAGATAAAAATATTTTACAAATAACATTTCTTTATTTGGATTCTATCATTTGAAATAAAAAAATAAAAAACCTACTATATGATAATAGACATTCACACAATGATGTTGGTAATGTGGAGAGGAATGTGTAGAGACATTCTCACTTGTTATGTTACAAATGAATGGATCTGCACACCATGTTTATATTCATGCATTTGATGGAGATGAATTGTAGAGACTCTCATACTTATAGCCATTAAACCATAGTTTAATGGAAATGTTACAAGGAGGTGAAGAGACTATTATTTAATGTGTATGTTACAAGGAGATGAAGAGTTTTTGTCTACCCTCACATATGAGGTTGTAGTATAAATGGAGGTTCTCTACCTCACTTGTAAACACATCAATATTGTCCTCTATATGAATAATATTCTCTTCTCATCTTCCACCTATTCTTGTTAGTTTGCTTACTATAATTGTTTTTAGTTCTTCATTGTTCCACAACACGTTATCAACACAAAGGCCTTACAAAAATCTAGGGCTTGATCTTCTCCTCTAAGGTAATACAAGATAATGAGGTTTAAAACACAAAGGCTTTACAAAATCTAGGGTTTGATCTTCTCCTCTAAGGTAATGTGAGATAATGAGGTTTAATGATCTTATAAGTTCATATTCTTTTCACTCATTTCTCCATTTTTCAATTTTTATTGACGCCAGAATTGTCATATTGAAAACACCATTTTAAATTAGTATTGACACCTGAAGTTGTCACATCAAGGATAGATCTATTTAAGCATGAAATTGTTGCTTAATTTCTTGTAAGTGATATTGACACCAGAAGTTGTCATATAAATCATCACTTTGATTTATTGTTGACGTCTGAAGTTGTCATACTAATATTTATTTTGGCATTATCAACACATGTGATTATTAACATTTTGACACTTGAATTTGTTTTGGTTTTAAGCAAAACAAAATTGTTGCCAAGTTTTCTATAAGCATTTTGGCATCTGAAGTTGTCATAATAAGACAATTCATTTTGGATCATTGTATTGTAGGGTTATTGCTAATATTGAGAAGCCAAGATCCCAAATCTTGGATATGAATAGAAATAGCCATCTCTCATTGTGCCTTGATATCTCTGATGGGCCTTGATACTTTGAGTTTCATATCAGTCTTGTTGACTACTAAGCAAGTAAACGAATTGTTGCTCAAAATCATGAATTGAGGCCTACTGGCTTTAAGGCACTTCCTGAAGCAAATGTCATAGTAAGCAAGATTATGGGCTGTTTTACAGACCGTGAGCGCAAGCATGGCAAATTTTCTCGAAAGGGTAATGTTATAAACTCTCAAAACAATCACAATGGCCAGAAGTCTCTGAAAAAGCATAGTAATAGCAACTGCCATTGGTGTGGGATGACCGGTCATTGTTCACGTACATGTCATACGTCAAAGTATTTGGTTAACGTATATCAAGCATCTCTAAAAAATAAGGGCAATCGTGTTGAGAGACAAGCCATTAAAAATAACCAAAATTTGGTTGAAGTTAATGTCACCATTGTCAAGAATGATTCAGCAGCTATTGAGGTGATATCTTTTGAAGCCTCTGATTTTCTTGACGATCTTGATGGACTAGCATTCGCATGACACTTTTGCTCTAGTATGTATATACCTTTGGGTGGATCCCTAAAGATGATTTGCACTAAATAAATTTATGAATACAGTCAAGAATTCCATTTCATATTTGCTTAATTAATATATTGATTGATTACTATTTGATTATTTTGTATTTGACACCTAAAGTTCTCAACATAAGTGTAAAAGGGGAATGTTGAGTAAAACGAAGATGTATGTTTGTAAAATAGTGCTACTACATATATAGTTCTTCGTAACAAATAATTTTTCTCAAATATGACACATGTGCCGGTAGATGTCCATACAATTTTTGGTGATGTTAAGCTCATTGATGGATATGGGGATGCCACTGTTGTTTTGCCTAATGACAATGTCTTACATCTTGAAGATGCATTATTAAGTATCAAATCAATGAGAAATATACTTGGTTATAAAGATGTACACCGCAATGAGTATGATCTTGAGACTATAGATGAATAAAATAAGGAATATCTTTCTATCAACTCTCATATGATAGGCAGAAGACCATCCATGAAAAGTTGGAAGCTTCTAGCACGGGATTATATTCTTTTTCCATATGAGCTATAGAATCTTATGCCACTATGCCTTGAAAATTAGTGAATCCTGATGAGTTTGGACTTTGACATGATCGCCTTGCTTATCCAAGTATTAGTATGATGTGTAGAATCATCATATATACTAGAGGACATCCTTTAAAAGACTAAAATGTCGTGTTGTCCAAGAATTACATCTGTGCATCTTGTTCACAAAGAAAGCTCGTTACTAAACCTTCAACGAAAAAGGTTGATTATAAATTCCCATCATTTTTACAGAGAATTTAGAGTGATATTTGTGGACCAATACATCCTACAAGTGGACCATTTCAATATTTTATGGTATTGGTGAATGCATCCTGCAGATGGTCTCATGTTTGCCTATTATTTACGTGCAACGTCACATTTGCACATTTTCTTACGTAGATCATAAAGCTCCGAGCTCATTTCCCTGATTATCAAATTAAGAGCATTAGGATGGATAATGCGGGAAATTCACATCAAAGAGCTTTGATGCGTATTGTGTTTCTTTGGGAATCGAAGTTGAACATCCAGTTTCTCACGTTCATACTCAAAATGGATTGGCAGAAGAGAGTTGTTAATTGCACCACATGATTCTCTGAATTCACCGCATCTATGAATTCACCGAATTGATATTTTTGACTTTCTTAAAACCCGCTCTTATTTCCAATTTTAACCCCCACCTCTTTCTTTAAATGCAGTAAACGCACAGAAATCTTCTGCAGTCAAGATTCTCGGTAATATTAGCTGGAATTGAGAAATTGAATGCAAATGCATTTTGCATATTGTTTGATTTTACTACTTGAATAAACTAAAAGAAGCTCTAAGCTTCTATTTTGAGTGTTCCTCGTTCAAAATATTATGCAAATAAAGTATTCCATCATGGTGTGTTTGTGTTGAATTTCATCAAGTCATTCTGGATTTAATTCTAATTTGTTGGTTAAAGCACGCTCATCTTGTGGGGAAATTTCGAAGGATCATGTTTGTCCATGAATCTCTTCACCATATTCCTTTCTTGCTTATGTAGTTTGCAGCGATCTTTAGGCCAGAACATCTCACTTGCGGTTGTCAAATCTAATTTTGCTTAATAATCCATCAGAACTTGTCGGTGCTCTCACCAGGGGTTTGGTTAATTACTATGGATAGCATCCACTGTTCTACTGAATCTATCTCCGTATATTTTGCAGCCTTGCATCATTATTCTTGTGCCGAGAATCTGATGGGAAATCAAATCCCACCCCTAAGTGGTTTTGATGATGAGCACACCAAATGATGTTAGTGTGCTAACTACACTACAAGTGTGCAGGTTATGCGACAAACGGTGACTTTACGCATACTTCAAAGAAGCTCAACCACACTCGAGACAAAGACAAATTTGCTAGTTCTACATCAAGCACAAGATGAAGCCCGTGCTCAAGCTTAATGAAGAAGGAACTCAAATTCATGAGAAGCAAGCATCTACCAGATCGCTTCCCGAAGGTCTTGTCTTAGTGTAGTGTGAGTTGTGTTTTTTAGGATTATGTTAAAGCCAAAGTAGATATAGCACACACATAAATGATTCCGAAAATAAATGGTTTAAATGTTTTAAAATCATTTTAAACTCTTGAGAGCAATTGCTAGCGTTTTCATATCCTAGTAGTCAATCTCCATTACACCCAGGAGTTGACTGCACTCTTTGCTAGCTAAGTTTCAGAAGAAATTGCTCTGGGAGTCGACTACCAAATGAGGGAGTCGACTACCAGCTGGAAGCAAATTTTCCAATGAAACACTCTGGGAGTCGACTACCACTCCTAGGGAGTCGACTACCAGCTGGCAAATTTCAACGATTTGACTTCCTGATTTCTCTCATCCATCCTTAATTTTTGGGAAGAAAGTCAAACCTCATTTGAAATTTGAATCCTCTCTTATCACTATAAATAGAGGACTCTATGAGATCTTTTTTAAATAATAACAACAACAACATTATTATCAATTCTAAAATCTCTCTTCTGCTAAAATTCTCAGATCTCTTTTTCATTCTGCTCTCGTTATTTTTTAGCCAAATCTGTTTTAAATTTCTGATCTCCTAATCATTTTCAAAGTTATTATTTTTTAGATCAAATTTTATTTGGCTATTAACAATCGTTTTTCAAAATCTGTGTTCTTCATTTTTATCTATTGAAAGGATTTTTGAAAACAAACGATCTAGATCACAAAGAATCATTCTATATCTTTGTGTGATCTAAAGATCGATTTGAATTCTTTTTAGCCACGTAATACACTTATTATATTTTACGTTGGCTATAGAATTCTGGGTGTAAATCCAAACTCCACTAATTTTTGTGGTGAGTTGGAAATCGTTTTGATTTGTGATTTCCCCTTTGTTGAAAGGGAGTTGGAAATCCTAGACAAGTCTAGGTGGTCGGAAATCTTGGTCAAGGCTAGGTGTTTGGGAAATCCTAATGAGTGAAGTTAGGTACTTGTATTGCTAAGGCAATAGTGGAAATCTCGTACCAGATTGGTCGAAGACTGGACGTACCCAAGTTGCGGGGAACCAGGATAAAAATATCAGTATTTGCGTTTGCATTCTTCTGCGATTGGTTATACTTGTTCTTGCATTCTTTATTTGCTAACAAATTGTAACTTGTTCATATTATTGCAGTTAATTCTTTTGTTTATATTCACTGTGTAAAGATCAATATTTATTTGTATAAAGATATCTGCTTGTAATCTTATTATCTTTCAGCAGAGTTTTGCCTGAAAACTCTCTGGGAGTCGACTACCATTCATAGGGAGTCGACTACCTGCTGTGTTATCTCTCTGATTAACATTTCTCATAAGATTAACTTGTTGTTGATTAAGAACCAAGCGTAGGTCACTCAACTTGGTTTCTTAGGCAACATTAGAAGGATTATAATTGTGCTAATCAATGAACGAAAAAGATTTATTATTTGCACAACACTATTCAACCCCCTTCTAGTGTTGTTTGCCATCCACAGGATCCAACACTTGATATCAGAGCAAGGTCAAAGGTGATGGCATCAACAACATTCTACAACATTCATACTCCTCCAATCTTCGACGATAACTTCTATCCCCAATGGAGAAGGAGAATGGAGATCTTCTTGGAGGCACAAGATCTAAAGTACTCAAGGTTCCTCAGAGAACCATATAAGATTCCAACCATTCCTCAAACTCAATGGAATCTTGATCAAGAGGAAGCCTACTTCAACAACATAAAGGTAATGCATTTACTTAACACTGGTTTAACTAATAAAATTTTAGATCTTATAGAAGGGGCTGAAACCGCACACCAAATCCTCAACTTATTGGATGAAAGATTCGGATCAAATGAGATTCAAACACTCATAGAGACAACCCAATCAGATGATGAAAGGCCTGCAGACAAAGTATGCATGATGGCTCGTCAAAACGATAAAAACGAGGTTAGTGATTCTAGTTCCGATGAAGAAAATGAATTTGATATTGCCAGTGCTTATGAAAATATATATAGAGAATATGAACGACTGAGAAGAAAACACAAAATCTTGGACAAAAAGCATAAGACCTTGCATGAGAAACATGATAATTTAAAAATTAAATTTGACTCTCTTGCTAATGAATATGAGTCTATAAAATATTGTTGTGATGATCATAAAGAATTGAAAATCAAGTATGGTAGATTAGTCCGTGACCATGATAATTTGAAAGTTGAACATGTTTTATATGTTTCCACCTTAAATGATAAGGTCAATATTCTTGCAAATGATATAGTTTCAAGTAAGCTCAAACATGAGGAACTTGTTCTATGCCTTGAAAAGGTTAAGAACAAACCAAATGTAAAAGCTACTTTATCTGGTATATGTGTATCTACTTCGTATGATAAACCCGTTCAAAATATTGTGCGAAAGAATTATGCTCCTGTAAATAGTAAGAATGCTAAGCATAATGATCACTATGATAACTCTTATCACAAGGTCTCTCGTCACAATTATGTTACACACAATGCACATCACATACATGGTTCAAACAGTTTTGCTAATAATACAATTTGGGTACAAAATATTTAAGCAATCATGAAAAGAATATTTATGTCTCTACCATGTTAGAAAATATGCATAAGAAATCAAAATCAAATCGAATTTGGGTTCCAAATGAATGATCCTCCCATATGTGTATCTATTGGAGTATCCACATGATTCATGAATATCTCTTTGATACCCAACACTTAGGATCGTACATAATGATAGAAATTTGTCTAACAAATCGGACCCAATCATAAGTGGGTACCAAATGTGTCCAATTACCTTCTTTCAGGACATGTGGATAATGTATAGCGGATGCTCCGTACACATGACATGGAACACAAAACTACTTGGCTCTCTAAAAATGTATGATGGAGGAACTGTTACTTTTGGAGACAATAAGAGAGGAAAAAGTATTGGCATAGGTAACATCGACGGCCCCTCAAAGCTACTCATAAAGACGTAAGCCTGGTAAGTGGGCTGAAGCACAACTTATTAAGCATAATCTAATTATATGATAAAGGTATGAAAGTCATTTTTACACTTGACTGCTGCTTGGTCTATGACAAGGATATGAAAAACATTCTTGTTAAAGGAAAGTGAGTAGAAAATATTTATGTGCTTAGATTAAATGAGTATGACTCAAATGTATGCTTGATTGTTTCTACAACTGACCCTTTGCTATGGCACAGACATTTTGGTCATGTAAACATCAAAAACATGGATAAGATATCTAGGAAAGAGTTGGTGGAAGGACTTCCTAAATTAAATTTTAAATTGGATAGAATATGTGATTCATGGCAACTTGGCAAAATGCATAAAAGTACATTTAAGAGTATTGGAGCTCTTAGCTCGATTAGGCCACTTGAACTACTCCATATGGATTTGTTTGGCCCGACTAGAACTCTATCTCTTTATGACTCTAAATACGTATTTGTCATAGTTGATGATTTTACTCGATATACGTGGGTATTATTCTTAATCCATAAGAATGATGCCTTCCATGAGTTCGAAATATTTTTCAAAAGAATTGAACGACTATACTCTTTGAAAGTTATTTCTTTAAGAAGTGACCACGACGGTGAATTTGAAAATGAACATTTTAAAAGATTTTATGAAGAACGAGGTATTTCTCATACTTTTGCTTTTCCTAGAGCTGCTCCTCAAAATGGGGTAGTTGAAAGGAAAAAAAGAACAATCCAAGAGTGTGCACGAACAATGTTGTGTGAAAGCAATCTCCCAAAAATCTTTTGGGCGGAAGCTGTAGCAACCGCGTGCTATATTCAAAACAAGGTTTTAATAAGAAAGCCATTTGAAAAGACTCCTTATGAATTATTACTCCAACGAATCCCGAAAGTATCTTATTTCAGAGTTTTTGGTTGTAAATGCTATATTCTGAACACTAAAGATAACTTAGATAAATTTGACTCCAAAGCGGATGAAGGCATATTTATCGGTTATTCTCTACGTGGTAAAGCATATAGAATCTACAACAAATGTTCAAAAACTATTGTTGAAACCCTACATGTTACATTTGATGAATCTCCTTCTTTTAACAATCATATTGCTGCTGATGATATACCCACTACATCTATATTTGATAATACACTTATCTCTGTTGATAACACTTCAAATTCATTACCAAAATCTCTTCCTGAAGTTAAACATCACCCACACGCACAAGTCATTGGTAATATTGATGCAGGTTTTAGAACTAGATCTCAAATAGAACACATGACACATATTGCATTTATTTCTAACATTGAGCCGAAAAAGGTAGATGAGGCTTTTGCAGATGAAGCATGCATTGAAGCCATGCAAGAAGAACTTCTATAATTTGAGAGAAATCAAGTATGGGAGTTAGTACCTAGACAAGAAGATCGTCCAGTCATCGGTACTAAATGGGTGTACCGAAACAAACTAAACGAAGACGGAAATGTGGTAATAAATAAAGCAAGGTTAGTGGCACAAGGATATTCACAAGAAGAAGGTATAGATTTCGATGAAACTTTCGCTCATGTTGCTAGACTAGAATCTATTAGGATGCTACTTGCATTTGGATCATATAAAAACTTTAAATTATACCAAATGGATGTGAAAAGCATATTCCTGAATGGTTATATAAAGGAGGAAGTCTACGTTGAACAGCCACCCGGATTTGAACATGATAAGAAAATAGAATATGTGTATAAGCTAAATATAGCTTTATATGGCCTAAAACAAGCTCCAAAAGCTTGGTATGAAAAATTAAGAAAATTCTTAATTGACTCAGGCTATAATGTTGGAAAAATAGATACCACTTTGTTTGTTAAGAAAATTCAAGATGATATCATACTTATCCAATTCTATGTAGATGACATCATTTTCGAATCTACTAACGAAGATCTTTGTCAAGAATTTGCTAAGTTAATGCAGGAAGAATTCGAAATGAGCCATATAGGCGGGCTCACATACTTTCTCGGTTTGCAAATCAAACACGGAAAAGAAGGAACATTCATTCATCAAACGAAGTATGCTAAAGACTTGATCAAAAGGTTCGGGATGGAAACCGCATCAGGGAAGAATATACATATGGCAACATCCACTTCTTTAGACAAAGACGAAGCAGGTAAAAAGGTTGATCAGAAAACATATCAAGGTATGATCAGTTCTTTGCTTTACTTAACCGCAAGTCGACCCGATATAATGTTTAGTGTATGTGCTTCTGCTAGATTTCAATGTGGTCCTAGGGAATCACATCTTAAAACAGTAAAATACATATTTAGATATCTTAAAACCACTTCTGACTTTGGATTATTTTATCCCAAATGTAGCACATTTGATTTAAC
The DNA here is from genome assembly GCA_030789695.1 of Scilla litardierei. Lineage (NCBI taxonomy): Eukaryota > Viridiplantae > Streptophyta > Magnoliopsida > Asparagales > Asparagaceae > Scilla > Scilla litardierei. The sequence goes on along the minus strand of CM061139.1, from coordinate 116,430,264 downwards.
TTATTTTAGTGACGCAGACTATGCTGGTTGTAAAGCCACAAGAAAAAGTACAAGTGGAACATGTCACTTTCTTAGACATTCCCTTGTTTCGTGGTTTAGCAAAAAGCAAAGTTCAGTTTCACTATCAACTACTGAGACAGAGTATATAGCCGCCGGACTTGCTTGTGCTCAAGTACTTTGGATGAAACAAGTCCTAGTAGATTATGGTGTTAATACATCTATATATGTAATTTATTGTGATAAAAAAGTACTATTAATCTCACTAAAAATTCTGTTCTTCATCCTAGAACAAAACATATTGATATTAGACACAGATTTATAGATGATCACTGTGTCAAAAAGGATTGTGAACTTAAATATGTACCCTCTGAACATCAAGTTGCAGATATTCTAACAAAACCTTCGCAAAAAGATGTATTCACTAAAATTCGTAGAGATTTGGGTATTATGGGAGAAAAAGAATTAAATAAAGATTGTTGTGAGTTGAGGGAGGCCTTTGACCTCCCCCCTCAACATCTCACCATTACTCCCCACTAAGTTAGTGGGGAGTCCCTTGGACTCCTATTTTCTCTAAATTGAATATATAGAGAGCCATGGCTTGTGTCATGGCTACTCCTTATGAGAGATTGTTTACTCTCTTCTCTAAAATTCTCTAACACGTTATCAGCACGAATTCGCTCTAAAATTTTTTTTTTGAGCCAACAAAATTTCCCCACAAAATTTACCTCTTGCGAAGGAATCTTGTAGTTGCGGCAAAGCTTTTGCGACAACGATCGACTGATTTCTTTCACGGATTAAGGGAGCGGGGATTTTTATCTATGGATCTGTTCTTCCCTAGATTTTTAATCTAGAGGTAAAATTCTATTTCCCGTAGAAATATAGTATGGACCACCTTCTATTGCATGTGTATGTTGATAGTTTTACTCAAATCAACATATAAAAAAAATAGAATTAAAAACAGCAACTTCCCCTTAATTTTTGGGGCAAGCTACTTTACAAATTTCATCAATTCTCATTTTGAACTGTGTTGTACATCATACATGAAAATAACAAGAAACAGATGTAAAGTTTTGGAAGATGTTGACTATGGAAATAGCGCAACCAAGGCATGCTTCTATGGTAATCTCTTTATGACATCTTAGAAAAAGAACATGAATTGACGCCAATTGTGCTAGTGAAATAAATATTACTTGGTCATCAGCAGATGTGAGTACGTACTGTAAACAGCGAGTTTTCAATAGATCACCACGGAGAACTTCTCCTAAATTCTCAGCAATGTTCATGATCATTGAGGGCTTACAGAAGTCCAATAAATAGTAATCATAAGGAAGTTGTGTCTGTGTTGATGAAAGTTTGTTCACTTTCAGTGTTTCACCAGAAGTTCATCACCCTAAGCACAAAATATAACCACCACTAAGGAGCATTCAAGGTTTTTATTTCATAGACTATATTACATCGCCAGTAAAAACCTAGTTGGATCTAAATATCAACTAAATGATATTTCACGTACAAGTTGAACAAATAACCAAACTCACGTAAGTTCATGTACCATCAACACGAAAAGGAATCATTGTAAAATGCTCGGTTTGAGGACTTTTAACATTCCCTTACAAATATCCTAAAAATTTGTTTTAGGGCTTATGTTCAATTGAAATTTTTGAATATTACAGCCCATGGGCCTGCAGCCCAAATCTTAATAAATAAATTAGTTGGGCTATTTATTGGGCCTGAAGCCCAGTTCATAACAATGAAAATGAGTATTATTTTTCTTATGGGCCCGCAGCACCAATAAGATTAATAATTAATTTTGTCTTCTTATTTGGGCCAGAAGCCCAGTTAATCATATTGCAAATTAATATGATTATTATTTTTGCAATCGGGCCTGCTGCCTGCCTCTAGCTCACAAGTATTGCGGATTATGTTATTTTATCCGGTATTTTTCAATTGTTAAATCCCTTAAACATTGGATATTATGTAAAACATCTCTCTTGCATTGTTAATTATTTATGGATTATTAGGATTTTTCAAAATATAATTATCTTAAGGATCCAGCGACCGCTCTGCCGTTAGTCAACTAAGCTAACGGTGTATGACGTCTCCCCGTGTTCCGAGAGATTATTATATTTTATTGTCTCTTTTTCCATATTATATATGCCTGAGTTATATGCATGGTTGTTTATTTTGTGCCTGAAGCATATTATAAACAGCGTGGATGTTAATATAAGTTAAATGTGATTTTGGGGTCGGCCAGTTTGATACCTTTTATATTCCTTGCACTTTTATTTTATTTTGAGAGAATTTGTAAGTGAGGATTAAAATGTATTTATGCCAAAGACCGGTGTACCGACAAATGAAGACGGAAGCGAAATTTGGAAAATATAAGGACCCATTCTGGGTTTCCAACTTGTATTTTTCTTTTCTTTATGAACTGTATATTGGACTTTGGACTTTGTACGTTTTAGGGTATCTGGCCGATCCCCACATTTTACTTATTTTATTCTTTATGCATGAATTTACATTTTAATTAATTCATGCTTATTTTAATTGCATAGATAAATGGCAAAATTAGCAAGCGCCGATTTCGAAGTTCTTGATGCTGCAGGAAAGAATTACCTGAGTTGGCGAGTGGACCTGAAGTTCCATTTACGTTCGATGGCCATCCTTGGCTCAATTTTGGCTCCTTCATCGGCCCCAGCAGCGACCGATGCTTCTGCTACATCTAGCAGCACCCCTACCACTATCTCCGACGTGGATAATGCGAAAGCCATTATCTACATTAGGAAACATATAGATCGGACCTTAAAGGCCGAATACCTAACGGTAGAGGACCCAATGGAGCTGTGGACAGCGCTGGAGGCACGGTATAAACATCAAATTGATATAATATTACCATGTGCCAGTTATGAGTGGGAAAACCTCAGACTTCAGGACTATAAGTCCGTCGCTGAGTATAACTCTGCACTTCATAATATCACCTCACGCCTGAAGTTGTGCGGTGAAGAAGTGACAGAGCACCGCATGTTGGAAAAGACATTTACCTCGTTTCACGAGAAAGATGCAATCCTCATGCAGCAGTATCGTGAACGCAACATCACGAAATTCTCTGATTTGATCTCTTGCCTCCTTAGGGCAGAGCAGAATAGAGATTTACTGATTGCTACTCATAATTTGCGTCTGGCTGGTACTGCCACTATCCCTGAAGCCCACCATGTTTCTCCCCAAAAGTGGAAAAACAATAAGAAGGCTAGAAAGAACAAAGGGAAGGCTGTAATGCAGCCAGCACGAGGAGAAGCAACCCAGACCAACAAAAACAGAGAAATGAGAAACCTCACAAGGAATCGTAAGAACACTGACCAAGTGTCAATTCCTAAGAAGAATTGGGAGGATAAATGCCATAGATGCGGCATGACTGGCCATTGGTCCAGAATCTGCCGCACTCCTCGCCACCTCCAGGAACTATATCAGGCGAGCCAGAAGTCTCTGCCTGAAACAAACTTGGCGGCTGTTGAGCCGCCAACGAATTTCACTGCAAAAGACTTCGAGAATGAAGACCTGCTCGATCGAGCCCTATCTTTATGTCTATGCATTTAAAATTACATGTAGCTTCATCTTTAGTTTGCTTTCGTACGAACTTTTATTTGAATGTCATTTTACATTTACTTAAATAAAATTTCGTTTTGCTTATAGATGAAGTATGGAATATTGTGGACAGTGCCTCGTTGCACTGGTGTAGCATTGATATTGCTCCCACATACAACGAGACTATAAGATGCAAATTCTCCTCTTAAACGTATAGGAAATCTCCAATTTTCAAGGATATTTCTTTTAAAGAAAATAACTTGAAAATTGTGGATAATATATATTGAGTATCAATATGTAACTCGTCAAGAGAATGGCCAGAAGACCATCTACTTACGATTTCATTGGACCCCCGTCGGGCCCCTATAATTACAGATATTCATCCTATAGAAAGCCAACTCGAATGAGCACCAGAAGTGCCTTTCTTTGCCATAATTTTTAACTTTGGCAAAATGGACTTGGTCATCCTGGATCAGCAATGATGGACGCATCATCAAATGAATCCATTGGAGAACCTGAAGATTCTTCAAAAGGTTGAGTTTCCTTGTCCCCCTTTGTCATAAGGAAAAACTAATAGAGAGACCTTCCCTCCTGAAAGTGGGTTTAGAGTCTCCTGGCTTCATTGAGAGAATACATGGTGACCTTTTGTGTGCCTATTCACCTCGCAAATGGCCCATTTTCGGTATTTCATTACTGTACTGATATATGCATCACTAGATGGTCTTATGTGTGCCTTTATATTCACTCGCAACCTAGCTTTCTCAAAAGCTTATAATGTGGGTGAATTTACTACACATATCATTCAAGACTTCTGCCAAGCAACTGGCATTAAAATTGAACATCCTGCAGCATGTTCAAACTCATAACGGGTTAGCAGAGTCTCTAGTAAAGAGACTCCAATGGATTTCACGTCCATTGTAAAATCGCAGTTGCATGTTGATGTTTAGGGACCATCACACTTCATTCTGCATCGCTTATCACGATACGGCCCGTTTGTTGCCATATCTTATTGTTGATGCTATTTGCTTATGTTTTACCACCAAGTCTTGATAAATGTGAATTTGATGAGCATAATCTCATTGAAATATGCACGCAGTCTAAAGAAGCCTGAAGCTTCTGAGACCATATCATGGGACACAAAAGTCCTCATCTCGTTATGATCCGCATACTTTTTCTGTGTGAAGTTGAGTTCCAGAAGATCCTTCACATTAAGACTAAAGTACATCAATTGTCGGATAAAATTGCAGACAACCAGAAGATTGTTCGTTCACACGTCCCCGCTGCCAACACGCCAGCTAGGATTGACATTCCCAAAGATGGATGCAATCCACCGGCAGCAGAATTGGCCGTACCTCAATTGAAAAGAGGACGCCTGCCAGGTTCAAAATATAAAATTTCTCAAAATAGGAAGATTCCTGGATATATCAAAATGATCCAACCACAGGATGCTGAGCTCAGACCAGCAACCTCGCCCCTCCTAATTTCCCATGCAGAGGAAACAACAGGAGAAACATCATTATATTACGTACGTACTGGAGAGGTACTGGACAGATATAGCACAGTCGTCGACGACGGTTTTGCTTTCGCTATTGCCGTTCACGTCGCTGAATACGACGATGACGTCTACCCACTTTTCTATAGCGTAAACGCATAGATTGGCCAAAGTGGGACGAGACAATAAGAGTAGAGCTGGACTCACTCTTGAAAAGCAAAGTCTTTGGACCAGTAGTCCATACACCTGAATGTGTAAAACTTGTGGAATATAAGTTGGATTTCATAAGAAATTGAAATGAAGGAAATGTGATCATTTTCCTACTAAGCCTAAACTTCTCTGAAAAAGCCAATACATGCAGCTCATGGACGTTGTGACTGCATATATACGGCAATATAGATATAGAGATCTATATAAAACTTCCAGAAGGGTATACTCTACCCACAGAGATGAAAGAGAGACGTAGAAACGTCTTCTCCATAAAGGCTACAAAGATCATTAGTTGATCTTAAACAATATTCTGCATGAGTATCTTTTTCGAAAGATCGTTGACAGGATTTGTGATATTCGCCGTATAGGTGGTCGACTTAAAGCTAATAGGATCTCCTGCAGAGACCATTTAGAAATCTGATAGCTTTAAGCATATCTTGTAAATGAAAAACCTTGGTATAACAAGGTATTATCTCGGCTTATATATTTAACACCTTCGTGGTGGAATCCTTTAATATCCTTCATACACCTGGAGTATATGAAGAATGATGTCCACTTGCATCCTATTAAAAATGTATGCTTATTTATGACACCTTCCAGTAGCTGGAAGAGGGGGAGGACATCCTAGGTCCCGAAGAGCCTAGCTTTAGTGTACTTGTTACACTTCTTTATCTGGCCAACTGCACGTGTCTTTGATAGAACGTCTGTAGTAAAGTTGTTAACCAGATAAAGTGTTGCCCTGGAGAGCACCACTAGACCAAGGATAAGCTGCTTCTGCGTAACTTCCAAGGTCAAGGAATATATATCGCATATGCAGGTTTAAAGATCATCGCAATGACTAAAACACAATAGGCCGGCCACCTCCTAAATATCTACACATCATCCTCCAATGTCTACATCTTCTGAGAAGCTCATCATCCAAGAAGCAAGTATTAGAAACACTCAGCCAGGTCCAGCAGTACCTCGCAGACACACTGAAGACTGATTCAATGAATACTTTAGTGGTGTCATCTACCAAACTTCGAAGAGCTTTCCACTCCAGAACACCACTGCTTTACTATAGCCGCTAGATGAGTGAAACTTGTATAGATGAGTGATGATTGTATTTTCTTTCAGAACATGATGGATGTATAGATGAATAGGAGATGATTGTATAGATACATAGGAGATCTGCAAGCCTGAAGCTTGTACAGATCAGTGGGAGTCCCTCGATAGTTGTACTCTTTTCCCTTAAGCTGCTGGTTTTTCCCACTGGGTTTTCCACAGCTAAGGTTTTAACGAGTTAACCACAGTGGCTCTGGATCCAGAAGTATCCACCCCATTAGCATACTGAATCCTGAAGTATTCATATGCTTAACCCAAGGTAATGGAGAGATGAGGGGGGAGTGTTGTGAGTTGAGGGAGGCCTTTGGCCTCCCCCCTCAACATCTCACCATTACTCCCCACTAAGTTAGTGGGGAGTCCCTTGGACTCCTATTTTCTCTAAATTGAATATATAGAGAGCCATGGCTTGTGCCATGGCTACTCCTTATGAGAGATTGTTTACTCTCTTCTCTAAAATTCTCTAACAAAGATTAACTTTTGTCATTTTATGTCATTTTTTATTGATGAAAAGGGGGAGAAAAAGTATAAAATGCAAAAATGTGAATGAATATTATTTTACTAACCGGCTTTGATGCAAGGGAGTACCACATCTAAGCAGGGGGAGTAAGTTATTTGAAGTTATTAAGTCAATATTCATTCAATATACTTCATTTTTCATTTGGGTGTCATCATCAAAAAGGGGGAGAGTGATGAGAAATCGAATCCCACCCCTAAGCAGTTTTGATGATGAGCACACCAAATGATGTTAGTGTGCTAACTACACTACAAGTGTGCAGGTTATGCGACAAACAGTGATTTTACGCATACTCCGAAGAAGCTCAACCACACTCGAGACAAAGACGAATTTGCTAGTTCTACATTAAGTACAAGATGAAGCCTGTGCTCAAGCTTAATGAAGAAGGAACTCAAATTCTGGAGAAGCAAGCATCTACCAGATCAGCTTCCTGAAGGTCGTGTCTTAGTGTAGTATGATTTGTGTGTTATTAGGATTATGTTAAAGCCAAAGTAGATATAGCGCGCACACATAAATGATTTCGAAAATAAATGTTTTAAATGTTTTAAAATCATTTTAAACTCTTGAGAGCAATTGCTAGCTTTTTCATATCCTAGTAGTCAATCTCCATTACACCCAGGAGTTGACTGCACTCTTTGCTAGCTAAGTTTCAGAAGAAATTACTCTGGGAGTCGACTACCACTCCTAGGGAGTCGACTACCAGCTGGCAAATTTCAACAATTTGACTTCCTGATTTCTCTCATCCATCCTTAATTTTTGGGAAGAAAGTCAAACCTCATCTGAAAGTTGAATCCTCTCTTATCACTATAAATAGAGGACTCTATGAGATCTTTTTTAAATAATAACAACAACATTATTATCAATTCTAAAATCTCTCTTGTGCTAAAATTCTCATATCTCTTATTCATTCTGCTCTCGTTACTTTTTAGCCAAATCTGTTTTAAATTTCTGATCTCCTAATCATTTTCAAAGTTATTATTTTTGAGATCAAATTTTATTTGGCTATTAGAAATTTTTTTTTCAAAATCCGTGTTCTTCATTTTTATCTATTGAAAGGATTTTTGAAAACAAACGATCTAGATCACAAAGAATCATTCTATATCTTTGTGTGATCTAAAGATCGATTTAAATTCTTTTTAGCCACGTAATACATTTGTTATATTTTACTTTGGCTATAGAATTCTGGGTGTAAATCCAAACTCCACTAATTTTTGTGGTGAGTTGGAAATCGTTTTGATTTGTGATTTCCCCTTTGTTGAAAGGGAGTTGGAAATCCTAGACAAGTCTAGGTGGTCGGAAATCCTGGTGAAGGCTAGGTGTTAAGAAATCCTAACAAGTGAAGTTAGGTACTTGTATTGCTAAGGCAATAGTGAAAATCTTGTACCGGATTGGTCGTAGACTGGACGTACCCAAGTTGTGAGGAACCAGGATAAAAATATCTGTGTTTGCGTTTGCATTCTTCTGTGATTGTTTATACTTGTTCTTGCATTCTTTATTTGCTAACAAATTGTAACTAGTTCATATTATTGCAGTTAATTCTTTTGTTTATATTCGCTGTGTAAAGATCAATACTTATTTGTTTAAAGATATCTGCTTGTAATCTTATTATCTTTCAGCAGAGTTTTGCCTGAAAACTCTGTGGGAGTCGACTACCATTCATAGGGAGTCGAATACCTGCTGTGTTATCTCTCTGATTAACATTGCTCATAAGATTAACTTGTTGATTAAGAACCAAGCGTAGATCACTCTACTTGGTTTCTTAGGCAACATTAGAAGGATTATAATTGTGATAATCAACGAAAGAAAAAGATTTATTATTTGCACAACACTATTCAACCCCCCTTTAGTGTTGTTTGCCATCCACAGGGTCCAACAGAATCTGGACTGCAGAAGATTTTTGTGTGTTTATTCATTTAAAGAAAGAGCTGGGATTAAAATTAGAAAAAAGAATGGTTTTTAAGAAAGACAACAATATCAATGCGGTATATTCATAGGTGCGGTGAATTCAGAGAATCATGCAGTGCAATTAACAGCACTCTGGGCAGAATCCTTAATTAAGCGCATTCAAATGATTGCTCGAACTATACTAATGACGACAAAGCTACCTTCCTCATCATGGGGTCAGGTTGTATTGCATGCTGCATCACTTATTAGATTGTGTCCCACTAATTCTTATCAAGATTCCCCCTTTCAATTAGTTCAGGCCATGAGCCAGACATTTCACATCTTCGCACCTTTGGTTGTTGATGCAGGTGCTTGTAATACCACCGCAAATAACTAAAATGGTTCACTAACGTCGTTTGCGTATTTATGTTGGATTTGATTCAATGTCTTAGTAGGTTCCTTGAACTGTTGATGCGAGATCTTTTTACTGCGAGATTCGTGGATTGTCATTTTGATGAAACGGTGTTCCCTTCTCTTGGGACACCAAAAACTATCACGGATGGAAAGTAGAAAATGTTGAGATGTTGTCATGGGACAAGAAAATTTATCTTATTTAGACCTGAGAACTCCTGAATGTGAAAATAAAGTGAAACATTTGATCCATTTATAAGCTATTGCAAATAAAATTCTTGATGCATTTGATGAGACTATCAAAATAGCAAAATCTCATATTCAGCTGCTAATGTTCCAACTAGGATAAATGTTCATACAGAATATAATGACGTGGATAAAAAATGGCCCACTCCTGAAGCGTGGTCGACCGATGAGATCTAAGGACTGTGTTCCTCAAAAAAGAAGGGAGAGGAATGAAAAATCTACTCCAAAAGAGCTCATTGATCTTTCTCGAGAAAAACAAATTGCCCTTGAAGTGACACCAAATCATATTCAAGGAAATCATACTACCCCTGAAGTGGCACAAACACATGAAATGATCACTACCTCTAAGGATTATGAAAATTCGATAAATTATTATATTGTGATATGGGATCACAATGAGATAATCATCGATGATGCATTTTTTTCTTAGTAGCTCATGAGATTATAAATGATGATTATGAACCTTGGTCTACAATCAAATGTCGTCAAAGATATGATTGGCCAAAATGGGAGGAATCAATACATGCTGAATTAACTTTCATTGCCAAACGTGAAGTTTTTGGGCATATAAATAAAACCACTGACAATGTAAAACCTGCTAGTTTCAAGTGGGTCTTTGTTCGGAAACGAAATGAGAAAAAAGAGATCGTGAGGTATAAAGCCAGACTCATAGCCCAAAGTTTCTCTCAATGACACGGGTTCGATTATGATGAAACGTATTCATCTGTGATGGATATGGTTACCTTTTGTTTTCTCATAAGTTGGTTAGTGTAACAAAATTTAGAAATGTGTCTTATGGATGCTGTGACAACATACTTATATGACTCATTAGATTTCGATATCTATATGAAAATTACTGAGAGATTCGAAATGCCTGAAGCATATACTCCCCGCAACTTATACTCAAAAAAGTTGCTTAGATCTGTATGTGTTAAAGCAATTTGACCGCATGTGATATCAACGCTTAAGTGATTATCTTATTAAGGAAAGTTACATGAATGATTACATCTGCACATGCATGTTTATTAAGAAATCTAAGACCAGATTCGTTGTGTAGCAGTTTAAGTTGACGATACGAATTTGATTGGAACTCCTGAAGAGTTGTCTAAAACTGCTGAATATTTGAAAAGGAAGTTTGAGGTTAAAGATTTGGATAAAACCAAATTATGTAACTTGAGCATAAAGTAAATGGAATACTTGTCCATCAGTCGGCAAATTATAAAAGACCGATTAAATGTTTTAATATGGACAATGCTCATCCTTTGAGCACCACTATGGTTGTAAGCTCTCTTGATCCCCAAACAGACCCATTTCGTCCTAAGAAGCCTAACGAGGATATATTTAGTCCTGAAGTACCATACATCAATGCTATCAGGGGATTGGGGATTGATGTACATGGCACAGTGCACATGATATAGCCTTCACAGTAAATCTATTGGCACGTTTTAGTTCTGAGCCAACTCGGAGACATTGGAATGGAATTAAACATATCTTTCGTTATCTTTGAGGGACCATAGATTTGGAGTTATTCTACTCTAAGCAAACTACTAACAATAGCTTAGTAAGATATGCTAATGCGGGATATAAATCTGATTCGCACAAAACTCGTTCTCAAACTGGTTATCTATTTTGCTATAATGACATAACCATTTCTTGGTGTTCTATTAGGCAAACGCTAGTAGCCACATCTTTCAACCACTCAGAAATTATTTCTCTTTATGAGGCTGAAAGAGAGTGTGTTAGGTTAAGATCTATTATAACACATAATTAAAATTCTTGTGGATTGAAACCAATTGATGATGCTTCCACTTTGTTTTATGAGAACAATGATGCTTGCATTGCACCAGCCAGGTGGAGGATATAATAAAGGTGATAAGACCAAACAAATATCGCCGAAATTTTTCCATACTCATGAACTCCAAGTAAGTTGACAAGTTGATGCTAAACAAATTCACTCCTCAGGCGATCTTGTAGATCTATTTACCAAGTCTTTGCCTACATCAAAATTTGAGAAACTAGTTTATGACATTGGGATGCGGCGAGTCAGAAAGATGCAAGATTGAATTTCTCAGAAGTGGAAATGTTTGAATGCCCCGGAAGTGGTAGTTTTATTTATTTCAGGGGGGAGCAGTTATGGACTTATATGTACTGTACTCTTTTTTTTTCTTCTTTTGTTTGGTTTTTGTCCCACTAGGAGTTTCCAACTTAAGGTTTTTAATGAGGCAGTATTGAAGGTCCAAAATTTGACCATCTGCATGGTCTTTCGTCCAAGGGAGATGTTATGGGATAATGGACATTCACACCATGATGTTGGTTATGCGGAGAGGAATGTGTAAATTCCCTTTTACAAATGAATGGACTTACATACAATGTCCATATTCATGTATTTGATGGAGACGGATGTGTAGAGACTCTCATACTTATAGCCATTAAATCATTGTTTAATAGAAATGTTATAAGGAGGTGAAGAGACCATTGTTTAATGTGTATATTACAAGAAGATGAAGAGTTTTTGTCTACCTTCACATATGAAGTTGTAAAATAAATAGAGGTTCCCTACCTCACTTATAAACACATCAAAATTGTTCTCTACATGAATAATATTCTCTTCTCCTCTTCCACCTTGTTAGTTTCCTTACTACAATTGTTTTTAGTTCTTCATTGTTTCCCCACAAAACTTATTTTATTTCATATTATCCATTGCCATTTTGTCATTTATAAGATATACACTCAGTGTATGTGTGGCAGAGATGGAAATGTTGACGTGGATATGTAAAAATACGAAAAAAGATAAGGTGAGAAAAGAGGAAATCCAAGCGAATGTGGGCATGGTCCCTACAGAGATTAAGATGAAAGAACATCACTTAAGATCTTAAGATGACTTGATTTATATAAATCACGGACCTATTGATGCACTCGATGGAAAAACAAAATCAAAATATATGAATGTTGAGTTTAAGAGAAAGAGAAGTAAATCGAAGGAGACTTGAAGGGAAGTGAGAAGAGACTACAAAAAAAAATATTGGTTTAATGGAGCAAAAAGCTTTGTATCTCAATGCATTAAAAAATAAGCATTCGACATGATTTTTTTACATCTTCTTTTCTTTTTAAAAACTTGATTGTGTTTATTTTTATTATTTATTTATTTATTTATTTTTACTTTTATGCATTATTATTTTTACTTTTATGCGTTATTATTTTTATAATTATCCTTTTTACTTTATTTCATTTTTATTATCAGTTATCATCAGTATTATTACATACTACAAAGTGTGATTATGTTCTTGTTATGTATTATCATTATTATCATTTCTTTTATTAATTATTATTATTATTATTATTATTATTATTATTATTATTTTCTCTTTTTCTATTGAGTCCATGATTCAATGCCGATCCTAAATTTTTGGGATGAAGGCTAAGATGATGATGATGCTCTTCTAAGATAAATATATATAATTAGCTGGTTTGCAGATATAACCTAAGCCCCAGTGAATGGGCAAACAAACCACCTATTCTTCAAACAAAGAAAAAAGAAAATGGAAAACCACCTTTTGTTGCATGTTAATAGTGCGTCAACACTGATATTTCGATAACTAAGTACCAATTGCAACCTAGCTATGGTCATTGAATCATAAGTTGAGCTCATTCAGGAGCTCAAATGACTCATCTTTAGAGGAAAGTTTCATCTGATCTAATACCAACAATGGGAGGATAGCATTCTAGAACTAACACAATGTAAACATGGAGAAGGACAAGGTGGGCACTGTCACAGCATGGGAAACAAATGAAACCTAAACTGTTGACGGCATTTAACAAGGAAACATACAGGAAACGCAAGGGACTAGATGCCTGAATCCTGGGACTCTCACAATGACATCAGAAAACTATGGCACATTGTGCTTCACAGTTGAAAACTTTGTGGATCAGAAATAAAACATACTATTTGCAACTTCATAGGAAACAGACTAAAACTATGCCATCTTATTTGAACAAATACAAGGATACTAGGGCCAATATATCATCACCTGCCCTCTTGACAAAAGTATATGCATCTCTCTCTCTGCAGAGAATCAGAAATACAAACAAGTAGTCAGCAACAAGCAAAGCAAAAGAACATGAAAAGTTTTGCCAAGCAGCAAGCAAACAAACATGAAATTTAGAATTCAGAACCAGCAAATAGTAGTCTTATTGTACCAATGGAGAAGCTGCATAATCATCACTCTCTCATTCAAACAACATATTCAAAAGAACAAGCACAGTTTCAAGGGGGTGAAGTCTACCCAAAATTTCATGTCAATTCCTCCATGAGTTCTCACCGAATCCAGCTATATATCCCCCTCCCCCTCCTCTTCTTGATCTCACTATATCATATGATGAAGTTATTATACTCCAAACTCCGTCAGTATAGTATTCATAAATTTATATATAATCCCGCAAAATCACACACACTCTCTATCTCTCGATTCATCTATACATATCATCAGCCTGCAACTCCACCAACAGTCAGTCTCAATTCTCAATCTATCCTCTATCTACAGCATCAAGCAAGCAAACGACCAGTGTGCTTCACTTCCAGCTGTAGCTCTCGGACTTCCCATCTTCCTCGCAGCTATCGCCGGCGGTCACAGAGATCGCCCGCGAAGAGCCAGCCAGCTGAAGGGGACCCTGCGGTGATCCAGACTGCGATGCGCTTTGCTGGGAGGCCGCGTAGGGTTCATGGGCCTGAGGAACCCACAAGCCCCCCATCACCACGACTGGTCTGTTCACCGAAGACGATGAGTTGGGCGCTCTTCGTGTGTGAAGCCTGTATTTCTGTAGCATACAATAATATACAATTAATTAAATCGTCCTACAACGGAATTTAGCCAAAATTTAAAAAATATTGAAGAAAAATTCACCTGCAGATGGCTTTTAACTTCGTCGTTGGTCAGTCCATCGACTTTCATCAGTTCTCTGATCTGTTTTGGCGTCGCAACTGCATTAAAACCCCACCCTTTTTAGTAACTTGAAATAAAAAAATTTAGGTTTTTTTCTAAAGGAAAAAAGGTTGAATTTAGGTGTTTTTACTTTTGTTACCTTGCGCGCCACCGAGTTGTTGCAGGGCGACGACGAACCGGCGGTGGAGCTCCGGCGACCAGCAGCGCCGGGCCTTGCGGGGTCCCTGCTGCTGCTGGGACTGGAGGGTGACGTGGCCGCTCACAGGAGGCAACACCTGGCACCTGGAGATCGGCTTGGAGGTGGAACCGCCGACGGCGGAACGGTGATCCTCATAAACGGGCGGACGAGAGACAAGGGAGAGATCCGGTAGCCCGCCCATGGCCTTATCCTCCTCCAGTCTCGAGCTGCAGGAAATTCCTGAAATGCCCTTGAACGGCACGAACGCGCCACCCAAGCTCCTGCTTTTCGATTCTAACGACGGCGTCTCGCTCTCCTGCCGGTGATCCGATTCATCGCCACTCTACAATAAAAATCCCATTTAGCGAAGAATATATACATAATAATAATCCATTAAATATAAAAATATATAACTTTAATTTCATTTTATCTACCGCTGTGTTTTTATTGCTATTGTTATTATTATCGTCGCTGTAATTATCGCTCCAGAGCTGAGCGGAGCTCATCCAGTTCATCTTATCTTTACAATCCTTTTCCAGTTTTACCCCTCCGTCCTCCTCTAATTTACTCTTGATGGGCATGAATTCTTCTAGAAAGTGCCGCTTCTCACTCCGACATTGCTTGAGTTCATCCTTCATCCCGCCGATCACTGCAAAAAACGCAATAAAAAATGAAACGAGATTGGACGCCACAAAATCAATTTTTTGACCCCAAAGATTATTATTATTATTATTATTATAAACTTACCGTCGTCGAGGAGATACATGCAGAGGGGGAGCTCGCGCTTGAAGACCTCGATCTTCCTCCGCTCATCCTCTAGGTTTCCGACGTACTCTTCGAGCTTTGCGATCCTTTTACCGTCGTCGTCGGCGATCGAGGAGGCCTCTTTCGTGAGGTTGGTGACGATTTTGGAGGCGGATAGCTTCAGATCAAGGCCCAGGTCCGGCGCCATGATCGGAGTTCTTCAGCTTTGATTGATGATTTTTTTCCGGTATCTGATTTTTTTCTTGTTAATTTTGGATTTGCTTTTGAATCCCCTTTTCAGATCTCTCTCCTCTTTCTTGCAGAATTAAGAAACGGAGACCGCAGATGAGAGAGATAGGTGTCCAAATATATATATACACCCACAAGGAAAAAAAGACTAGTGGGATTTACATCAGAAAGAAAAGAAATGGCACTTTTGACACTGTGAGCCCTCAAAAGTAATTATTTGCATTCGAACAGTTTTATGCCTTCTTTACACTTTAGCCCAACCAACTTTATGCTATTACTTGTGGAATTGTTATGACTCTTGGCATTATTTTTTAATTTTGAAATTTAATTTCATATAACGAAACTTTAGACTTTCCATTCCTCTCGCATTATCCCATTATTATAATGGTATATAGAATGACAAGTGTTATTTTGTCAAGCATTTCTATTTTCTTCGCAATATTTTTTGGCTAACCATGCTAAAAAAAGCTTGACGATGTTTGAATGTCAGAAAAAACTTTGTCAAGATATATTATAGAGCTAGAGTTTTGCTTAGATGTTACTTCTAAAGCTTATTTTTTTCCACCATTAACTCAACATTGCCACGTCATCTGCCTGAATTCTGGTATGGCGTTCTCGCTGTTGCCCACGTCATCCCTTCGAACGCACCAGAATATTTTTGGCAACATGACCGTGAATTGGTCTTTCATGATTAAAACTAATCCTCTTGTGCGCTGCAATATTGACTATTGTTAAGGGATAACGTGCAAAGAGCAACAATTACGTGTCATGCAAATAAACCAAAGAAATAGGGACTAGAATGGAAAGAACAGTAAAAATTTGGGAAGTGGCTGATATTTTGTGAAGCATCCGGTAGTTTTGAAAGAGGAGGAGGGGCATTAATGACCAAAGATTCTCCAAAAGCATCACAAGATCGATTCGTCGCGTAATGAATCCCGATGGCTTCGCGATCGAGTTACCGCTTCCTGGCGGTGACCCGACTCGAGGATTGGAGGAATCTAACAGTTGCTTTCTTTATTTTCACTCCTCCTTCGTTTGTCCCTTTCCCATTTGCGTGTCTCGGGGTCCTCGCTTCCATCAGATTCTTTCGGTTTCGCATCCGCACATAATTAAATTAATTGCTTCATTAATTAAATTAAATTAAATTATGTTTAGTGAGACGTGGGTAACGGTAATAAATGCAATCTTTTTTTATTCACTAAATGTAATACGTGGATATTATTTATGGTGGAAATTAATGAATCATATTTTTAAGCATTAACTCACTAATGGTGGAATTTTTGTTAGTTTATTCGGATTCCGAGATTTTTAATGAACAAAAGATGAATCTGTTACGGTTTTATTTCCTATTTTTCCCTTTTTTTTCCTTATCATGGAAGATTATTTATTGGTGGGAGCTAAAGAAAATTATGGATCTTTATTTATTAGCAGAAAACGGAAGATTACATGGAATGATTTGATTACCGTTTTAGCTCCTAAGGTCCGAAAATGAATTTTTATTTTGCATATTTACGTTGCACTGGAAAAAAAATTATTGTGTGTTTTCCGTTAGATCTGACTTGGGATCTTAAATGGTATCTGATGTTATATCGCACTAAAGACGGCCCACAAACATATTATAAGAAGGCCGAATGCCCAAACACGCAATGTCATGATAGGCCTGGCCTACTCAGGAAGATGTCTTTCTTACAAGTGAAGTTGTTAAAATATCATTCGGTTACTCCAACTGTTGAAGGGTAAATTCGTCCACAGTGAGTAGGATGCTGACAATGACGTCTTCGGTGACATGATGCTTCGTCAGCCGAAGAGTGAGTCCCGAGAAAGGATGGTCCCCGGTTGGTTAGAGCTGGTTCTGAGCTGTTGGGTTGAAGCTCGACCAAACTCCGAGCTATCTTCGCAGGTCTGCAATAGAAGGAAATCGTCAGGATGTCGGATCTAGGTTTCAACTCAAATCCTCTCAGATGCTTAAGTTGGTGGATGACTAAGAAGAGGCTCGGGACAGCTAGGTCCAACCTATTGGGAGGTCGGCTGATCACTGTCTCGCCGAGCTATGGTTGAAAATACAAAGTGGAATCAGATATCTGACTGTCAGAGTATCTGAGTGCTTAATATGTCTTAAGATTGATCCTTGTCTTATCGCTGTGGAGACTCCTTATAGGTGATGGTTCCTCTCATTGCCATTGGCCGATAACGGCCTTGCCTTTATGACGTCATCAGTGTCACCCCTGAAAATGGGCATAACGGCCGACCATTTACTCCCTCAGTTACTAACAGATTCCTTAGTATTCGGGAGCTCAACATGTGTATGAGCTGTCGCTTTGACTGGGCAAGCGACTAACCTCTTATGTGGGCCGCTGGGCTTTTTCGTCTGGAGCAATGTATTCATCTTGGGCTCTTTAATTTGGGTGAAATGTCTACCATGCGCGCGAGCTTGTCCAATATAGTAACAATGGCCTCCCATCTCCCTAGCTCGAGTGAGGCGACGGTTGAGGTCGGGTGATGTGTTATCTTATTAATTGGGCATGGCAGTCAAGGCGGAAGTTTTGATTTTGTCTGCCAAAATTCACATTCCTTCTATTGGGATGTTGTAATGGTACGAAGCCCAGTGTGTTGGTGCTCTTGGATGTCGACATGTGCCCCCATTTGAACGGCTGAGCTTGATCGAAGAAATATAGCTTCTGGTATAAGATGATAAGAAATAAGAAAGAGGCGAACTTTCTTGCCTGCGCTTTCAGAAAAAACTCTTCCTTGTTCTTTGCTCTGGCTTTTCATTCTCCTTGTTGGATTTTGTTGTGGTCGAAGATATTGTCTCTGGTTCATGTATCCCCCTCTTCTTCATCGTTCGAAACTGCCAACATGTGGAAATAGATGGATACAAAAGAGATTGTTGCTACCAGAGTCTATTGTTTAGAAGATCCTTTATGCTCCGATGAGGCCCAAAAGGCTGCTCAATCTTCGGGGTCAGAGCACGTTGTAGACAAAGGGAAGGCTTTGGCCCTTATCCCTACTGGCTCCAAGGCCTCAATTTTGTGGGTCGATGAGGACAAGCTGATGTGAAATCTAGTCCCACCCCTAAGTGGTTTTGATGATGAGCACACCAAATGATGTTAATGTACTAATAACAGTATTCAAGTGTGTAGGTTGTGCATTAAGCTAAGTGAAGATCAAAGCATACTCAGAAAAGAAGAAGCTCAACCACACTAAGAAGATGAAGATGAATTTAGTAGCCCGTATTCCACGTCAAGAACAAATGAAGCTCAAAGATGAATCTCATAGAACGTGCTCAAGCTTAAGCTAAGAAGTGAAGCATGCATCTACATCAAGATCTTATCGGCTTCAAAGTCTTCATTTAAGTCTAGTGTGTGAGTTATTTTCTTTTTAGGAATAGGTTAAAGCCAAGAAAATTTGCACACACACAAAAGGTTTTTCGAAAACAATTTTTAAATTGGTTTTAAAATTCCTTGAGAGCTTAGTTATTGATTTAAATTCTCGTAGTTAATCTCCAAACACTCAGGAGTTGAGTACATATCCTTCAGCAGAGTTCCACTGAAAATCTGCTCTGGGAGTCGACTACCAAGAGAGGGAGTCGACTACCTGCTGTAAGCAGAGTTTTCATTGAAAACTCTCTAGGAGTTGACTACCTCCCTTGGGAGTCGACTACCAGCTGCGTTTTGACTTCCCAGATTTTGCTCCTTCATTTATTCATTGCTTAATTTGTGGGGCTGTAGTCATACCATTTTGAAATTCGAAATTCTCCTTGAAACTCTATAAATAGAGACCATATGAGAACAATTTTCAATACCAATTTCTTTCATTCTTGAGCTAAGCAAAAACTCTCTTGAAATCTCAATCGTTCTCATCGCTCTCAATGTTCATAGCCAAAAATGGTTTTTAATTTCCGATCTATTGTTTATATTTAAAATTCTTTTTAAGATCATATTTTTTGGCTATTGCAAATTGGCTTTTCAAAATCCTCTCTTTGATTTTCATATTCTTTAAAGGATTTTTGAAACTCAAAATTCTAGATTACATTGAATTCATTTATATTCTTTGTGTGATCTAAGAACGCTTTTTAATTCTTTAGTCACATAAGCACAATTGCAATATTATCTTGGCTATATGATTATTTGGGTGTAAAACCAATCTCCACTAATTATTGTGGTGAATTGGATTTTGATTTTATCTGGAGTCCCTTGGTGATAAGAGTTGTGGAAAATCCTAGTCAAGACTAGGTGGTTGGAAATCCTGGTGGTGATACTAGGTCGTTAGAAATCCTAACGAGTGAGGTAATTGTATTGCTAAGGAAATAGTGGATTAAATCTCGAGCCATTTTGGTCAGGGACTGGACGTACCCAAGTTGCGGGGAACCAAGATAAATCGCTTGTCTCTCTCTGTGTGATTTGTTGTGTTTGTCTTTATTGTTTACTTTGTGCAGTGCTATTCATTATTTATATTATATCTAAATTGTAACGCATTGTCAATAATATTGTTAATTCAAAGATTGCTTTTTTATTCCGATGTGTAATCTCTCTGTTCATTATTATTATTAACATATTGTATTCATCTTGTTGATTAAGGACCGAGCGTATATCACTCTACTTGGTTCCTTAGGCAACATTGAAAGGGAAGTTTGTTGTGTTCTAATAATCGAAGAAAAAGTTTTTAACTTATACAACACTATTCAACACCCTTCTAGTGTTGCTTGCCATCCACATGATCCAACTCTTGGCATCAAATCAAGGCTAAATGACGATGGCATCAACATCTCACCATTCCGAAGGACTGAACACAATGCGACCACCCTTGTTCAATGGAACAAACTACGCAAGCTGGAAGATACGTATGAAGACTCATCTTCAGTCTCTAGACATCGACGCATGGACCATCACCAATGATCCATACAAAGCACCTACCAAAGTAGACACCGGAAAGTGGTTTGCAGATGAAAAGAAGAAAGGTAACTTGAACGCTAAAGCGATGAACGCATTATTTTGTGCCGTAACAGGTAACGAGTTCAACCGTGTTTCTCCATGTGAAACCGCACAGCAGATTTGGCATACTCTTCAGGTAAGTCACAAAGGAACCGAGAAGCTAAAAGAATCTCGCATAAATGTTTTACATTCAAGATTTGAATCATTTTAAATGGAAGAATGAGAGAGTATTACCGAGGTGAATACTCGTTTTACTAACATAACAAATGAGCTTGCAGGTCTAGGAAAAAAAGTTATCTAAATATGATCAGGGAATGAAGATATTGATATCGCTCAGACCCGAATGGAAAGGAAAGACGACGACCATTCGAGAAGCTCATAACGTAAGAGACCTCACCATTGAAGAATTGATGGGAAATCTCATGGCATATGAGATTGAGCTCAAGAAGACAAGAAGATAGAGGAGAAGCTAAAGAAAAAGAACCTAGCATTCAACGCCAACGAAGAAGACTCCGACTTCACCGACAAAGAAGATCATATTGCATTCATCTCAAAGAACTTCAAATACGTCATGACATGTAAGTATGGTAAACGATCTTTTCATTCCACTAATAATATTATTTGTTTTAGTTGCAACAAACCAGGACACGTAAAAAGAGACTGTCTGTTGGAGAAGAACAAATACACCAAAGATCGTGGTAAAAGCAGATAGAACAATAAGATAAAGAACGATAGAAGAAACAAGCTTCGACGACTAAGGAAGGAAGCATATGCAGCTTTCGATCAAAGTGATGATTCCACCTCAGACGAATCATCATCAGACGACAAAGAAGATAGAAGAGAATTAGCTCATATGTGCTTCCTAGCTTCCACATCATCTCAGGTAAGTTCATTTCATAATTCATCATTTAGTGAAGATGATTCATTACCAAGCGATGATGGAGACATGGATTATAGGGGTGCATATAATGAGCTTTGCTTACTGCATGAAAAGCACATTAAAGAACATAGAAAAACCTTGAGATTAGTTAAAAAGGATGCAAAAGATAAAGAAGGACTTCTTAAGGAAAACATTGCACTAAAAGAGAAGACGAATCACTAGAAAAAGATATGCATTCCATGAAAAATAAAATTGAGGGTTTGGATGATCTTCTCGTGTCTATCAAAGACAAATACGATTCTACGATGAAGATTGTCGAAAACTTCAATAAAGGAAAAGAAAAATTAAATAGTCTAATCAATAGTCAAAAAGCATCAACTAGCAAAACCTGACTTGGTTATGATTCTAAACATGCCAAGAAAAGGATTAAGCATACTAGGATGCATCATGCTAACAAAATTTTTTTGAGCATATGGATTCCTAAGCATGAGACTCATCAGAAGAAACAAAGGTATGCACATGAATTTATTCAAAATGTTCATTTGAATAAAGATTATAAATATGTTTCTATTGAAGGAACTAAACCGTATTGGGTTTGGATTCCTAAAGACTAATCCTCTGGACTCAAAAATTATAAGATTACCACAAATGTCTATATTTTTCAGGTACTCTAAAACAAAGGAGGAGGAACACAAAAATGCCAGTTCAATAGGGTGAACAAAGATCAACGCTTTGCGGAAAGATCGGTTAAAATTCGTCGCCTCGCAAATGCTTAATAAATATTTGGATGATTAAATATTGTTTATAAGCTTTTTTCTCTATATTTGTGTTTATATATGTTACTTAACTCATTTTTTAAGATTTTCTAGCAAAACACTCAAAACAACTCGTCTAAAACCCCTCAGGATGAGAAAAATCTCAAACCCAGGTGGGAGTCGATTACCACGGCTGGGAGTCGACTCCCAGAGTGCGGCTGCTGAAATTTGTGCTCTTTTTTGACTGACTCTTGGTGGGGTTTTAATGCCTATTGGGCTCATATCCACTTGATAACTTAATCCCATTAAGAGAATTGATCCTAACCATTCCTCTCTTTGATCTTAAGGCCTTCATTCATCCCTCTCTTCATCTAGAAAACATAAAACCCCTCTCTCTAAGCCCTAGGTAGCCCACTACCTCATTTGTGCTCTTCATCTTGAAATTTTTCTTGCTCTCTTGCTCTTCTTTTCTCCTAGGAGCTCTTGATCCTCAAAGATCCTTCATTTCCTTCAAAGAAATCTCTATCAACAAGGTATAACCCTCATTCTCTCTTTCAAAACTTAATATCATATCATCATGCCTAAGAAAATGGTAGCAATTAAAAAGAGAAAAGTTGATGAAACTTCTCATCCTCTCACTGAAAGAGAAGTGATTGAACCCTATCTTGTTAATTTCTCTAGGTATGCTAAATTCTTGAACATCACAAAGAGGCAAATCCTCCATGAGAGGTTTGTCACGATTGAGGATGTAGAAAATTATGGCATTGATATCATCCTAGAATTCCAAAATCTGTCGAACCTGTTTTCCAAAGATAATTCATACTTGTGCTATCATAGACTTGACCATCTTTTCTATGCTAATATAAATACTGATTTGACCAAGTCTCGATTCGAACTAAGGTTTTTGATACCCAGCTTCAGATTACTGTTAAATCTCTAGGTCAAGCTTTAGGGATTTCCTATACCAGGAAACTGCTAGACGATATCGAAATGGTTGATGGGAATATGTTAGATAAGATGTATCTGCCTGGAAAAAAATTTTCTTACAAAATTACCTAGTAGCGATCTTCGTTATCCTGCTAGACTTTTAGCTAACATCTTATCTTACAACATAACCCAGAATTCAGGCAGTCATTCAGTTCTTTCTGAACGTCAAGAAAAGTGCATTTACGCTATGCTTGGCAACATTAAGGTCAGTTAGGTAAGAGTAATCATGGATTCCATTCTTCATTCTGATGTGTCTACTAGAATCATATCTCCATTGGCTCATGGTCATTTCCTAATAATTCTCTTCAATGCTTATGATATCCCGTTAGATAATGAGGATGAGGTTTTGGAACCTGCTCTTGTGTTTGATGTTCGTACGCTGAGCCGAATGGGTCTTCACCGAGACCTTAACCAAAATGTTTCGAAAGGAAAGCTAGTTGGTGACACTAGCTCCACCTCAAGGAAGGGTAAGAAAGTTGTTGTTGAAGAAGACTCAGATGAAGAAGAAGAAGAAGGAAGCGAAGATGAAGAAGTTCCCAACTACATTCTTGACTTCAAGACGTACTCATGAAGAAGATTGAAAAGTTGACGATTTCTCAAACAAAAGGTTTTGAAGATCTTAACAAGAAGGTGGAAGACGTGAAAGACTTTGTGGTTAGTAGCAATCAGATGGCGGAGAAGACTCTTGCTACAATCCTTGATGCGATCAAAGAGTTGAAGAAAGAGAAGAAGAATGGCGGTTCATCCTAAACTTTTGTTGCTTGAGTAAGACAATGCTTTTAAAACAACTGTGGTTTGTAATATTTTTTTCATATACTCTATGCCTGTGGTTGTGTGTTGCTCTTAGACATTATGTATCAACACTTGGAGGTTGATGCAATGCTACAATATTATCTTAAGTTTCTATGCCATGCTTTAACATGTGATATCCCCATATTTTTGCTTAGGATTTTTTGCATATATGTCCCTTAAATCTTGCATATTTTGATATCTATCCCTCAAATCTTCGTATTTGCTCATAAGTCCCTCAAATTTTAAAAGTTAACCTTAATAGTCCCTCCATCCTGTTTTCTGTTAAAAAGTTAAATTAATTAATGATTAATTAACTATTATAGTTAGTTAATTAAGAAATTACGTTCAATTAATCATTAGAGCACCCTAATTAAGGGTTAATTACCCCCACCCAAAAAACAGGGGGCGGGGGCGGCGTCCCCTCCCCCCGAAAACAGGGGGTGGGGGTGGCACCCCCTCCCGCTCTGCCTCAGATGAGGCGGATGGGGAGGCATCGCCGCCCCCTCCACCCGAAAATTGGGGGAGGGGGTAGCGCCCCCTCCCCCTTTGCCACAGACAACGGAGGGGGAGGGGGACCGCCCCTCCCCCCCCCAAAACAGGGGAAGGGGCGGTGCCCCCTCCCCCCACGACGAGGCGGAGGGGGAGGGGGAGGGGGCATCGCCCCTCCCCCAGAAAATAGGGAGAGGGGCGGCGCCCCTCCCCCTCCGCCTCGTCTCACGGAGGGGGAGGGGGCGCTGCCCCTCCCCCCAGAAAACAGGGGGAGGGGCGGCGCCCCCTCCCCCTCCGCTGTCTGGCAGAGGGGGAGGGGGCGCTGCCCCTCCCCCACGAAACAGGGGGCAGTGGCAGTGGGCGGCGCCCCCTCCCCCTCCGCCCAGACAAGGCGCAGGGAGAGGAGGCGCCGCCCACTGCCACCGTCCCTCCCCATCCTAATCCTAACCCTAACCTTAACCCTAACCCCCAAATTGACCCCTTAATCTAACAGAATAGTCCCATTCAGTTAGATTTTAACAGAAATTTAGAGAGATGGACTATGAAGATTACAAGTTTACAATTTACGGGACCTGAGAGCAAATACCAAGATTTGAGGAACAGATATCAAAATACACAAGATTTAAGGGACAGATATGCTAAAAACCCTTTTGCTTAAGTATAATGAGATGTCATATATGTTGCTTAACTAACTCTATTTTGCAGATATTTTTTAATTTTTTTCTTTTCTCTCCAACACATGGTATAAACACTTGGTTTGATTATACTCTTATTGTTGAATATACTTGGTTATTGAAATGCTTATTTATTCAACACTTCGTGAAATTGTCATGGATGTCATCATAAAATTTTGATTGATGACAAGGGGAGAAAAATGGAAAAGCAAAAATGAAAATGAATAATGCTTTCTAACCAGCTTTGATGCAGGGGGCGTATGATATTTTCATACCTCATCTAAGCAGGGGAAGTAAGTACTCTTACTCATAAGGTTTTATTTGCTATTATTCCTTTATTTTTCATTTGGGTGTCATCATTAAAAAGGGGGAGAGTGATGGAAAATCTAGTCACACCCCTAAGTGGGTTTGATGATGAGCACACAAAATGATGTTAATGTACTAATAACATTATTCAAGTGTGTAGGTTGTGCATTAAGCTAAGTAAAGCTCAAAGCATAATCCAAAAAGAAGAAGCTCAACAACACTAAGAAGATGAAGATGAATTTAGTAGCTCGTATTCCATGTTAGGCACAAATAAAGCTCAAAGATGAAGCTCATAGAACGTGATCAAGCTTAAGCTAAGAGGAGCTTAAATTCAAGTGAAGCATGCATCTACATCAAGATCTTATCGGCTTCAAATTAGTCTTCATTTAATTCTAGTGTGTAAGTTATTTTCTTTTTAGGAATATGTTTAAGTAAAGAAAATTTGTACAAACACAAAATGTTTTTCGAAAACAATTTTTAAACTGGTTTTAAAACTTCTTGAGAGCTTAGCTATTAACTTAAATTCTTGTAGTCAATCTTCAAACACCCAGGAGTTGGATACATATCCTTCAGCAGAGTTTCACTGAAAATCTGATCTGGGAGTCGACTACCAAGGGAGGGAGTCAACTACCTGCTGTAAGCAGAGTTTTCATTGAAAACTCTGTAGGAGTCGACTACCTCCCTTGGGAGTCGACTACCAGCTGCGTTTTGACTTCCCAAATTTTGCTCCTTCATTTATTCATTGCCTGATTTGTGGGGCTGAAGTTAAACCATTTTGAAATTCGAAATTCTCCTTGAAACTCTATAAATAAAGACCATATGAGAACAATTTTCAATACCAATTTCTTTCATTCTTGAGCTAATCAAAAACTCTCTTGAAATCTCAATCGTTCTCATTGCTCTCAACATTCGTAGCCAAAAACGGTTTTTCATTTCTGATCTTATTGTTTATATTTAAAATTCTTTTTAAGATCATATTTTTTTGCTATTGCAAATTGGCTTTTCAAAATCCTCTCATATTCTCTAAAGAATTTTTGAAACTCAAGATTCTAGATCACATTGAATTCATTTATATTCTTTGTGTGATCTAAGAACACTTTTTAATTCTTTAGCCACATAAGCACAATTGCAATATTACCTTGGCTATAGGATTATTTGGGTGTAAAACCAATCTCCACTAATTATTGTGGTGAATTAGATTTTGATTTTATCTGAAGTCCCTTGGTGATAAAGGTTGTGGAAAATCCTAGTCAAAACCAGGTGGTTGGAAATCCTGGTGGTGATACCAAGTCGTTGAAAATCCTAACGAGTGAAGTTATGTAATTGTATTGCTAAATCAATAGTGGATTAAATCTCGAGCCATGTTGATTGGAGACTGGATGTACCCAAGTTGCAGGGAACCAGGATAAATCTCTTGTCTCTCTCTGTGTGATTTTCTGTGTTTGTCTTTATTGTTTACTTTGTGCAGAGCTATTCATTGTTTATACTATATCTCAATTGTAACTGATTGTTAATAATATTGTTAATTTAGAAATTGCTTTTTTATTCCGCTATGTAATCTCTATGTTCATTATCATCATCATCATCATATTGTATTCATCGTGTTGATTAAGGACCGAGCGTAGATCACTTTACTTGGTTCCTTAGGCAACATTGGAAGGGAAGTTTGTTGTGTTCTAATAATCGAAGAAAATTTTTTTAACTTAGACAACACTATTCAACCCACCTTCTAGTGTTATTTGCCATCCACAGAATCCAACACAAGCCTTTCATGCTAGATGAGATCATAAATATGGTCTCCTTAGTGCCCTCTGAACTACTTCAAAAAATCCAAGACGAATATCTCCGACCTCCATATCAGATTCGAATCCCTTAAGACAATAAGAGGATTTGTTTCCCTGGAGAATGTGAGGTCGGGGTGTATACTAACTTTTCTTCAGTGACTCTCCTTTCCTATGCATCCTTTCATAACCCAAGTCTTGAATTTCCTTGGGCTTTCTATCTGCCAACTGACGTCGAATTCGGTAGGTTGTCTAGTTGACTTTATGGTGCTTTGCACATTGAACATTGTAGAGCTGACCTTGGCATTGTTTAATTATTTCTTCCAGGTGAAGATCACCAAGTCTGGCGTCTGGTATAAAATGACTGTCAAAAGGATGAGACACCTAATAAAGGACCTTCCAAGCTCTAATCGTGGTTGGAAGGAACATTTTGTTTTCATGACTTTTCCAGGCGAGGCAACCATTCTCACCCATTGGGGGCGACCTGGTCCCGTGGTTAATGAAGAGGTGTCCCTATCCGAGGAAGAGAGTGTCGCCACCTGTCTCTTGGTAGCACAGTCAGATAGCCATAGATCAATGTCCCGTTTGTTGTCGCTGAGATGTTGCTGAGAATAGTTTGGCTTGAAGGTAAGCTCAACTTTTAGGCCTCGTGTTCACACTCACCCTTCCTAATCCTCTTTTCCTTTTGTAGACATGGTCGGGGAGGAATACCAAGTTGATCCTGAGATACAAGATTCCCTCCTTGCTACACTTCAGAATACAAAGGGTAGCTCGTGGTCCCAACCAACCACCCATCCCAAACAGAGCTTGGTTAGAGTTATCGTAAGCTCAACTCAAGTGGTTGGTAACATCCCTAAGAAGGTCAATGGATCGAAAAGAAAGTGAGTTTGCACCTTAGCTGAGGCTGAAAAAAATCAAAGAAAAGAAGATGTGAGGTGAGATCGCTCTTCTGAGCTTAACTCTTCTGGATATTGGAGTAGCCAAGGCCCAGGTTGTTCCCTCTGATCAAAGTCGGGCCTCGACCCATGCAGCACCTTCGAGTGGGTCAATGCCACCTCCTGAATCGGGTGGCTATGGAGATACCTGGTCATGGGGAGGTCTCCACCCTTCGGAGACGCTGGCCGATGGGATTCATCCTGAATTCAGGTCGATTTTGTTGGCAGGCATGTTGCCTCAGGCCCCTCCATGATGTCCTAAGGTTAGATTCCACAAGTTCACTTTTCCTGTGGGGAAGGGGGGTTAACCGTTTGAATTATAGGTTGCCTCTGTTGAAAATTCCATCCTTCCTCGAGATCAGGCTATTTTACAGAAAGTTGATTACGATAGACTCACCAGCTTCATGGTTTAGCATAGTCTTGAGGTTGGTGTCTTGATTTCTTCCTTGATGGTACTGGGTACCAGTAATAATTTTCCCTTTATCTTTATAATATACAGATGTTCTTAATGGCTGCAGAGCTGTGATGTTGCTCATCAGTGGTGGCCAATTATAAAGTGAGCTTAGCTCGGAAGCGAAGACTGATGACTGCCGCTGAGAGGGCTGCTGATAAGGCGAAGGCCAAGCTACAAAAATCGTCGTGTCAATTCACAAAGTTTACTTCTCCAGTCAAGGAACTAGAAAAAGAGCTAGCCATGGTGAGGATGACTTTTGAGGATGAGGCGGCCCTCAAGAAGGGCACAAAGGAAAATTTTCTTAAGGGGAGGAGAAATATAAGAAGGAAGAGCCGATCACCGAGACCAGATTGCTAAGTTGGAGCAGGGTAACCCCACAAAGATTACCGTTGAGGCTGTAGAGCAGTATAAAGAGGCCATCGGTTCAGGGATTGCTGACTTGTTCAAGGCAGGCTTTTCAAGATGTAAACAAAAGATCCAATGCAAGTTCCTCAGTTCTGGGGTTAACTTTGATCAACTGAAGATGATGTCTGACGAAGAGCCTGAAGCTACTCCGCTCGAGGAAGCAGCAATGGTGTCTTTAAGGGGTCAATCAACTGACACTACTATCCCATGAATTTGTTGCTTGTATCTTTTATTTGTATACATGATCTACCTTTTCGCATTTTATTAATAAAATTGATTTTATCAAAAGAAATGAATGCTTGACTTGTTATGGAATACCTTGTAAGGAACTATCATGTCGTAGGTCATAACGTCACCTGCATGCCCCCTCGATAGCTCAGGCACGTGTATTAGGAAAATATGGAGAGCGCGTCGTCGAATGTCGACTTTGATTAGGCCAAATATAAGTGAATGGCTTTGTTTCATAGCTTGTAATATAGAATATTTTCCCAATCGAATAGCTAGCTCGGGCCACGAAGGAGTGGTCCCCGATCATATAGCCAAGTAGCCTGCGAGAGTGCTGATAGGTTGTCCCTGATCGTATAACTAGCTTTGCCTGCGAGGGAGTGGCCACGATCGTATAGATGAGCAGCCTGCAAGGGTGCAGTTATTTTGTCTCAGATATTATTGCTAGCTCGGCCCACGAGGGAGTGGCCCTCGATCATATAGCTGAGCAGCCTGCAAGGGTGCTCTTAGGTCATCCCCTATAGTATATCTAGCTTGGCCTAGGAGGGAGTGGCCTCCCGATCATATAACCGAGCAGCCTGGGAGGGTGCTGTTAGGTCGTCCCAGATCGTATAGCTGGCTCAGCCCGCAAGAGAGTGGCCCCCGATCGTATAGCCGAGTAGCCTGCGAGGGTGCTGATAGGTCATCCCCGATCGTATAGCTGGCTCGGCCTGGAAAGGAGTGGCCCCTAATTGTATAGCTGAGCAGCTCGGGAGGGTGCTGTTAAGTCATCCCTAAAAGTATAGGTAGTTGGCCCCACGAGGGAGTGTCCCCCAATCGTATAGCCGAGCAACCCGCGATGGTGCTGTTAGGTCGTCCTTGATCGTATAGCTAGCTCGGCCTACGAGGGAGGGGCCCCCCGATTGTATAGCGGAGCAACCCACGAGGGTGCTGATAGGTCATCCCCAATCGTATAGCTAGCTCAGCCCGTGAGGGAGTGGCCTCCGATCATATAGCCGAGCAGCCTGCAAGGGAGCAAGGTAATGTGTAAACTTGTGTACTTTAAAGGAAGCAAAAAAGACCGATCTAATTCTCTTCTCAGAGTACATTTGTCGTATGCACATTAGCTCGGCATAATATATGCATTGAAAAAATACTTGTTTATTTATTTGTTTAAAGAAAGTACATGAACAATAGAAATCAACATGTGGATTTATTCTGAGAACTTGTGATGTTTATTGATAAGGACCGGTGTACCGCCCAGATCGTCATGAGCTTTTGATAGGTTAGACCACCACATCAGATCATTTGACAATCTTGGTAAATGTGGAGCTTGTCATGACTCCTTTACCTTGATCCTTGCCCTTCGAGATACCCTCCTTCGGTTTTGTTTCCATGGCATCGACAAATTTCTTCAGATGACTATGTCTAATCATGGGTTCAATATCCTTCTTCAACTGCCAGCATTCTTCAGTGTCAGGACCGTTTGTTTTAATGGTACATGCAAAATTTGAGATCGTCCCTCTTCTCGTACTTGCTTTTCATCTTTGGAGGAGGTCGGTCGAAATTAATATCCTTTTCCGTGTGCGTAGGCTAGTACTTCTGCCTTGGGTGCGTTGAGTTTGGTGAAGGTCTCTTCATCTGACTGCGACCGACCTCGGGGACTCCTTTCTTGTCGTCGTCAACCCCTGGACTCTCAATGAGCTCTGTCTCCATCTTCACGTCAGCATAGGGTTTGACAGCATTTTTGTTTCGGGCGGCTAACGCTTCCTTCTCCATCATATATCTCTCCGCCCTGGCAAGGAGGCGATCTAAGCTGCGATGAGGCTTGTGGTGCAGCAACTTCATCAGATCATCACAACAGACTCCTTTCTTGAGCACGAAAATGGTGATATCAATCGTTGCAACTTTTCACATTTAGCCTCTTTAGGTTGAAATGCTTAAGAAAGGCCCTCAACATTTCTCCTACTTTCTGTTCCAGGGTGAACAGATGGTCTAAGCTCCTCCTTCTTTCTGCCATGAATTGCTGGCAGAAAGCTTGAGGTAAGCTCTTAAAAGACACATTGCTACGATTAGGAAGCCCGTTGTACCACTCTTTTGCAGCTTTTCGCAGGGTTATCTGGAAAGCACGGCAGAGGAGGGCATCATAGGCCCCTGTATTTCCATTCCTCCTTTGTAATATTGGACATGTTCTCGAGGGTTGCCAGAGCCATCGTACTTATCTAGGTCAGGCATCCTGAATCTAGGCGGCAAGGAAGTTGTGGTAATGCTTTTTTTCAGCAGAATATGCTCCTCTTCTGAGCTCGAAGCTGGGAAACAAGTTCATCGTGTATTAGCTCGATGTTTTGGCATCCCACTCCGATCGGTAGAGACGCTAGATGAGTCGCCCCCATTCCCACCCGAGCTGTTAGGAGGACTCAAGGAGGTGGGGTGTCTACTAAAATCTTCTATTCATGTCCTGCTCTAGATGATCGAGCAGGACTGCATCTATGATTCCTCTTATGTCCATCCCTTACATGCTGGTTATCGTTTTTACAAAGACGGCTAGATCCCTTCCCCTTAGTTAGGGGTCCCTTGGCTCTGAGTCTAGCAACGGAAGAATCGTTGCCCTTGTTTTCACCGTTTCGACCTCCTTCGGGAAAAAACAAGCTCATGGTCATGTGGTGGTGGTTGAGAAGGGGTTGTTACAGGGATGACCTACGGCTCTGAGCTAGGGTCCTCGTTTCTTCGGCCTTCTGGTGTTGATGGTAGTAGGTTGAGGCACGGTTTAGTATTTACATGTTGCGGCCTTGCAGTCGATTGGGGCTGATTGTTTGCCAATCGCTATATTACGGAAGTTAATGTCAGACTGTTGACATTGATTTCCTAAGAGAACGCTTGGAATTACTCCGATGTTACCAGTTGCAGCTCGGATCCTCCCTGGGAAGAAGAGCTAGGTCTCATAAAGTATGGGAGCATCTGTCTCCCTGCTAGTTATCGGCTCTTCAGGTCCTTGGTTGGTGGGGTAAGCCGACATCGTTGATGCCAGAAGGCGACGAGGATGTTGACTCCGATATTCTACAGACGGCGCCAACTTTTGACGGGTAAATCCGTCCACAGTGAGTAGGATGCGGATGAGGATGCCTCCAGTGACGTGGTGCTCTGTCAACCGAAGAGTGGGACCCGAGGAAGGATGGTCCCAGGTCAGTGAGAGCTGGGTTCGAGCTGTTGAGTGGAAGCCCGACCTAACTTCGAGCTATCTTCATAGGTCCGCAACACATGAAAATCGTCAAGGGGGTCAGATCTGGGTTCTGACCCAAATCCTATCTAATGCTTAAGTCAGTGGATGACTAAGAAGAGGCTCAGGGCAGCTAGGTCCAACCTATAAGGAGGTCGTCCGATCACTGTTTCACCGAGATATGGTGGAAAATATAAAGTGGAATCAGATATCTGAGTGTCAGAGTACCTGAGTACTTAGTGTTATGTATTGGTGTTTCATACCAATATTATTTTGATGATGATCACAACATTATGTTGTTGCTAATGACTCTCATGTTTTAGTCTCATAGTTAACATTTCAAGAATATCATTTTTGGAGACAAAATGCTTGGTGCAAGGATGGACATCAAGAGGAGCAATGCCAAAGTTTAGACGCAAGGGGTGCCAAAGCTTGGAGATTATGGGGAGCATAAAGGCATCAAGGATTGAAGCCATAAGTTCTAAGGGAAGCAATGTAATTCATGTAATTTCATTTAATTGCTTTTCTCCTTTTGAGTCTGAGATTTAAATTAATGCCTTGATAGATGGCCTAATTCATTTATGGATATTCATTTTCCATCATTAGCGAGCCATAGGATTATCATAGAAACCATCCCAATAGGTTCACCTTGCCTAAAACTCTAACGGGAGTTTTTGGCTCTCCAACAGGCGACTGAAGAAGTAAGGACAGGCGACTGGGTGATTCTAGGCGCTTGGCCAGCCTTCTACAGTCGGCTGTTGTGCACTAGCTCAAGTCAACTTTTCTTGACTCTTACTTGAGCTATTGGAGACAGACGACTGACGTTCAGATTACAGGCGCCTGTCTTCCATTAGGCACCTGTGATTTGTTCTCTAGTCGTCTATATGCCAAAGTGTGTAACTTACATTTTCTGGGTTTCACCCACTTTGCAAGTCAGTCGACTGATGAGAAGTTTTCAGTTGTCTGTCAAATTACAGGTGCATGAGAATTGGTCCTCTCTCGTCTGAAGGTGCTAGTGCGAAAGTTGCGTTTTTCTCATCTCTTTTCCATCCCATGTGACAGTCGCCTGCTGAAGGATATTCAAGCGCCTGCACCTTGTACAGGCGCCTGTGTAGTCTTCTACAGTCGCCTATCCTGACTCAGATTATAGCCGTTGGTATTTTTATAGCCGTTGACCAGTCGACTGTCAGTTTTTCATCAGTCGATTGTCTGTGCCGTAAATTGCCAAAATAGAGCCGTTGCAGATTTTCTGTTTTAGACTTTTCGCTTGGGTTTGAGGGTTCCTTTGGGCTTCCTATATATATATATATGAGAGGGACGAGTTTATTAGAACTTCTTGGAACTATTGAAGATCATATGAGAATCATTAAGTCACTCTCAAACTCTCTCATTTCACTCTTAGAGTTCTAAATATCCTTCATGCATTAAAGTCAAGCTCAAGGGAAATCATCCAAGTGCAATCAAGCTTAATATCATCACTTGGAGATCCTCTTCCATGCCTTGCATTCATTAATGAGTAAGTTCATCTCTTTAAGGCATATGTAAGAGTCTTTTGTTTCATTCGTTTTCTTGAAACCCTAATTCTCTTTGTGGAAATTAGATACTCTCTTTGTGGGAGTTTAACACTTGTAAGGGTGATTATGTTCTTGTGTAGGATATCATTAATTCTCTGTGTGGGAATTAATTTCTCTCTGTGTGGGAGTTAGACCCTTGTGTATGGTAGTTTGAGTCCTTGTGAAGGGCAAATCCCTTATTTAGGGCATCCCTTGTGTAGAGATTGTATTCACTACCTTGTGTAGGATTATAGTGAATATTTGGTGTGGCTGGATATACCCATGTTTGGGAAACCAGTGTAAAATCTTGTGGTTGCATTTGGACTGATTGTGTTGTTTAATTCCTCTTGCGCTTATTAGTTCGCATTTGCAAGTTAAATTTTAATTGCACAATTTATTGCCATAACTCTATTCACCCCTTCTAGAGTTTGGTGTTGATTAGTATTGCAAGGTAGACGGTCCTTACACTTAGTATGTTTTGAGATTGATCCTTGTCTTATCACAGTGAAGACTCCTTATGGGTGATGGTTCCTCTCAGTGCCGTTTATTAGGTATTGGCTTTTTAGACCAATATAGTTTTGATGATGACACACATTATGTAAAAGATAAATAAATAAAGCACAATGCTAATGAGCTCCCCTTACTTATATGCACCAATTGAAAATAAATACACCAATGAATCTTCAAATCAATTGTGACATATAATATGTAAGGATTACATAAACCATATCTCTCATATCTCTCTTTCCATATATGATTTACATAATCCATATCTCTCCACCTTGTCATTGTCAAAAAGGTGGACACAACATACAAGAAATAATTCTTGTCGTTGATTCCCTTTAAAATGTGACAAAAACCAAGAGATTAAGAGATGTTTGATACCTAATATGAAATCTTAAATGGGTATCAATCACTATCTCATGATCTCCCTGGATCATCGAAAGGGTCAAAATGTTGACTCATATGATCTAATACTAATTAATTGGAGCCATGTGCCTAAATTGTATCAATGCATTGATATAGAAAGATCAAGCATCATTGATACAAATGACACTGCCAAGAGAAAATAGCATAAACAATGTTGGAAACATAATTGATTTGAGTTTGAGACCATAACAACCAATTGTAATTAATAATCTCAAACATAACTCAAAATGAGAGTTAAAATGTGTTTTAAAATAATTTTAAACATACATAACATACTAACTCCCCCATTGTCATACATATGGATCAATAAATGCATGTATGACAATGAAATCCCCAAGGTCTCTTTTTCATGAAAAATAGTTTGAAATATTTTCAAAATCATGAAAAATCACACACAATCAATGGGTATGCTAAGATATAGAATTATAAGCATAATACACATGCAATATGCACATGTGTGAGAGACCTATACATTAGGGGACCAAATGATTGAACCGAAAAACGCACAAGGGAAGTGCGCCTTCCACTCCCAAGTGTAGGAGCGTCAATGCAATATAAAATTTATAACCGGTGAGTACCGGGTCGGATCACAGGGAAGAGTCATTTGAAATCGCATGTTTGGTCAAAAATGGATGCAGGATGGCGAGAAATCGCCCGCTATGTTTATGGGTGTTCGAGTATGGGAGAGAGTGGGAATGATGTGTGGGGACCACCTACCAACCCTACACGCTATGGGCAAGGGTGCTGGAGCTCAATCAAGCGGAGAGGCGAGCTTGGCATTCAACCAAACACTTGATGTGCGGAATGGTGAAGGGTGTAGGAGGGGCTCTCTCGAGTTATTCCTCACTACGGAGTGAGGTCAACGTGGTGAGTAGTGGGCGACTAAGCTACTTGCCTACCACGGGTGGCTTGTTAGGCCTACCAACGTGTGACGACCCGGGTTTGGGTTCGAATCACCCACATGAACTCACAACCCAACACAAACTAAACCGCCCAAGCACAAAGAAAGCAATGAAAACATCCAAGCATTGAATCGAAAGCACAAACAACAAAGATCAAGAGTAAAACATGAAAATGAGTCAATTATATCTAAAATCATCCATTACATGAATAAACCCTAGATCTAAGTACAAGAGAGAGGGATCGAAATCACCGAGGTGTCACTCCCGAGCAACCACGATCATCTCCGCCTTGAGCTCGTCCTTGCTCCAATAATCTCCCCCAAAACTTAGCCCTAACTTTAGAGAGGTGTGCAATGGGGCTTGGGGGTAATAAGGGCTGCCCAAGGGCTTAAATAGCATCCCCAAAAGTCCTCAGCCGAACTGGGTATGGAAATAGCACAATGGTTTGGATTCTGGACCAAAACCCACAACTAAAGCACAAATTAGCAGAAATTTTTAGCACCGTCAACATGTCTTGCAAAAATTCTGTAAACATCATCCGACCTCAGAATGACGTGTTCCAGGCAGCGATGAAACCGTAACAAAGTGTACTACGACAAAAAAATATCACTAGGCCGGAATATACACTGAAATGATAGCAGAATTCTGCACAAGAGGGGAAAAGCAGAATTTCCAGCCCAGAAATTTTCAGCACTACCACTATGTCTTCCGAAAAATGCAGTAAATTGCTCCGACCTCCAAAAATTCTGGAAAAATATGCGTTGGAATCGAGACTTCACAAAATTCAACCGAAAAATAATAGGAGACCAAAATGAAAATGCTAATAAGCTGTAAAAATTATGTTTTATGCATATAAAAATGATAAGCTCCAAAATTAAGTGATATCATCAAAATGCATGTATCGGAGCCAAAATGAACACAAATTACGCACAAAATGCCATCTAATGAGGGGTAAAATATGCAATATTGAACCCTAATCACACACCTTATTAGCTTTTTGCTAGTCCCTAGCAAAACAAGCGATAAATTCGGATTCTCAATCAACGCACATATCAAATTCAAAATTATTCATGGCGAAAATAAAGTTTTCAACAAAATCTCAAATTCAATTTATCAATCCATGAATGAGAACAAACCCGTGAACACCACTTCAATTTGGTTCAAATAAAGGAGAACAAGCAATATTTTGCACGAAGATTAAAACACAACATTTTATCATAGTTTCAAAAAACTCAGGGTTTTGCCAAAACAACACTTTCCTAATTTGTGGCGGTTGGATGTGTAATTGACCGGCGCCCCGTTTACGGTTTGGGCGCGGTGTCGTTTTACCGCAAGTGCACGGTTAGTGTAGGGTGCGGGTTTATCGAACACAGGGAGGTGGATGGCTTGAGTGGCTACTAGCCTCGCCTAGGTCGTTTGCTAGCTACGTGGATGATGTGGGTGGAAGTGTAGAAATAAAAGCAAGAAATGAAAATGACACAAAATGAATCCCCGCTAACACGGGCTAGAGCACTCATGACACTTGGCATTTGACTTGATCCAGGGTGAGACATTGCCCCAAAAGGTGGTACCTAGTGTCCATGGCCCGATATTCCGGTCGGTGCCAAGCACGCTAGGCCTACCCGGTTCCGGACGGTGGGCATTCCCATGTCCATTAACACCTTCCACAACCGGGAGCATTAAGGCCACAATGATAACTCCCAACACTTCGTCCAAGCCGTTCCCACGCGCGAGGACTCGATGTCTACACTAGGGGCGTGAGCTGTGGCTAGGGAGTCAACCGCCAAGTTTATTCCCCCTTGGCCCGACGGTCAGAGGCGGTCTTTCTCCCGCCAATGACAATGAAACGCCCCCGCGTAACCCTAATGGCCAAATAGGTCGAATGTGATTTCTAGCAATACATCGAAGCGGATCTTGACAGGACAAGCACCGGACCCCAATCCCCAACACATCTAGTGTGTTGCCATACGAATTGGACCCAGATTGCTAGAAATCCCCATTGACGCATTTCATCGAACACGTGCCATGCAACCAAGTCTAATGTAAATTTCCAAGCATCAATCCTACCCTAACCCGTATTAGGGTTCATCAAAACTACTCAACGGTGAATAACATAAAAACAAATAACACAAAAGACACATAAAATTTCACCATCAAGCAAAATAAACACAATACAAACAATGGAGAAAAAGAGAGGAAAATACTTATCTTGAGTGAATCGTCAATCCAATACAAGACTTATTGAACAAAAGACCTAATCTAAAACTAACCTAGAACTCCCAAGAGAAGGGGGGCAGCAAGCCCTAAAAACTCCAGGAGATCCCCTTCAAGTTGGCCAGCCTCGTGTATTTATAGCCCCACTTCGGAACCCTAATGGTTCGGGTCCAAACCCGCAGGAAAAGCGCCACCCGATCGGTTGACAAGTCAACCGATCGGGTGATCTGTTACAAAATAATAACAGAAAACGGCGAGCTTTCACCCGATCACATGAACCGGTCGGGTGAGTTCTTGAGCGACCGGTTGGATCTTGAAGCAATCGGGTGAACCGATCGGTTCGACGTCCGTGTCTTCAGCTCTTCTTTTTCAGCTACAGATGAACCGATCGGGTGAGAGTCACCTGATCGGTTGGCGCTTTGCTTCGAGAAAACAAAGAATAGCCCCCGCTGAACCGGTCTGTGAACCGGTCGGGTGACTTCTTTGTGAGCTGCGGTAGAGACCGGTTGGTGCACGCGTGCATCACCCGATCGGTTGGAGATGACCAACCGATACCAACCGATCGGGTGAGGGGCTGAAAGATGAATCCTTTGGCGTTCGACCCCCTGGATCACGCGTGACTTCTCCCGTTGCTCCGGGGACATGGGATATCATCGTTAAACGTCCCCTACGTGGTCAATCCCCTGCAATCATGGATAAACAAAGAAAAGTGAAAGAAAACGAGAAAATACACGAAAACGAACAAGAGACGGCGGAAAAACACGGAGAAACACAAAAGAAAACGCGCGTGAATATATGAAATATAAACGCACGTCAAAATCCCCCAAGCTGAACTCTTCCTCGTCCTCGAGGAAGACGAGTGAGAGTAGGAGCTCGGAAGGGAAAAATAGAGAGGAAGAAAGAAAAAGAAAACTCTAAGCCCTAGATCGTCCATCAGAGCCATCAAAATCAAAAACGACACACCAAGCAAGCAAACGCCAAATCACACCACTAAACCTAGGAAAGCGAGTCCAAATAAGTGTCGTGGGTCCACGCAGTGAAGCGCGAGTGAGCGTGGTCGTGTGCTAGCAAATGGTGAAGCTTTCTACGATGTGCAATGAGGCTCGATATACACAAATCCAAGAAATGACCCAAATATCGATTCGAATTGAATCAAGCGGTGAATATATGGTTCAAGCATGCATGAGAATAGAGAGAGAATCGAAACATATCATGCGTTAGGGACTCCACAACTAGGGTTAAGGAAATCACCACACTAAAGCCTAGATAATTGCTAAAAAGTTCCTAAGCCAAGTGTTTTCGAAAACGATGGGGGTTGAGATGATGTTGAGTAGAACACTCGGTGCAAATTCTCGCCTTCCCTTTATTCTCGGCAAGTAGGAAAAAATATTCACACGGGAATTTTTTTGGGTTTTGGGTATTTGTATTTTTTTTGGATTTTTGGATATACATATTTTTTTTCTCTTTTCTTTTTTTTTGGGTTTTTCTTTTCTCTCTTTTTTTGGATTTTTGGATATTGGGATATTTACATGTGTACTCTCCCAAGTGGGAGAACGGTACACGACGAGGGGATTTGCACCAAGTAAAACAAAAAAAGAAATCAGAATCTAAACACTTGGGCAAAGGAAACTATTCTCGCTAATTGGAGCATAGGCTAAATGGGTTATCCGAGTCCTTAGTTGTGGAATCCCGACACATGCGAAATGAAGTACACGATATATATATAGCATGCAGAAGCAGACAGGGAAAATAAATTCCGCATATTCAAATCGAAGCATGTTAATCTAGGGGTCATCCAAGGGTAGGTATATAAAACAACATCACAAAGTAGAAGCACACTATAAGCTATATACGACACACGACTCACATAAAAGCAAAGTGGACACACGAAGCGTGAAATGCAAGAGGACTCGATAACCTAGGGTTAGTGAGTGTGATTATCGATGCCATGCTAGGTGTGTGTGATTTTGTGGCAATTCATCATATGGGGTCATCTCTAGGAGAGAGAGAGAGAGAGAGAGAGAGAGAGAGAGAGAGAGAGAGAGAGAGAGAGAGAGAGAGAGAGAGAGAGAGAGAACAAAAGATGAGAAGAAAAAGAAAAACACGATGGAAAACGACTCAAAAACGAAGAAAAACGACACAAATGACGCACGAAGTGCGACTCCCCCAAGCTGAAACTTGCATTGTCCTCAATGCAATAGTAGTGAATACGGGAGGGCAATGAAAATGGGGGGGGGGGAGTTACGCACCGACACAAAAAATGAAAAACACGAAAGATACACGAACGAAACTGGAAAATAAAGAAAAAGAAACATACCGAATAAAAGATATAAAACGCAACGAAGGACTCAAAGACACAAACACATGACAACAACACACGAAAACATGCACACAAAAATCGATTTCCCCCAAGCTGAACATGACAATGCTAGCAAAATGATATGATCAATGTGATGCAGAAATATGCTAGGGGAAAATCGGAAAAGAAAGAAATCAGAATGCAGGAGAGACAGTGTGCTCATTCTCCTCGGAAGAGGATGAGGGTGAAATGATAGAAGGGCACGACATGAATGGTTATTAAGATGCAAAAGCAAATCCTAGATACGCTCCCCTCGCTAATGAGAGGAGACGAGATTATTCAAATCTAAACTAGAAAGCGGTAAATTTTTACACTACTGGATTAGGATACACCTGAGCATAGGCGGATCCAAGATCTGAAGTGGGGCAGGTAGCTGCTCTAACTGCTCCTTCTGTGGCTCCGCCAGAAGCGCTGTGCCACGTGTGCCAATGGACCCAAGCAATGCACCTCCAAGCATCCCTTGTAGGTGTCCACCTGTAACCTGCAAAGGACGAGGTGCATTAGTCCATGGCAAAAAATCTTTCCCCAAAATAGAAGTATCCCAGAAATAATCGTCAAAATAAGATGGAAAAATAGTGAAAGTGTGACGAATACTCCCTGAGAATGGGTCGCTATCCTCTGTACTAGCGACGACCAAATCCTCGCTCTCCATAAGAAGTGGCTCTCCAGGTGGTGACACACCGCAGCATACCTCAGGGGAAGTAGATCCTGTGTCCTGCGAGAGATATGGTATGTCAAATATATATGAGTCTAAAGAAATAGGACGTGAAAAGCGAGACTCAAATGTGGAGTGAGAGTGAGTATGAAAATCTCCCTGAATAGGGGCAATATGCTCAAGTAGATGCTCAGCCGCAGAAGAAGTGGAGAGCGACGGTAAAGGTAGATGTGACTCGGGATCCATGGAGTGGACCATCGTATCCAATCCCTCATGCACATCCTCCTCGACGATATGCTCATGCTCCTCCATCTGCCCGATGTCCTGGATGACATCCTCATGGTTGACCACCGACCAAGGAGGAAGCTGTGACAGAGATAGCTGTGGAGGTGGATGTGGAGCGGACCCCTCGTATGTGGTCGTGGTGTCCTCGTCCTCACGCACATCCTCCTCGCCGGTATGCATAATCTCTGTAAACTCCTCAGTGCTCTCATAGGACTCATGTGGGGTATCCAAATCAAGACTAGAAATCTCTCCCACAGATCCTAGATAAATCTCCCCATCCTCACTATCATCATCAAAAAATGCTTCGTCATCCAAGTGGTAGTGATGGAAAAATGGGGTATCGGCTTGAGATGTGTCTATGGTGGCCGATGACATGGTGCTCTCAACCATAAAAGTGGGTATATCCTCTCCTTCATCCCCTCTCCTCGGTGTCGGCTCGGTGATTGGTACCATTAAGTTTTGAAATATTTGGCCTTGGTTAAACATGGCACTTTCAAGGAGAGACACGAGGCTTGATTCTTCTTGTGTTTGTGGAGGGGTATAAGGTTGAGGAAATGGATGGGAGGTGTTTGGGCTAAGGTTGTGGGAAAATGTTTGGCCTTGGAGTGGGGGGAGGATCTCAAACGTAAATGGGCAATCATAATACACGTGCCCCGCCATCCCACAAGTCTCACAAACCACAACTGGATAAGGATCGTATCCTCCCATCTGAGCATCGAAATTTGATCTCCACATGGTAATATCAAATATACCTGGACAACAAAAATAAGAAAACTAGAGAGGAGCGTCAATAGCACAAGAGAATAACAAAAAGATAATATAATAGTGGGGGAAAAATTTCTTGGTTATTGAATATTTTTTTTAAAAAAAAAGGAAAAAGAAATTTTTGTTTTTTTATGCGTAGTCTAACGAACCCAAGCTAAGCTAATATCAAACCGAACGCCTCCCCGGCAACGGCGCCAAAAACTTGACCGGCGCCCCGTTTACGGTTTGGGCGCGGTGTCGTTTTACCGCAAGTGCACGGTTAGTGTAGGGTGCGGGTTTATCGAACACAGGGAGGTGGATGGCTTGAGTGGCTACTAGCCTCGCCTAGGTCGTTTGCTAGCTACGCGGATGATGTGGGTGGAAGTGTAGAAATAAAAGCAAGAAATGAAAATGACACAAAATGAATCCCCGCTAACACGGGCTAGAGCACTCATGACACTTGGCATTTGACTTGATCCAGGGTGAGACATTGCCCCAAAAGGTGGTACCTAGCGTCCATGGCCCGATATTCCGGTCGGTGCCAAGCACGCTAGGCCTACCCGGTTCTGGACGGTGGGCATTCCCATGTCCATTAACACCTTCCACAACCGGGAGCATTAAGGCCACAATGATAACTCCCAACACTTCGTACAAGCCGTTCCCACGCGCGAGGACTCGATGTCTACACTAGGGGCGTGAGCTGTGGCTAGGGAGTCAACCGCCAAGTTTATTCCCCCTTGGCCCGACGGTCAGAGGCGGTCTTTCTCCCGCCAATGACAATGAAACGCCCCCGCGTAACCCTAATGGCCAAATAGGTCGAATGTGATTTCTAGCAATACATCGAAGCGGATCTTGACAGGACAAGCACCGGACCCCAATCCCCAACACATCTAGTGTGTTGCCATACGAATTGGACCCAGATTGCTAGAAATCCCCATTGACGCATTTCATCGAACACGTGCCATGCAACCAAGTCTAATGTAAATTTCCAAGCATCAATCCTACCCTAACCCGTATTAGGGTTCATCAAAACTACTCAACGGTGAATA
Source organism: Scilla litardierei (assembly GCA_030789695.1). Classification (NCBI taxonomy): domain Eukaryota; kingdom Viridiplantae; phylum Streptophyta; class Magnoliopsida; order Asparagales; family Asparagaceae; genus Scilla; species Scilla litardierei. The sequence goes on along the minus strand of CM061139.1, from coordinate 116,387,212 downwards.
ACATAAAAACAAATAACACAAAAGACACATAAAATTTCACCATCAAGCAAAATAAACACAATACAAACTATGGAGAAAAAGAGAGGAAAATACTTATCTTGAGTGAATCGTCAATCCAATACAAGACTTATTGAACAAAAGACCTAATCTAAAACTAACCTAGAACTCCCAAGAGAAGGGGGGCAGCAAGCCCTAAAAACTCCAGGAGATCCCCTTCAAGTCGGCCAGCCTCGTGTATTTATAGCCCCACTTCGGAACCCTAATGGTTCGGGTCCAAACCCGCAGGAAAAGCACCACCCGATCGGTTGACAAGTCAACCGATCGGGTGATCTGTTACAAAATAATAACAGAAAACGGCGAGCTTTCACCCGATCACATGAACCGGTCGGGTGAGTTCTTGAGCGACCGGTTGGATCTTGAAGCAGTCGGGTGAACCGATCGGTTCGACGTCCGTGTCTTCAGCTCTTCTTTTTCAGCTACAGATGAACCGATCGGGTGATAGTCACCCGATCGGTTGGCGCTTTGCTTCGAGAAAACAAAGAATAGCCCCCGCTGAACCGGTCTGTGAACCGGTCGGGTGACTTCTTTGTGAGCTGCGGTAGAGACCGGTTGGTGCACGCGTGCATCACCCGATCGGTTGGAGTTGACCAACCGATCGGGTGAGGGGCTGAAAGATGAATTCTTTGGCGTTCGACCCCCTGTATCACGCGTGACTTCTCCCGTTGCTCCGGGGACTTGGGATATCATCGTTAAACGTCCCCTACGTGGTCAATCCCCTGCAATCATGGATAAACAAAGAAAAGTGAAAGAAAACGAGAAAATACACGAAAACGAACAAGAGACGACGGAAAAACACGGAGAAACACAAAAGAAAACGCGCGTGAATATATGAAATATAAACGCACGTCAGTAATGAGTTTTCGGTCAATGACTCCTAAATCAGACGATTTCAGGGCTTTGGACCAAAAAGGACCATGCAGAACTAATAACCCGAATCACCGAAGATTCACGTATTCTTTTCTCGTGCACTCCCCTAAATCCTATCTTTCGACGCGAATTTCCAATGCTTCTTGAGGCACGAGGACTCGGTTACTCGACAAAACTAGAAGAACGATGCACTTATTCTTTTTCTTTCTCTTTTTTTGTTTTCTTTTTTCTTTTGCTTTCCTTTTGCTTGACTTCTTTTTTTTCAACACACCAACCAACCACACTATGTACATAATCAAAACCCATCTAATTGAAAACTACTCTATTCAATTGGCTTAATCCATACTCACGCATCGCAAAGCTTGTTCAAAAATAATTAAACTCATTTTGAAGAAAAAATTCATGGAATTATGCACTCACATCATAAATGACATATTAAAATTGATTTCATGAAGAAAAAGCAATCAAATGCATTCCAATCACAATTTAGGATTTGAAAATAGAATTTGAATCCGAAAACATGCACGAAGATGAAACATGCAAGGGACTAAGCAAATAACTAGCAAGCGAGTAAGGATGGTAAATGATATACTTGCAAAATGATTGTGATGTCAAAATGGATGTCTCCAAACAAAAACAAAAAAAATTAAAACAAAAACAACTAACTAAACATCCTAAAACCACCTACTACTCTCCCCCCAACTAAAGACAAACATTGCTCTCAATATTGAAAAAGTAGAGGTTTATTGAAATAAAACTATCCTAAAAGCATAGAAAGTGCATTAAATTAAAATTTATACACTACTAGAAGGAGATCATCGGGGTCAAAAGGCGGATCTCGGATGTATAACGGTGAGAAAAGTTGTTCAATTAGATCTTTACGCTCCTCCGCGAGCGTCTTCCCTCCACAAATCACTTTAAACCCTATCAACACACCAACAAGTGCTCCCTCCATAAAATTTCCAATCGTGCCCTACGAGAGAGAGGGTGTGTCAATCCAAAGCCGACACCGTTGCCTTTCAACAAAAGTGATCCAAATATAATCGTCAACATAAGATAAAGAATTTAAATCAAGTTGACGAAAACTCCCTAAAATGATTGCATCCATGTCTGTATGATGCATGACCACGGGGAAGAGGAATGATGGATTTTGGGACAAGATTGGGGGAGAGCATAGTTCGGGCTCCACCAAAATGATCGATGAGCTCGTGGCCCTACTAGTCTCATACTCCACTCCATCCAAAATTTCACGCTCGTTATCTCCATCTTCACACAAATCTCCTGCAAGAGAAGATGAATCCAAATCAGATAATAATTTTTTTGAGTGGTTGGATTACCTTCTCCCAAGCAAGAGGCAAGCAATGCGAGACTTAAAATGATCTCTTGAATATACTGGCTCCGAGTCTCCATGCTTCGCAGAAAATATCAAGATTGAGCCTCTTGTGTCTGAATAAGCAATTGAAGTTCCTCGCCCAAGGGTTGCAAGGGTGCGTCCACACTTTGCTCTCATTGATCAAGGGATTCTCCAACGCTATCGTGATATGGCGTTAATGGCTCACTCCCTGAAGCCCCATCCAATGGTCGTGCCATATCCTCCATGGACTCCAGGTACTCCCAAGCATCCTCAGATGACATGTCAAATAGAGCTCCATCGTCCAACATCGCCATGTAGTCCTGCATCTCCTCCTGTAGCCCATCGTAGAAAAACTGGAAAAGATGAGCCATCGTGAATCCATGATGTGGACAGCCGCTTAATAAGTCTTTGAACCTCCTCCAAGCTTGATAGAAGGATTCATCGTTAATTTGAGCAAAGTCAGCAATTTTGAGCTTCAAAGAAGTGGTCCTGTGCAGGGAAAATGAAAGTACATCATAAAAAGAATTTATGCCGTTTAAGTCCATAACTTTTTTTCGAATTTTTATAAAAGAAAATGAAATAAAGATACCAAAGGACTCAAAAAGTGAAAAATAAATAAAGATGAAATCAAAAAGTGAAAAATAAAGAATCTGAAAAGACTCACACTAATAGTGGGAAGTATCTCGCCAAAATTTCCAAAATCAATCGATAATGTAAATGCAAAAACCGTTGTCCCCGGCAACGGCGCCAATTGCTTGAACCGAAAAACGTGCAAGGGAAGTGCGCCTTCTACTCCCAAGTGTAGGAGCGTCAATGCAATATAAAATTTATAACCAGTGAGTACCGGGTCGGACCACGAGAAAGAGTCGTTTGAAATCGCATGTTTGATCAAAAATTGATGCGGGGTGGCGAGAAATCGCCCGCTATGTTTATGGGTGTTCGAGTATGGGAGAGAGTTGGGAATGATGTGTGGGGACCACCTACCAACCCTACATGCTATGGGCAAGGGTGCTGGAGCTCAATCAAGTGAAGAGACGAGCTTGGCATTCAACCAAACACTTGACATGCGGAATGGTGAAGGGTGTAGGAGGAGCTCTCTCGAGTTATTCCTCACTACGGAGTGAGGTTAACATGGTGAGTAGTGAGTGACTAAGCTACTTGCCCACCACGGGTGGCTTGTTAGGCTTACCAACGAGTGACGACCCGGGTTTGGGTTCGAATCATCCGCATGAACTCACAACCCAACACAAACTAAACCGACCAAGCACGAAGAAAGCAATGAAAACATCCAAGCATTGAATCAAAAGCGATCAAGAGTAAAACATGAAAATGAGTCAATTATATCTAAAATCATCCATTACATGAATAAACCCTAGATCTAAGTACAAGAGAGATGGATCAAAATCACCGAGGTGTCACTCCCGAGCAAGCACGATCACCTCTGCCATGAGCTCCTCCTTGCTCCGATGATCTGCCCCAAAACTTAGCCCTAAGTTTAGAGAGGTGTGCAATGGGGCTTGGGGGTAATAAGGGCTGCCCAAGTGCCTAAATAGCAACCCCAAAAGTCCTCAGTCGAACTGGGTCTGCAAACAGCACTTACGGGTCGGATTCAAGACCAAAACCTGCAACTAAAGAACAAATCAACAGAAATTTTCAGCACCGTTACACTGTCTTGAAAAAATTCTAGAAAAATCATCCAAACTCGTAATGACGTGTTCCAGGCGACGATGGAACCGTACCAAAGTGTACTACGACAAAAAAATATCACTAGGACGAAATATACACTAGAATGATAGCAGAATTCTACACAAGGTTGGAAAAGTAGAATTTCCAGCCCAGAAATTTCCTGCCTTGAGCTCCATTGCTAGACATAACATACAAATGCATGTATGAAAACAAGATTAAATGTGTCGTAAATTGGTTACGACAATATTTGTAGGAATAAAAGCATTGGAAAGGGTTACCTGGTTGACGAGATCGTCCCGGTCTAAACACAGGTTCAAACCGCGTCCAAAACGGAGCTCAAACGATCCCGAAAACGCAAAAACAGTCAAAGGCAAAAGTGGGTTAAACCCACTTGGGCAAACGGGTCAAACCGCAAGGGGAGGAGGGCGCAACCCGCTGAACCAGCGGGCCACGTGCCCGCTATGTTCAGCAGGCACGGCCTGTTGTCCAGCGGGTCGCCTGCCAGCCACGGGCGCGCCCAACTTGGACGCGCCCATAGCCTTGGGCGGGTGCGGCCGCTAAGCCTAGTGGGCGCGCCCGCAACTTAAGTTAATATGTTTTTTGGAAATCCCTTTTGACGGCTACGAAAATTGACTTTTTGCCCATCTTTGAGCATTTGTTTGAGGGGCCAAACGAAGTCGAAATTCGTTGTCGTTCGTTCCTACATGTTCACCATTCGAAGCCCTTCGAAATGATAGCTTATTTGGTGTCGAAAGTTTAATGGATGAAGAGAATTAATTCATTGAAGTTAGCCTTTGTGAAAGGCTTAGTAACTTCAATTAGCTAAATTAATTTCTCTTCTATTTTGTTTTTGTCCCACATTGCTCATGACGGAAAGAGAGGTGCCGACTCCCTATATAAATAGGGGTGCACTCTCTTCGTTGAAAAATGCACCAAGTCATCGATCGAGTAGCTCCGGATTTTTGAGCAAGCTCGATCTATGACTTAAACTATTCTTTCTCTCTTCTTCCTATTCTCCCTACTAGTCCTAGCAAGACAACGAAGGGGTTTTTGATTCGGATCCAGATGTCTAAGACGCGGGTCTGCTCAAGTGAAAGCTTCTACCGCAAGTGATCGGCTCGGAGGTGGGAGTCGGCTCGGGTGGATCAGTTCGAATGTGCAAGGTGGCTCAGATGGATCGAGTCAAGGTGGTTCGGCCACGAGGAGCGTTAGAAGCCGGTGCGGTACATCTTGCCCGCTCCAGGGTTGAGATTCCGAGTATGTTCTCTAAGTATTTTTTTAGTGTAATTTAATTTCGTCGCAGTAGGATAGATCCCTCTTGGGGTGGTCAGATCCACCCCAAGTTGGCATAGATCGGGCTAGGTTCTGGCTCTCTCAGGGCCTAGCTAAAATGTTTATCTAGCTTGCTTATTTTTTTCGCTGCGCTTTATGCCTCTGTGGTCCGTCCGACTTAGGACGTGCACAGATCTGATCTCTGAGGGTCCGCCAAAAACCTTCAGTGGTATCAAAGCAGATTATGCTTGTAGATCTTGACTTGCGACGTTTTTAAATTCATAAATTACTTTGTTTTGAACATACGTTTTTACTTTATGTTAAAATTGGTTTAACAATTTTTTTTGTGTTTTAAAAATTGTTTTTATAACATAAAAATGTTTTGGGGGACGGTTTTAAATTTTATGTGATAAATTTAATAAGTCTTCTATATTTAAATGTATGTAACATTAAGAAAAAATTTTATTTCATGAGATGATATTAAAAATTTATTTCTTTTAGTTACATAAAAGATTGAAAGATTTTTTAACTTTATCTGAAAGTTTTAAAAATTGATTTCAATTATTTTAAAAATGTTTTAAAATTATTTTATGGCATATGTAACATAAAGAAATTTTTTTCATGAGATGGAATTAAAAAATTCATTTCTTTTAGTTACATAAAGTTTTGAAGATTATTTTATGAGATAGTTTAATCTTAAAAGGTTTCATTAATTTTAAAGCTTAGGTTTGTATTTAAAATTATTTGATAATTTTATGAAACCTAATTTTATGAGATAAAATGTTTTGGGCTTTAAAATTTTAGATCTTTAAATTTAAATGTTAAATTTTTAGATTAGCAAGTTAATTGTTTATGTTGTAGATAATTTTAACTTGCATGTTCTCTTTATATGTCACAATATTGAAACTTTAATTTATGTGATTAAATTAGTTGGTTAATGTTTAATGGACATGATGAATTAATTATTGATGAACCCTTAAGGTTAGCCATTAATTGATTAAAAGTTTATGAGATAAATTTTTAATGACATATGACATGCTGCGTTTTAAATGAACAAACACAACACCAAAACCTAATTCCCAATTATGGTAGTCCCTTTTATTGACAATCATTATCATAAATTGTTTAAATAATGATTATCGTTAAATGACTAATTTTGTAAAATGTTGTAATTGTTCTATTAAAATCCTAATAAAAATTGGGGTAGCACGATGAACAAAACGAACCTTATAGTTGATAAGGATCTAATAAAAGATGTTCAACAAATCCATAAAATTTCGAATTTTAAGGATCCACTAGTTGATAAGGATTAACTAGTATTAATTAAAAACTATTTAGTTGATGGACGAACATAGAATTGATGAACCTCCTTCAATGGATCATGATGTCAGTCAATTTTCTTGGCTAAGTTTGCTGGACCACCCTAGCTAGACTAGGGGTTAAGTGGTCCTGGCTTAGTCAAATCCCTGGCCGTGTCCACTGGACCGCAAGGAGTCGAATCATGACTGTGTAAGTCCATCGACTATACCTAAGTCAAATACGATAATAATCTTGTTCAAGATAAATCGTAGTGCTCCTTGTTTTAGGAGTTGGCAACTGTAAGACCCGTGTTACGGTTGTTGAGCTACACTCAAGCTGTGACATGGTAATCTTATAGAAACCGATTTCTTGACAACATCTCGACTTGACCCAAACCTTCGTGTTGTGCATACACCGAACACCGGTGTAAGTCCAACCAAAGATGTAGTCTAAGACCTGACCCAAACCAACGTGTCGTGCATACACCGAGCACCGAAGCAAGTCAGGCTAGACTCAAAAACAAGGTTCCGACTAGGCTAGCCATTGTGATTTGGATGAGCACACTCATGATCACAAATGACTTGGGGTAAAAATCGAAAGGGAATCATATTTAATATGATTGACGATGAGTTCGTCGATTGCAGAGTCGGACAACTTGTTGAGACACACTCAAGGTTGTCAGACTCAGGGTAGTCGGATCCCTCTCCCACAAATGTTATTGTAAAATAAACTGTTTATTATTATGGCTTTAATAAATTTAGTGGGAGAATATAGTTTTATTAAAAACCATTGAAACTATACAATGAACGTATACTGACTAGGTATATACTAAATTGCAGAATGGATTCAGATCTAAAGTATATGATAGAGAAGAATGTGCTCGATGGAACAAACTATAAGGATTGGCTTAGAAACATTAAGTTTGTACTTTCTCTAGCTGGGATTGGATACGTGCTGTTCGAGACTCTCTGGAAAAGCTGGACGAAGATGCAACTCCCGAAGAAAAGAAAGCCTACAAAGAGAACCAGAGGAATGCAAAGAAGGCCAGGTGCCTTACTCTGGCTTCAATGAATAACGACCTGCAAAGGAAGCACAAACATTTGGATGTTCAAATCATGCTTCTGAATGCAGAGGAGTTATATGGAAAGCGATCTAGAGCTGCCAAGTTTGAAGCCATGAGTAACCTCTGGGGAACTCAGATGTAGACAAGGCCCGTACAAGATCATGTCATTAAGATGATCGGGTACATGGAAGACGCCGCCCAGTTGGGTTTTGTCCTGGACAATGAGATGTCCATGGACATCATCCTTCAGTCTTTAATCCCAGTCTTCAAGCCATTCATTACTGGTTTAATTATAAACAGTATTGAAACGGATCTTCCTGGTCTCCTCAACATGCTTAGGCAGTTTGAGGAAATCGAGAAGAAACCGACTGTGTTGGTTGTTGGCTCTGTTTCTTCAGACCAGCCGAAAGGCAAGGGTAAGAAGAGGCAAGTCCCACAACCAGCCAAGGTGAAGAAGGGAAAGAATAAGATGAAAGGGGCCCTGTCGAAATCCGAGTGCTTTCACTGCCATAAGATGGGTCATTGGAAGAGGAACTATAAGGTTTACCTTGCATAAAAGAAGAAGGTGCATACTGATGCCTCTACCTCAGGTACAACAAATTCAATTTAATAAAGCGTAATTATTTCCATAAATGCTTTATCACATGGTATAAGATACTAAGACATCTGTGTAATGTATACAGATGGCTGATGTAAAGCAGAGGATGGAAGAAGTTCCGAGGACGGTCGGCATCTGAGCAATCGTTGTTGCTGGGGCCATGCGATGACTTCAAGAGACGTGAAGAAGAAGGAACTGATACTTATTTCTTTTTATGAATAAAATGTTTCGTTCCTTAAGTTAAAACAATGATTGAGTGTTTAACGCTCATGGTTTAATTTGATAAACAAATTATAATTCATTTTTATGAATCCATTGCTTTAATTAAATGTCTCGAAAAATGTACTTCTTTTTAAAATTGTGATTTGTTGCGAATGGCTTAAATTTCTATGAATATGGCTGTCTGGGCAAGTTGCATTAATTCTCGAGCTGACAAGCTGAGCATCTGAATAATTTGATTGTTTGGAGCTGACTTAATTTTATAGCCAGTCGATAGCTAAATATAAGTTCCAAGAGCGTATAAATTGTGCATGATCACAATTATACGCATGTTAAAATTGATTCGTAATTCAAACTACATTTGATTCTTAAGAGTTTTTATTAAATGTAGTTAAGGAAAAAGTACTAAGTAGGACGTTTGACGGAGTAAGTCAATATCAAGATTTCTTAAACCGATCTTGATATGACTCATTCGTCAAACCTAACCTGACACTGGTACGTTCCATCTAAGCACTTCCAAATTGGTTATACTTAAAGTATATTCTAAATATGATTTATACATATAGTAGAAGTATTTAACCAGCTAATTCTTAAAGTCAGTGGAAGCTAGCTCATATACTTAGCTCCCGTTTCTCGGACTAAGTAAAAAGGTTTTCAACTTATTTGAATCATCTATATAAGACATTGAATCAAAATAGTTTTGATTTAATCGAATATATAGAAACTTAAGGTGTCACGTATGTACTTGACATATTGACACAAAATAATTGGAATGAGCTAAGACTGACTTATAGAAATGTTATACCCTACATCAAGATTGTATGAGCTAATTGTTAGCTATACAAAGAAAAGAAAATTGATCCAAATCATTTTTCAAGTATCAACCATGTGTGATCAAAAGATGAATGAATAAAAATCCATTAAAATGCATTATAGATAGTCGTTAGTAAATCCACTCTTAGATTTGACATATGTTGGTCCAATGTGACTGATATACTATAACAGTATGAGATAGCGAAATAAATAGCCTAAGTGCAAGTGGGAGATGTAGGAGGATATATGCCCATAAGGCAATTTATCCTTAGTTTACGTCTTGTTAAGATATAAAATGGGATCAATTATCCTAAGTATGAATTTGTTGAATCATATACTTAGATAATTTCCTTAGACTTAGAGTTAGGTCCTCACGTATACAGATAAGATCTCGATTATGAGTAGTAAGTGACCGAATAGAAACTTAAGTCTTAAACGGTTCGTGGTCATAGATGTGTCGAGAACTGGATATCGGCACATCGGACAGATCATTGTGTCTTTGTCTTACCTTAGGGTAATGATGATCTCATAATCATTCGACTTGGTTAAATCGGAGACGAGGCACAGGTGCTCATTAGAGAATGAGTTCACTGAATGACCAACTTAGAGTTATTAAATGGTTAACTTTAACTAAACTGTCTATAATAACTCTAGGATGATGATAGGTAAGCTGGTCCTTAAGACCTGAAGTCACTTGTACAAACCTGTGAGTGAACAGTACCGCTTAGACATATGATCTAGCTTCGAGGCTAGGGCTGCTGAAAGATCTTAGGTTGGGTTACACCTGAAGCTTTTGAGGAGAGTAGATGACTAAGATGCGATTCGTCTCTTCCGTCAAAGGAAAGTTAGTGTTACAGGCTCAGTACGGTCTTTGTGTTAATCCTCAGCCGGGGTACGTTGTAAAATGTACAACGTGAATACAACAAAGACCACCGTATACTGACCAATGTTGTCTAATGGGGTTGACAGTAAACCGTACCCTAAGACAACAGAGAAACAGTCTTGACGAAAGGACTATAGCTAATGGTATTCATCACTGACATAGCCAAAGTGAACCCAAAGATACCTTTGTCAATGGGTCGATCACGTTATGATGATTCTGAAACAGGGACGATAATTACTGCTCGTGGTGACCATCGTCTAGGGGTTTCGAGCCCCAACCTGTAGTAAGGTCAGGCTGTAGGGTCTTACATCAAGTAGTATTCGTGTCGTAGTAATAGGAAGATTAATAAGAGGAATTCATTCGATGAAATGGAATAGTTAAGTTCGCAAGCTAGTTGTGAGACTAAGTCGTAGATGTGGACAATGTTGCATTCGATGCAAACAAGATTAAACGTGTCGTAAATTGGTTACGACAATATTTGTAGGAACAAAAGCATTGGAAAGGGTTGCCTGGTTGACAGGATCGTCCCGGTCTAAACACAGGTTCAAACCGCGTCCAAAACGGAGCTCAAACGAGCCTGAAAATGCAAAAACAGTTAAAGGCAAAAGTGGGTTAGACCCACTTGGGCAAACGGGTAAAACCGCAAGGGGAGGAGGGCGCAACCCGCTGAACCAACCGGCCACGTGCCTACTGTGTTAAGAGGGCACGGCCTGCGGCCTGCTGTCCAGTGGGCCGCCTACCTGCCCTGGGCGCGCCCAACTTGGGCGTGCCCAAGGCGCCCATAGCCTTGGGCAAGCGCGCCCGCTAAGCCTAGCGTGCGTGCCCGTAACTTAAGTTAATAGGGTTGTTTTGAAAATCCCTTTTGACGGCTACAAAAATTGACTTTTTGCCCATCTTTGGGCATTTATTTGAGGGGTCAAACGAAGTCGAAATTCGTCGCCGTTTGTTCCTACGCGTTCACCATTCGAAGCCCTTCAAAATGATAGCTTGTTTGGTGTCTAAAGTTTAATGGATGAAGAGAGTTAATTCGTTAAAGTTATCCTTTGTGAAAGGCTTACTGACTTCAATTAGCTAAATTAATTTCTCTTCTATTTTGTTTTTGTCCCACATTGCTCATGACAGAAAGAGAGGTGCCGACTCTCTATATAAATAGGGGTGCACTCTCTTCGTTGAAAAATGCACCAAGTCATCGATCGAGTAGCTCCGGATTTTTGAGCAAGCTCGATCTACGACTTAAACCATTCTTTCTCTCTTCTTCATATTCTCCCGACTAGTCCTAGCAAGACTACGAAGGGGGTTTGGATTTGGATCTAGACGTCTAAGACGCATGTCTGCTCAAGTGAAACCTTCTACCGCAAGTGATCGGCTCAGAGGCGGGAGTCGGCTCGGGTGGATCAGTTCGAAGGTGCGAGGCGGCTCAGGTGGATCGAGTCAAGACGGTTCGACCGCGAGGAGCGTTAGAAGCTGGTGCGGTACATCTTGCCCGCCCCAGGGTTGAGATTCCGGTATGTTCTCTAAGTAATTTTTAGTGTAATTTAATTTCGTCGCAGTAAGATAGATCCCTCTTGTGGTGGGCAGATCCACCCCAAGTTGGCATAGATCGGGCAAGGTTCTGGCTCTTTCAGTGCCTAGCTAAAATTTTTAGCTAGCTTGCTTATTTTTCCACTGTGCTTTATGCCTCTGTGGTCCGTCCGACTTAGGACGAGCACAGATCTAAGCTCTGAGGGTCCGCCAAAAACCTTCAGTGGTATGTTGTAGAAACCTTGTGTTTCATCCCAAACTTCTTCATTAAGCTTGCAAAGAGGCAGCTACAAAAATGTGACCCTCCGTCGCTTATCATAGCCTTTGGCATCCCAAATCGTGCGAAAATATTTTCTTTCATGAATTTAAGCACGATAGCCACATCATTGGTCCTACAAGGAATAACCTCAACCCATTTAGATACATAATCTATGGCAAGCAAAATATATGTGTACCCAAATGATGGAAGAAATGGCCCCATAAAATCAATGCTCCAACAATCGAAAATTTCTAATTCAAGAATGGGGTTTAACGGAATCATATTTCTTTTAGTAATCCCCCCCCCCCACTTTTGGCAAGCTAAGCATGACTTACAATATGTATAAGTGTCCTTAAACATGATAGGCCAGTAAAAACCACATTGTAGAATTTTTGCTACGGTCTTATGGGCGGAAAAATGACCACCACATACACCCTCATAGCAAAAATGCAAAACACTATCAAACTCATGGTTGGGTATGCATCTCCTTACTATTTGGTCATTACAATACTTGTAAAGGTAAGGATCATCGAAAAAGAAAGATTTTACCTCAAAGATGAACCTTTTGTAATCTTGACAAGACCAAGTGTAGGGAGTCTTACCGGTAACCAAGTAGTTTACGATGTCGACATACCATGGGAGTGTGTGGGAGATTGCAAAAAGATGTTCGTCGGGGAACGAATCTTTCAATGGGATGGTTGTCGGCTCCATGCTCATCATTAACCGAGAAAGGTGATCGGCAACATGATTTTCCACTCCCTTCTTGTCCTTAATGGCGATGTTGAATTTCTGCAAGAGCAAAATCCAACGGATTAGTCTAGGCTCGGCGTCTTTCTTGGAAAGGAGATATTTAAAAGCGGCATGGTCGGTAAAGATTATAATTGGGAATCCCAATATGCAGCTCCTAAATTTCTCCAATGTAAAGACAACGGCTAAAAGATCCTTCTCCGTGGTGGTGTAGTTTCGTTGAGCTTCATCCAAGCTCTTGCTTGCATAATAAATCACCACGGGGGCATTGTCCTTGCATTGTCCAAGAACAGCACCGACCGCATAGTCACTAGCATCGCACATAATCTCGAAGGGTGATGTCCAATCTAGCACCTGAAGAATAGGTAAACATGTAAGCAAATTTTTCAACTTCTCAAAAGCAAGTTGACAATCATCATTCCAAGTAAAATCTACACCATTTTTCAAAAGCATGCAAAGATGTTCAGATATTGAGCTAAAATCTTTTATGAACCTCCTATAAAAACTGGCACGCCCAAGAAATGATCGAATATCTCTTACACAACGAGGAGTGGGTAGCTTTTCTATTACCTCGACCTTGGCTTTGTCAACTTGCATACCTTTCTTGGATACAATATGACCGAGGACTAAGCCTTTGGTGGTCACGAAATGGCAATTCTCCCACAAGAGAAGGTTTTTCTGGATGCACCGATCTAACACCAAAACCAAGTTAGATAAACAGTTATTAAATAAACTACTATACACAGAGAAATCATCCATGAATACCTTCACAATCTTTTCAACCATATCATGGAAAATGCTAAGCATACAACGTTGAAAGGTTGCAAGGGCATTACATAAGCCAAATGGCATCATCTGGAATGCAAAAGTGCCAAAGGGGCAAGTGAAAGTGGTTTTCTCTTGTTCTTCGGGTGCTATTTCAATTTGATAATATCCGAAGTAGCCATCAAGAAAGCAATAATACTCGTGTCCGACCACTCTCTCTAGGATTTGATCTAGAAATGGGAGAGGGAAGTGGTCTTTACGGGTCTTAGAATTAAGCTTTCTATAGACAACGCACTTGCGCCATCCCATGGTGGCTCGCATGGGGACTAACTCATAATTCTCATTTTCAACTACCGTTAGCCCTGATTTCTTAGGTACAACTTGAAAGGTCTTGCATTCATTTCAAGAAATGCAATACTCTTTGGATACATAGGTGACACAATTACGAAGTACCACCGTTCTGCGGCTCCTCCATGGATTGTATCAAATCCAATTAATCATAAGCTTATTTCACCCAACATGGATTAACTAAGGGGTGCTGGAAATTAACATTAGCAAGACAATCAAGACATCCTACATAAATACAAAACACCCACACAATGAATCTAGCCTAACATATCAAGAATAGAATAAACATTCATAGAAATAAACATAGTTCGATACAAGAAATGAAAGAAATAATAGCAAGAGAGTTGGATATTTGTCACTAAATACTAGCTTCCTCAATCATCAATCAATCTCAACAACAGCAAAAACGAGATCAAGAAACTCAGAACTCTCAAAAACCCTAATCTCCTTCTTAAGGAAGAAGATGACCTAAAAATAGTAAAAGATTAAGCTCTCTTTTTATTACATCTGAATAGCAATATTTTATACCCTCTAGGGGTTGCATCTCATCCCTCCAAAATATCATCCAACAGCCCACAACGACTAGAGAGAAATCGGGTTAAGAAAAACCTGTTTCTCGTAACCCAGAATTTGGGCAAAAACACCCACACAATGAATCTAACCTAACATATCAAGAATAGAATAAACATTCATAGAAATAAATATAGTTCAATACAAGAAATGAAAGCAAATGTATAATAGCAAGAGAGTTGGAGATTTGTCACCAAATACTATCTTCCTCAATCATCAATCAATCTCAGCAACAGCAAAAACAAGATCAAGAAACTCAGAACTCTCAAAAACCCTAATCTCCTTCTTAAGGAAGAAGATGACTAAACATAGTAAAAGATTAATCTCTCTTTTTATTACATCTGAATAGTAATGGTTTATACCCCTAGGGGTTGCATCTCATCCCTCCAAAATATCATCCAACAGCCCCCAGCGACTGGAGAGAAATCAGGTTTAGAAAAACCCGTTTCTCGTAACCCAGAATTTGGGCGAAAAACCTCGATCAGTCGACTGCTAAACAAACGCCAGTCGACTGTCGTTGGTCAGACAGTCGACCGTCGTTGGTCAAACAATCGCCTGGTTGGTAGGCTGCATAGCTTCCAAAGGGAGACATGCGACTGTCTTGAAAATCACAGTTGCATGTGTCTTGAAATCCACATGCGACTGTCTTTTGTGCTTCAGTCGCCTGCTGTAGAAGTGTCAAATTAACAGTAAGTTGGCTCTTTTGCTCCATCAGGCATCTGGAAAATCAGGCGACTGACACGAGAATGACATGCGACTGTACAATATTACAGTAGACTATCAATCCTTTTGCAGGTGACTGTTGTTGGGCTTCAGCTTCTCCAGCTCCAGCTCTTTAAAGGCAGGCAACTGCAGTTGTTCGGGCAGTCGCCTGTTTGGTTGCCTAGGTGCCTGTCATTCCTTCTCCAGGCGCTTGTTTTGTACTCCTCTTCTTGAGTTGATTTAGTTCCCTTCGGGACACCTGAAAAATCGAGAAAAATCCCTAAAATATAGTAGATATTTATAATGCTTTGGAAAGTGAAATTGTACCAAAATAAAACATATGCTCACAAATGATGAATTAACGTACATGTAGTTAAGAGAGCATTATTCCAAGGATTATGTACACAAGAGGAGATGATTATGGTGCTAGGATATGCAATATTTAGTCATAATCATTTGTCCCCCACAACATAACCAGCCAGAGTACGACTCCATTTTGCAACAGTAGCAGTGATCACTTATTTAGGGATCCAAGGGATAGCGTTACCAGATGGGACCTCTCGGGGAGGAAAGTATTCACATTTACTATTCTGCTCAACAGAACGCCCAACCGAAAAGAGCGAGCTCCATGCATCTCGCCCCGATTTCGACACCCTCAAAGGAGCAGAAGGCTTGCCAATATCTTTTTCAATATGAATAGAATTAGGCACTGTCTTAGGAGTAGCAGATGAAATCCGTTGAAAGTAGTATGACGAACATCGATGATAAGGAGTTTTTGCATTGATATATGCAGGGTAGCTCTCCTCATAGCATGTTGATGTGTCCATATTTTCCATGTTTTTACCGCATCATTTCATCTCATTTCATTTCATATTCGCCTCCGAAATCTATATTTTTATATAGTAATGCGCTCCTAACGCCATATTCTAGTTTTTGCATAGATTTGTTGATTTTCAGGGATTTTGGAGGGAATTGGAGCTGATTTGAGACATGGACACATCCAGCATGTTCAGGACATCATTGGCAAGGCCCGATGGGAGTTTACCGCAATTTAGAAGAAGCTCGGAGGAGAAGAGGAGAAGCGAGCGAGAGAAATCCAGAAAAAGCCTCAGCCCATTCAATTTCCCAGGTGACTCGGGCCAAGTAGCTTACAGCTACTCGGCCGAGCTGACACGCAAACACAGCATGAAATGGATATGAGGCGACTCGACCGAGCAGCTAGGCAACTCGACCCGAGTTGACACCCACTGCTATTCGACCGAGTAGGGGGCTACTCGACCGAGCAGCCCCCATCAGAGGCAAGCAAGCAGCAGCGTGGCCAGCGAAGTGACTCAACCGAGCAGCCACCTGCTCGGTCGAGTAGCCGACGTGCCCAAGTAACATATGGGCCCAACTTTCCAGATTTCTGCGAATTATCTGTGGGATCCTTACCCCTTGTATAAAAACGAATTTCCTTTAATATTTTAGATATCAAGTGTTTTAGGAGGATATTAGTAAGAGTTTTTGAGTGTAACCTTGAGATTTAGATCTAGGTTTTGATATTGGAGCAAAGACTTGATTTTTATTGCATTTTCTGGCTTGGATTCTATCGGATCTTATTTTCTCTGTGACTTGCTATCGATCTACATCGCTTCGTTACGTATTTCTTTCTTTTATATGTTTTTGATTGTTAAGATGAATTCCATGCTAAACATCCAACCTTTCCTTGTTTCCTCCACCATGTGTGAGTAGTTCTATCTAGGGCTAATGGATTAGCCCTATGATTTTAAGAAAAGGATGCGAAGTTGGGATTTTAAGGTTGCATTGGACATTAAATGGGGAGTATTTTGGTTGACCTAACAAAATCCTTAAGAAAACTCGTACAGAGATCGTGCCTACGATCGGTGGAATCGATTAGCTTAAGAAGTATCCTATGGATTTAATTAGGGAGTTAATGGATTCAATCGAGGCTCGTGACCATACCCGGCTCGTGTCTTGATGGGATCCACCGATGAACTATACCACTAGTTGATGGCTACTGCCACTGCGTCAACAAGAGCCACCAAAATACTTCGAAACTCTAACCCACGAGAGTGGTATGAGTTGAGAGCACTCGAACCACGAGAGTGGTGAGATTATTGTAGATCCTTAATGCACATACCGTATGCATCCATCACTCGAGCTGGGTGAGTACGGTATGTTAGATTCATGTAGCCTTGACGCATGAATTCACTTCCTAGAAGCTACAATCCCCAATAAAACCAATGCAACGTAGGAATCCTAACCTAGCATCGACCTCCGATGGTCCTAGTGGCGAGTCATAATGCCCTAGTCTCTTAATATTGATCAAACACCACCAACCAAACAATCATTCAAACCAATTGCTACCTCCTTCTGAGATTTAGAAATAACCTGAGATTAATACACCGCTACTTTTCATGTGGGATCGATATCTTATATACTATAACTTGACATCGTCTGCCTGCGTTCGTGAGCCCGAAATTGATACTTGGAAACCATTCAGCACCTGACATTAGTGACACTGCCAGGTGGCTTTTAGGTGTTAGTTCCGGGTGCATCACATGTCGGAGCGGAGGGAACCCCGAAGTGAGATCTGGAGGCGCCTGGACCCTAGACGCCATGAGAAGCCTCAGATCGGTTCTCTGAGGATATGCGTATGGCGCAAGTGATGTCGGACGGCGGGATCAATGGCGCAATCAGAGACGGCCTAGCAATTAGATCTAAACAGATCTGGGGCGGACGGCAGGATATGCCGATAAAGCGGTCGACGTACAAATGCCGGAGTCGTCGGTATATAGATTCTGGACGGCGAACAGATGCCAGACTGAGGGTACCGGATTTGATCAGTTCGTCGAAGACCAGGACGATCATGGATGTGGACGGTGGATGATCGTGGACTGACACCGTGACAGTCCGGTGGACGATCGTGGACGATGGATGAGATCGGCGCTTGAGGAAGGGCACGAGATCTCGTGGACAACCAGAGCTCGTGGACGATCGTGGTTGGATGATCGCGGTGATGAGTTCGGTGCTCGAGGAGATCTCGTGGACGATCGTGGAGAGATCGGGGCTTGACGATGACAAGATCGGTGCTTGAGGAGAACAAGGGCACGAGTTAACAACTTGAGAGGAGACCAAGGCCACGAGATCGGCGCCGGAGACCGGCCGGCCACCTGGCGACGAAGAACCAGATCGCCCAAAATCGCCAGCCGCCGGAGTTCAACACCCAAAAACGCATATATGACACACCAAACCCTACACAAGGGTTAGTCCTACACAATGACTGAAACTCCCACAAAGGGAGAAACTAATTCTCACAAAGAGAGTTAGGGTTTCAATCTCAAAGATGAAATAAATAGACTCTTACATATGCATTGATGAGATGAACTTACTTAATAATGAATGCAAGACATGAAAGAGGATCTCCAAGTGTTGAGATGAGCTTTGATTGCACTTGGAGGATTTCTCTATGAGCTAGCTTCAATGCATTAAGATAAATGAGCTCAAAAGAGGGAAATGTGAGAAATAGGAGTGGCTATTTGACTCTCTATGATATTCAATAATGATCAAGCATAATCAAGATTCTAATAGAACAAAGCCATCTCATATATATATGAAGCCAAGAAACCCCTAAAACCCAAGCAAAAAGCCAAAACAAACAAATTTGCCAAAAACTAGCCATTTCGAGCCGCCAAAGAAACCCATGATATTTCTTCATCAGTCGCATGTCCAAGCTCTTTTCTGCCAAAAACTAGTCGTTGCAGATTTGTTTGTTTTGGCTTGTTTGCATGGGTTTTAGGGGGTTTCTTGGCTTCATATATATATGAGATGGATTTGTTCTATTAGAACTCTTGATTATGTGTGATCATTATTGAATATCATAGAGAATCAAATAGCCACTCCTATTTTTCTCATTTCCATCTTTTGAGCTCATTTCTCTTCATGCATGGAAGCTAGCTCATATAAATATAGACCTTTGTCGTTGCCCCCCCCGAGGGGGGGTTCTCAGTGCGATGCCCCCCCCCCCCCCCCCGACGGGGGCTCTATGGTGTCCCCCCGATTGGGGGGAGGGGGTTCTCAGTGCGACGCTGACGTGCGTTTATATTTCATATATTTACGCACGTTTTCTTCCGTGTTTTTCCGTATTTTACCGCCGTCTTATATTCGTTTTCTCGTGTTTTCTTGTTTTCTTTCACTTTTCCGTGTTTTCCGTATTTTTCAGGAGTTTACTGGCATATGGGGCATAAAACGATGATATCGCAAGTCCCCGGAGCAATGGGAGGAGTCACGCGTGATCCAGGGGGTCAAACGACGAAGATAGCATATTTCTGCCCCTCACCCGATCGGTTGATCATCTTCAACCAATCGGGTGATGCACGCGTGCACCATCCAGACGCAGCTTGGAGCTCACGAGAAGTCACCCGGTCGGTTCAGTGACCGGGTCAAAAGCTCAAAGTCTCTGGAATTCGAAGCTGATTGCCAACCGATCAGGTGACCTTCACCCGATCGGTTCACCTGTAGCTGAATTTCAAAAGCCAAGACACGAAGATCCAACCGGTCTCCTCACCCGGTCGGCACCAAGATCCAACCGACCGCATCCATGTTTCAACCGACCGGTTCATCCTGACCGGGTGAAATCCCGCATTGTGCTGTGAAAGTTTGGAGCAGGTCACCCGATCGGTTGACTTGTCAACCGATCGGGTGATATCTTTTCCTATATATAGAACCCTAGGTTTTCCAGATTCGATAGCTGATTGTTTTTTGCTGTTTTCTTCATTGTGTGACGTCTGTAATTTCCCAGTTTTTGTAAGTTTTCAGATCTTTGTCAAACTTTAGTATTATCTTAATTGCCTTACTACCATTGCATTTCTATTGTCTGATCATGATTTTTACGGTCAATTTCTGTTTAGATCGCTTTTTACTAAATATGTGTGAGTAGTTCCCAAATATGGGATTTTGGCGGAAACCCCTTCGTGGGCTCTTCCCGATGCGTCCATAGGGCTAGGAAATCGGTAGAGATTAGGAATCTAACGGTTACGCGGGGTGTTTTATTGTCATCGGCGGGAAAAAGACCGCCTTTGACCGTTGGGCCAAGGGGGAATAAACTTGGCGGTTGACTCCCTAGCCATAGCTCACGCCCCTTAGCGTAGACATCGAATCCTAGCGCGCGGGAGTGGCAGGATGAGACGTTGGGAGTTATCGTTGCGAGCTTAGTGCTCCTGGAGTCGATCAGTGTTAATGGACACGGGAGTGCCCACTGATTGAACCCGGGAAGTCCGGTGTATCATCCTGGGCACCGACCGGAATATCGGGCCCATGGGACGCCGGTACCACTCTTAGAGGCAACGTCTCACCATTAGACCCTAATTCCGATCGCCATCCTACCCGTAGGCCGTATCGGCGAGAGTCGCTCGTTGGGGGTGGAAACCAAAGTCCCGGGTTTGTCCTTTCTATTGTCCATACCTTGCATTCTATTTACAGTGACTACCCATCATTCGATCCGGGCTAGCTCGCCAATGGGGTGATTTTGATCCTCTTTGACACAAGCACATCCACGCCTCCCTGAGTTCGACCCCCAAGCCACACTACACCACCGTGCGCTTGCGGTTACAGATATTTAAATCTCACGCCCTCGTTCGTATCATTGCACACATCTAGCGCGCAGCCGTCGGGGGGCGGGTCAAGTTTATGGCGCCGTTGCCGGGGAGGCAACGTGCTTGTTATTTTAGGATTTCATGAACCCTAGTGTCTAGCTCACATCCCTACCTTGCGATAATTTTCTCATTCTTCTTTTTCCTTTTTATTTTCTTATTTTTATTTTTATTTTTATTTTTATTTCTTATCTTATCTGTTTCTTTCCCACTTTTCGCTTCACGGGTGTTTGTTGTTTTTCATGCGCAGGAGTTCAAGAAGTCTCGACGACTTGATCCCCGTTGATCCAGAGATAAACACCACCCTAAGGCGTTTGGCCGTCGAGAAGCGAAGAAGAGAGGATCCTGAAGCCATGGGGGAGAACACCCCGCCTCACAAGTCCCTGTTGGAGTACTCGATGCCTTCGATCGAGTCCACCTCCGCCATCCGTCCTCCAGCTATTACGGACCAAATCTTCGAGCTTAAGCCATCTTTGGTGACGTGAATCCAGCAGGATCAATTTTCGGGTGCACCCATGGAGAGCCCGATTGAGCATTTAGACTCCTTCTTGGAGAAATGTGACACCTTCCGGATAAACGGTGTCATAACTGAGGAGATCCGACTGAAGCTGTTCCCCTTCTCCTTGCGAGATAAGGCCAAGCTGTGGCTTCAGTGGAAGGACCCGAATACATTCAACACCTGGGAGAAGCTCTCAAATGCTTTCCTGACGAAGTTCTTTCCCCCGGGGAAGACCATGAAGCTGAGGAGTGAGATCTCCTCCTTCTCCCAGGCCAGCCATGAGTCCTTGCATGAGGCTTAGACAAGATACAAGGAGATGCAGAGAAGATGTCACCACCATGAGCTCCCCAAGTGGCAGATTATAAATCTGTTTTATAATGGGTTGAGGGACGATTTAAAATCTTCCATGGACGTCGTGGCTGGAGGGTCCTTTATGTCGAGAAGCGAAGAAGATGCTGGACAGATTCTTGAAAATATGGCATCCAATAATGAACGGTGGTGTGACGAGAGAGCCACACCTAGATCGGGGGCATCCATAGAGTCGAGGACGTCGACAAATTGTCAAGCAAGTTTGACTTGCTGTCGACCCAGATCTCCGCATTGATGGTAGGCGCCGGTGGCGTCGGTTCACAACAGATTGCTGTGGTGGAGTCCGAAGTTTTTGGAGAGTTCGACGGTGGTGACTCTCACCACCGTTGGATCAGGCGAGCGCATTATTTTACAATCCTACAGGGAATGCGCCCTTTCCACCACGAACCAACTCAAATCTGGCCTACTCTCCAAACAACCGGATCATCCGAACCTTAGTTACCGGGCGCCATATCAGCAGCAACAACAGCAGGTATATCAGCCGGCTAGGCCCCAGCAGCAGTTTCAGCAGCAGCAATTTCAGCAGCAACAACCTCCACAACAGTATCAACAGTATGCTCCTAGGAATCAGCAGCCCACCCAGCAGCAATACGGCCAGCAGAGGGCCATTTCTCCGGTTGAGTCCCTCCTGACTCAATACATCGCCAATCAGGAGAAGATAAATCTGAAACTGGAGATGGGACAAAGAGTCCTCACTGATCAGGTGACCCAGCTGGGGTTGCAAGTGGCGAACCTTCAGAGACCGCAGAATTTATTACCGCCACAACCTGAGGTGAACCCGAGGGGGGTAAATCGGACCTTGGCGCTCACGCATGAGCATGAGAACGTGTCTGCCATCGTCTTGAGGAGCGGAACGTAAATACCTATGAGAGAGCCCCCAAAGGACCGGAAGCACCGTTGGTCGTGGAACGACCAACTGAGAAATTAAATGACGACGGTGCTTCGTCGCCCAAGCCAACTACTCCGGAGGGAGTTCATAGAGAGGAGAAGAAAAAGGATGAGGAATGGAACCTAAGAGTATTCAAGCCCGTTGTGGCTTTCCCACAACGGCTGGCCAAAGCCAAAATCGATGAGAAGTATGGCAAATTCTTCGCCATGGTGAAAGATCTGAGCTTACAAATCCACATCCTCGAGGCCATCGAGACAATCCCCTCATATGCCAAATTTCTGAAAGACTTGGTGACTCGGGGATCTAGGAAATAGAAAGTCGTGTTTACAGCAGAGTGCAACGCCCTCATTCAGCGTGCAAATCCGCCCAAGCTCAAGGACCCCGGAAGTTTCTCCATCCCTTGCTCTATTGGGGAAGTGCAAATATAGAGGGCGCTCGTCGATCTAGGAGTGAGCGTTAGCTTAATGCCCCTATCGCTGTACAAGAGAATAGGGATGGGAGACTTAGAGCCCACCGGCATGACGTTACAACTTGCTGACCGTTCGGTCAAGTACCCGGTGAGAGTAGTGGACGACCTTCCCGTCGATGTGAGAGGAGTACAAGTACCGGTTGATTTTGTGGTGATGGACATGCCGGAAGACAAGCATACCCCAATTATCCTTGGACGACCCTTTATGGCAACCGCCGGAGTTTTGATAGACGTGAAGAATGGGAAGCTTTCCCTCAATGTGGGCCAAGAAAGAGTCGAATTTGACTTAGGCTTGTCGATGAAGCATCCAAACCCCCCGGACGATCCTAGTATCAGTATGCTGGAGAACGAAGAAAATAGAGCTGTTGAAACAAGTGCCTGGGAAGTACTCTCGAGGAATCCCCTCGATAGCTTGGGGGACCTTGGAGAGCAAGTTGGCTCCCCAAAGAATGAAGTTGCTAATGAGGCGGTCGCGCGAAGTGTGACCCCTCCAGGATTCCCTAAGTCTCCTCCTACGAGGAGAAAAGGGAAAGAACCCATGGACCTCACCGGTGATGAGGTCCGGATCCTGAAAAAGATGGCGGTAGACGCCAATTTGAGGGAGAAGCCCTCGGATCCTATCGACAAAGGGAGGGTAGTTAGAAAACTTCTTACAGCTGCCGACTACATCAATAGCCACAAGCTCTAGAGTTGAAGAGATGCCGGATTTTGGGCATCACCCGTATCGCCCACCATGAACATCATCAACGGGCGTCAAGCTAAACGACGTTAAACAAAAGCGCTTCATGGGTGGCAACCCATGCTCTAAACTTTTACTTCCGCTTTTTAGAACTTTTTCTTAACTTTATTTTATCTATTTTTATAAATAAATCCAGCCGCAAGAACTTCCGTCGTGGAACTTAGGCGATTTTTGGGCTTTTGCAGAAAACAAGACCCCAACCGATCAGGTGATAACTCACCCGATCGGTTGGAAAGTATCAGCTAACAGCCGTATCTGTAACTCAGAGAACCGACCGGGTGAAGCCAGTCGAGACCGGGTGACAGACCGGGTGAACTGGGCTTAATTCTCGGGAATTTTTGGGGAATGATCAACCGACCGGGTGGAGAAAGAAGAGACCGGTTGGTAGACCGGGTGACCTGGGGAAACTCTCGGGAAAATTTCAGGGATTTGTCAGCCGATCGGGTGACAAGAAGCGAGACCGGTTGAGGGACCGGGTGAGAAACCCTAAACTTTCGGGAAAATCTGTGGAGCGGCCAACCGATCGGGTGAGTTATCACCCGACCGATTCGCCTGTAGCGCTTTTTCAGCTTAAAATTTCAACCTAAAGTCAACAGATCGGGTGACTTCTCACCCGATCGGTTCGACTTAAACCCTATAAATATCCTTCGATCCACCCGTTCACAGCCCCTCACCCGATCACCTCCTTCGCTGTCGTTTCGCCTTCCAACTTCTCCCAACGGCCAAAAACTCCCCTCCCACTTCCTCCACTCCTCCATTATCCTCTCTCTCCACCTTCCCCTTGCATCTCTCTCTCTCTCTCTCTCTCTCTCTCTCTCTCTCTCTCCCCTCCTATTTCGCATTCTTCTAGCCCTAATCCCCAACATCCACCCCCACTTTCGAATTTTTGCTGAAAAAGAGTGCCGTGGCTCCACACTTCTCCCCTTGCACGGCATTGGGTCATCTACAAGCGAGTAACTCGAATTTCTACAGGGTAACTTCGCTCCACTTCTCAAATTTCAATTTTTACCCTAGATATTTAATTTGCTTGGTTGTTCGTGTGTGCGCACTTTGATAGTATTTTGCACTCATTTGCATCACTCACTCGCACACATGGCTCGGGAGAGAGATAAGGGGAAGGGTATCTTGCGGGAGGAGGAACCGTCTCGAAAGAAACGTAAACAAACACATCCTCCTCCCCACACACGTGAACTGACACTAGCCCCTCCCCTGCCTATCATCCCCCCTGTGGACCCCATGTTGGGCCTGCATGGGTACCTATTTAGGAACCAAGAGCAGAAAGACTTCTACCACAAACTAGATACTCGGGGCATCTATCAACCAAGTTTACCCACACCCAATCACTCGTCGACCTCGGTGTCTTCACCGAGGTCGAGACTCTTTTTGCTAACCTAGGTTGGTTGGCCTTCCTGAATCCCTCTGTGGTATCCTACCCGTCACTCACCCTAGAATTCCTTTCCTCCCTTGTTTGTGAGTCGGGGTCGACCGTCACTTTCCGGGTGCGTAACCAAACCATCTGGTGGGCTCCGAAAGGTGCTCTCTCTCAAGTGCAAGAGTCCGTACAAGTAGTAAAATCTGGGAGTCCAGATGTTGAATCCACGAGAAGAAATCTGTTGCAACCACAGCTCAAATCAAATAGAAATCCTACGAAAAGAAACTAACCACTTCAACAATAATGGCGATGGTGTGAAAGTGCGTGATGGTGATGTGCAAACAAAGAAATTCGTGTATGAAAATACCTATAAAAAGTTTGCACATGGTATGGGTTCGTTAGGATCAATGATTCGTATTAATTTGGTTGATGAACATATCACAATGAATTCTCTTTTTGAGAGCAATTCACCGGGAAAATATCCAATATAACTCAATGAATTCTCCTTTTGGGAGCAATTCATCGGAAGATGCCCTTTTGGGGGTTCAAGCAAAATATTCAATAAGATCGTCGCTAAAGTTATAATACGATATGAAACTCTCTTTTGGAGAGATCAAAACTACGGTAAGAAACTCCCTTTTGGGGAGATCAAAACTCACCCTTTTGGGGCGATCATCAACTAAATCAATTCTTTTGGAATATGAAAAAGTCGATTTACGAACAAAGATTACAATTTTAACGACGTTTAACTGTTAAGCACATGGAATACAACCAAACTAACACGAATCACATCCCCTAACTACTCCATACCATGCACAAATAAGTTTTAGCTACTCATCATGCAATAATAAACTAGTTTCATAGCCAAATACATTGATCTAATAGCAGAATACGATGAAAAACACTAAAATACGAGGTAAAAGTTTAGGAATTCATCACCAAATCTCCAAGTTTCGACTTCAAAATCTCTGGAAATAATAAAATAAGCCTCTGGAATTTTACAGAATTTTTCAGCGGGGAAATACGGCTCCTAGAGCCTCCAATACGCCCAAAATACGCCCCAATCTGCTTGAATACGCTCAAAAACCCTAGGAATACCTTATATAATAAGATTGCGGGTTTAAATTGCTTATTGGGTTTGAAACCCGCATCCGCTTAGCTGCTGGAAGATCGTGGCCGCACATCTGAAGTCGGAGCAAATTTAGGTCGTCGATCAATGCGGGATCGGGCCTTGTGGCGACACGTGGACGCCAGTTTTCGCGCACCGCCCGTTAAGCTTTCGAGTCCGCGGCGGGGTCGACATCAACCATTCGATCGACATCCAACGGGGATCACGAGCCCACGTCGCCCGATTAATTTCGAATCCGAATTCGCTCCGCAGCGCATCTCGACCGTTCATTCGAGCGGCCTCTTGATGGGATCGCGCCACGTCACCCTCTCTTCGCCCGCTTTTGCTTCGATGCGGGGTTAATTAAGGCCGTTCGATCCCAGATCGATGGATGAAAGCGTGCCACGTCGCCCCTCATTAATCTCCAGCGCTGCTGATATGAACCGTTGGATTAAGATCCAACGGACAGGACATGTCGCAATGCCTCAAGGATCGGGCCGTTGGATTAAGATCCAACGGCTGCGGTATTTCCACGTCGATATTTTTCCGCAGCCGTCGTATATGAGCGGGAGTCGCTCCGATGGCTGCCACGTGTCCGTATTTGAGTATTTCCTTGCATATTTCCCCATTTAATTGGTATTCTGCATTCAAAAATACACAGTAATTAGCACAGATCTCAGAAAAATACAAATAAATAGTCGTTGGAATCGTGAGATCGAGACGGTGCTAGGAAAAATATAAAAAGTGCAGAAATAGTCCATTAATTACTGTTTTATGCTCAAATAAGGTGAATTCTCTAATAAATGAAGATATATAAAATACGCGCGTATTAGAGAACAATATAGCATCACATGAGCACAAAATAGGGCTAAATGGGGGGTTAAATATGTAATATTGAACCCGAATCACCATCCGCACCAACCTGGATACTATCTGCGATATATTTGGTTTCCATATTCTTGGGAATGACGATATCTGACACTACAGATATCCCCCGGAATTTGACATCGATAACTTTTGGTTCCACCTCACCATACTCCGTCGCTATCCCCGTGGTAAGGCCAAGGCCTCCTCCATCATCCATCCCATATTTCGTCTGGCCCATAGGATCATATCCTCTGCATTTTTCCCGCGGGATGAGTCAGGCACCGTGACTATCCCCGATCTTTTTATTCTCTGGGCCATGACTTTCCCCTGTGTTCGTGATGATGATGGAGTTAGCTTTAGGGCCCCGACTATCCCTGTCCATGCCGACAATTGGCTTGTTTACAAGCTTCTCGAGATTAGCAGGGCCGGGAAGGGAAAGATCTGTTGTGGGGGCATTATCACTATTATTGTTTCTTCCACCCAGTTTAACATTCCCATCCCCTAAAATCTTCCTACTGCCGCAGGACCCTCACGTCTAGATCTTGACGTCTTGCGGCACATTCATATGATTAGGCCCCGCCCTGATGGTCGTTTCGAATTTAATTATGGCCACCCCCTCGCCCCTACACCATTCTCCCCAACCCCGCTCGGATGACCATAGCTTTAGTGGCAGATTGGACTTTTCCGCCCGATCCCGAGTTTCTAGCGGGTGATTCGGGTTGAATATTGCGTATTTAACCCCCTAATTAGCCATATGATGTGCCTATATAATACTTAAATGCTCTCTAATATGTGCGTATTTTGTACACCATTATTTATTAGAGAAATCACATTATTTGTGCACAAAACATGAATTTGATTGTGTATTTCTGCATTTTTATATTTTTCCTAGCATCGCCTCGATCTCACGATTTCAACGACTATTTATTTGTATTTTTCTGAGATCTGTGCTAATTACTGTGTATTTTTGAATGCAGAATACCATTTAATTGAAGAAATACGTTTAAAATACGGCCGCACGAATCTTGGCGCATTGCGTGGCACCATCTGGTCGATTCGCGCTCGAATCTAGCGGCTGCAGACGAACGGCTACGTGGTCAATTCTCGACCGTCCGATCGAGATTGGACGGCGATCGTTGGCCCCGCCTTTTGAAAGCGGGAGTCAATTTGAACCGCACGATCTCGATCGGACGGCCAGGATCGACTCTGATTCGAATTCGAATTTGAATTCGCTGCGGCGACGTGGCACATTGTGAGGCGTGCGATCCAGATCGAAAGGTGGAGATTAAACCCCGAGCTGAACTCGAAATTGAAGGCGGATCGGGCGTGCGCGAATGTTGAAGCACACGTGGCTCGCCCACGTTCGATCCCGCATGAAATCAACGGCCGAGATCGATGGCGGTTGGCGGGTGCGGGTTTAATTGATATTGGGTGCGAATTTGAACCCGATAAGCTATTAAACCCGCAATGAGTTATATTTAAGCGTATTTTAGGGTTTTTGGGGGTATTCTGGCGTATTTTGGGACTTTTGGAGCGGCTACTGTGCGTATTTCTCCAGGAGAAAATTCTGAAAATTTTGAGAGACTATTCTTCCTATTCTCAGAGAGTTTTGGGTTCTAAAGAGGAGATTTGGTGATAATTTCTTGAATTTATACCCCGTATTTGGTGTATTTCTTTGTATTTTGCTTCCTAAACGATGTATTTTGCTATCAAATCTGATTTTTATTGCACCATGCGTGGCTAATCTCTTTGTGCTATGGTTGTGATGTAGTTAGGAGTATGTAGTTGCTAAATCTCATGTCTTTAGCCCTATTATCATGTTAAAATTGCTAGTTATGTTGATTTCTACAACGTATTTGATGGGTATTTGCTTATTGTCGATATTGTTGATGTGCCCTATGGCTAGGCCCTGATAAGGCTAGCTAATTTGTGTTCTCTAATCTGAACTTATCGCTGCGATTATTGTTTAATGAGATCAACATTGCTAGTAATACGTTTAAGGCTACTTTGACTAGTTTTCATTGATTCATCTTCCGACGCCTTCACGCCTTGACCGGGTGAAGCGTTGTGTGACATTAAAAGACGTGAAATTTCAGCGACCATAAACTCCTAATGAACTCACAACCGTAGCATACTCGTCTCATCGAATACCAAACTTTCGTGATACCGTAATACTTTTAGGAACCACTTTCTTTGTTACAAATCCTTACACTATTCTTCACCTTCACAAAGGTGGTTGTTTTCTTAACCGTATATTTTATTTGATTAGTTGAATTTGTGCTATCTCAGGTCGACTTGTCCCGAGGATTCGACTCTGGACTCTCCAGATACTACTTGCACGATCTCCTGCGCTTGGGAGTAAAGCTCACATTGTTTTGAGATAGGCAAGTTTTTGGCGCCGTTGCCGGGGACAACGGTATCTTTGATCCACATTTTCAGCTTTTCGGAGGAGTACTCAGTGAGATCCTTCCACTTTATAGCTTAGTTTTATTATTGAAAACAAAAAAAATATCTCTTTGCTAGTTTATGTGGCATAGGACCTCCACTTCACACAGATTGATAAGAATTGAAAACATTGCTAATAATAACGAACAACCTCTTGTACATCCACAAGAACTACCATTGAGTGCTACTTATATTCCCACTAGAGTTGCTTCTGAGTCATGCATTGTTTTGCCTGAGGGTGCTCATTCTTTTTCGCTTAAAGCTGGGGTGATCCAGATCCTTCCCTCTTACCATGGAGAGGATAGGGAAAATCCTTACTTGCATATTAAAACGTTTGAAGAAGCATGCTCTACACAGATGGATGGAAAAGTTAGTAATGATGTTGTTTATCTTAAACTTTTTCCATTCTCATTGAAAGACAAGGCAAAGAATTGGTTCAATGCGTTGCCTCCTAGATCTATTACTTCTTGGCTAACCATGCAAACTGAGTTTCTGAAAAAATTCTTTTCTTTGGCCAGGACTCAAGCTTTAAAGAGGCATATCATGTCTTTTTCGCAGAAGGAAACTGAAGCATACGATCAAACTTTGGAAAGATTTAAGGAGCTTCTGTTGGCGTGCCCACATCACGGTTTTGACAAGGGACGCACCATTGGATTCTTTTACGATGGATTGCAGCCAAATACGAAGCAATATGTAGAGATGATGTGCAATGGAGCTTTCTTTGAGAAGACCCCGACGGAGGCTTGGGCATATTTGGAGAACATTGCAGAGAATGCAAGAAGATGGGAGCCACCTTCAGAATTTGACAGGTCCATGTCTACACATCAAACAAAAGGTGGCTTGCAGGCTTTGAAGCCTGAAGATGCATTGATGGCACAAGTGGAGGCATTGGTGACACAAAAGCTACAAACTATTGATCTCAGAGCAGCAAAGGCAGTCAGATCAGAGCCATACTGCGTCATATGTGAGAAGCCAGTTCACGATACTACCGTCTGCCCATTGATCCCAGCAATTAAAGAATTGGGCAGAAATCCAGAATCAGAGGTGAATTGGGTGGCAAATCAAGGCTACAATGCCAATTGGAAGAACCCATCAAACCAAGGAGGTGCTTCATATCAGCAGAAGCAGCAGACATCCACTCCCTATTACCATCCCAACCACTCCAACTATCAAGGAAAAAGGGAGCAGAACAATGAAATTCAGAGTCTCACTGCTGCAGTTCAACAGATGGCTCAGATGCAACAACAGCTCACTGAGAATTTTTCGAGATTTATAGCATCACAAGACAAAGGTAAATTACCTGCTCAGCCTATTGCAAATCCTAATACGAATCCCTCTTCTTCTTTTTCAGGAAACAACGTCAAACCATGTCAGGCAGTGACTACATTGCGTAGCGGACGTGAAATTGAAAAACCGGAAATGCCTAGACATGAACAACCAGCTGAGGAGAAAGAGGAGGCACAAGCACCTGAAAGTTTGCAGGTTGAGGAAGAGGTAGCAGAAAAAGAGCCAGAACCATATGTACCTCCAGCTCCATTCCCACACAGACTTGCTCCACCATCAAAAGACAGGTATCAGGCAGAGATAAGAGATATCTTCAAGCAGGTAAAAATTAATATCCCATTACTTGATGCAATCAACCAAGTGCCTGCATACGCTAAATTTCTGAAGGAGCTATGCACTGTAAAGCGGAGTCTAAATGTGAAAAAGAAAGCATTCTTAACACAACAGGTAAGTGCAATGGTACAACATGACACTCCTCCTAAATATAAGGATCCAGGTTCTCCTACTATCCCATGCATTATAGGAACTAAGAAATTTGGAGATGCTTTACTTGATTTGGGATCTAGTGTTAATATTTTACCTTACTCTGTTTATGTGCAGCTAGGATTGGGGGAGCTGAAGACGACACCTGTGGTTTTACAGTTAGCAGACAGGTCGGTAAAAATCCCACGAGGATGCGTGGAGGATGTGTTGGTCCAGGTTGACAAATTCTATTATCCCGTGGACTTTATCGTCCTTGATATTCATGGGCCACAATCAGGTAATTGCACTCCGATTATATTAGGACGTCCATTCCTAGCAACTTGCAATGCTATGATAAATTGTAGGGATGGCCAATTGAAGATAAGCTTTGGTAACATGAAACTTGAGCTGAACATTTTTAAATCATGTAAGTTACCTGCGAATGTTGATGACGTGAAAGAGGTATGCTTTATTGAGAGCTTAATCGAAGACTATTTTGATGCTAAGTATGAATGTTCGTCCAATTTTATGGATTATAATTTCGACGATATTGATGAATCTTATTTCGTGCAGGGTAAAAATGAAAGATCAAGGGATGCATGGGTGCCAAAATTCGAGACATTGCCAGTGGAATTGCCACCACAACAACCTTCAGAGATTGAGCATCCAAAGCTGGAATTGAAGCCTCTGCCAGACTATTTGAAATACGCTTTCCTTGGAAAGGAGGAGACCTTCCCTGTGGTAATATCCTCTAAACTCACGCCTGCACAAGAAAGTGCCTTGCTTAATGTGCTTAGGGAACACAAAGGGGCCATTGGATGGTCTATTGCGGACATTACAGATATAAATCCCTTAATTTGCACTCATCATATTTATCTTGAGGATGATGCCAAACCTACATGTGAGATGCAACGTCGATTAAATCCTACATTGAAAGAGGTTGTTAAGGGGGAGATTCTTAAGTTACTTGTTGCAGGTATAATATATCCTATTTCAGACAGCAGATGGGTTAGCCCCATACAGGTGGTTCCGAAGAAATCAGGCCTCACAGTGGTAAGAAATGAGAGCAATGAGCTTATACCGATGCGGACCACCACAGGTTGGAGGATGTGTGTTGATTACAGAAAGTTAAATGCTAAAACATGAAAAGATCACTTTCCATTACCTTTCATTGATCAAATCTTGGAAAGAGTAGCAGGTAACGAATTTTATTGTTTTCTAGATGGTTATTCTGGCTATTATCAGATAGAGATTGCTCCAGAGGATCAAGAGAAGACTACCTTCACTTGCCCCTTTAGAACTTTCGCTTTTAGGAGAATGCCTTTTGGATTATGCAATGCACCTGCTACTTTTCAGCGTTGCATGTTGAGTATCTTTAGCGATATGGTTGAGAGGATTATGGAAGTGTTTATGGATGATTTCTCTGTATATGGCACTTCATTTGAAAATTGTTTATCTAACTTAGCTCTTGTCTTGCACAGGTGCCAGGAAAAGAACCTGCTGTTAAACTGGGAAAAGTGTCATTTCATGACAACTGAAGGTTTGGTTCTTGGACACCTAGTCTCCAAAGCAGGTATTCAGGTAGACAGAGCAAAAGTTGAGGTGATTGAGAAGTTGCCTACACCAAAATGCGTCAAGGACATTCGATCCTTTCTAGGCCATGTAGGATTCTATCGAAGATTTATAAAGGATTTCAGCGCCATCTCCCGTCCCCTCTGCCACTTATTAACTCTAAATACTGATTTCATATGGACACAAGAGTGTCAAGTTTCATTTGATAAATTGAAGAACTCACTTGTTTCCTCCCCTATTTTGCAGGTTCCAGACTGGAGTATGCCATTTGAAATCATGTGTGATGCAAGTGACTACGCGATGGGGGCAGTGCTTGGGCAAAAGAAAGAGAAAGTTCCTTGTGTTATCTATTATGCCAGTAAAACTTTGAATGAAGCACAACGGAACTATACCACTACGGAGAAGGAGTTGCTGGCGGTGGTGTTTGCATTGGAGAAATTCAGAAGCTATATATTAGGCTCACCTATTCTCATCTTTACAGATCATTCTGCACTTAAATATCTTTTATCTAAAAAGGATGCGAAACCTAGACTTATACGATGGATTCTTCTTTTGCAGGAATTCAATATTCAGATCAAGGATAAGAAGGGAGTTGAAAATAATGTCGCAGATCACCTTTCTAGATTGACGGTGGGAACAGAGTCGCCTACCATTCCATTGCGAGATTCTTTCCCAAATGAGCAGCTTTTCGCCATCTCCACTCTACCATGGTATGTCGATATAGCTAATTATTTGGTGACAGGTAGAACCCCTCCACATTGGTCCTCTTTAGATTTCATACGCTTCAAGCATGAGGTAAAATCATTCTATTTTGATGATCCTTATCTTTTTAAATACTGTGGAGACCAAATTGTAAGGAGATGTGTACCCGACCATGAGTTTGATAGTGTTTTACATTTTTGCCATGATGGGGTATGTGGGGGGCATTTTTCAGCTCATAAAACTGTTGCCAAGATTTTACAGAGTGGTTTTTATTGGCCTAGTATGTTTAAAGACGCCTATGCCTATTGTAAATCATGCGTGCGTTGTCAACAGTTGGGGGGAATTACCAAAAGAAACATGATGCCATTGAATCCCATGCTAGAAATAGAATTATTTGATTGTTGGGGTATTGATTTCATGGGGCCTTTTCCACCATCTTTTGGGTATATATTTGTATTGGTTGCCATTGATTATGTTTCTAAATGGGTGGAAGCTATTCCTTGCAGGTCCAACGACGCTTCCATTGTGCTGAAATTTTTGAAAGAGAACATCTTCTCGCGCTTTGGAGTGCCAAAGGCCGTTATCAGTGATGGAGGTTCTCATTTCTGCAATAGGCTCTTTGCAAATCTAATGAAGAAATTTGGGGTGACACATAAAGTTTCAACACCTTACCACCCTCAAACAAATGGGCAAGCGGAATTGGCGAACAAGGAAATCAAGAACATTCTTCAGAAAACAGTGAACCCAACACGCAAAGATTGGAGTCTTCGCTTGCCTGAAGCTCTATGGGCCTACAGGACAGCATACAAGACTATCTTAGGGATGTCACCGTTTCATTTGGTTTATGGAAAAAATTGCCATCTTCCTGTTGAATTAGAGCATAAATCTTTTTGGGCAATTAAAACACTTAATTTGCTTGATGACTCATCAAATGTTTCTCGTAAATTGCAGATCATGGAGCTTGATGAGATACGACGTGAGGCATATGAAAATGCAAAGCTCGCAAAAGAAAGGATGAAAGCTGTGCACGACAAGATGATCCTTCGAAAGGAATTCAAAAGTGGAGACAAGGTTCTGTTGTACAATTCAAGACTCCATATATTTCCAGGAAAGCTGCGCTCAAAATGGACGGGACCATACTTTGTCAAAGAAGTCTTTTCACATGGAGCGGTGGTCTTAGTGAATGAAAAGGATGGCCATGAATTCAAAGTCAATGGACAACGTCTGAAACACTTTCAAGAGCTTTGGGCCAGAGAGGATACCACCATTGACCTCACAGATCCACCTTCGGGTGGTAACTAATCAGGTGTGTTCTTTCCATGATTCCCTCTCCTTAACATTGAGGACAATGCCTATTTTAAGTTGGGGGGAGGGTATAAATGTTTAGGATTTTTTTATTTTTAATTTCTTCTTTTTTTTCTTTTAGTAGTTCCCTTTTGCAAAAAAATTTTTTTTCTTCTCTTTATAAAAAAGGGGGTTGAGTCAAGATTTATCACCAATGCTTATTGCACCTAGAAGTGAACCTCATGTGATGAAAATTCTCGAAATCCATTCACCACTTTGCACATATGATTTATTTTCCTCCACCGCTATTGTTAAATATTTCATTCTCATTCGATATGAATGCTATTACTCATGGTAAATCTCTCTTGATATATCTCTATGGTAGGATTGAATGATGACTTAATGAATCTTGAAGTTATGAAGTAGCAAGTCGTATGCTTTCAATGGAACACACCATCACAAAATGACTTGAGCATTGCTTTTTATCTCATATTCATTGCTATTTGCATGCTTTGTGTGATCTTGGGTGGAAAGTCTACACTGTCTTTTGAAATGATTAGGATAACCCATTCTTGTGAAAGAATAAAGAAAAGGAAGCTATCTTGCCAAGTTATTTATGCACGCGCAAAAGAAAGAATGAAATAAGATGAATGAAGAAAAATGAATGAACGAATAAATGTGTCATTAAAGAAATAACTTGGTTGGCTCATTAGTACAGTCCGAGGGGTCCTTCTTGGCCTAATGCCCTATTATCGTCTGATTTTGGGAGCCATTGACTGGAACCTCATTCATTTGATGGAGCGATCCAAGTTATACATTTTTTCTGCAAATATTGCTTGATGCGCGTTACGCAGAACCAATAAAATGAGAAAAGAAGAGCAAGAAAAAGTGTGCATCATTAGCAAGGCAAGAGAACTTCCAAAGCTTAAAGATAGCACAAGATATGGTGTGATTTCCTATGAATGAAAATTGACGTGTGTATGTCTTGATGCCAATCTATTTTGCTTGCTTTGCATGATACATCTATGCTCCAAGTTATATACTTTGATTGAAAGGTGTGAGCCATTGATTTTGCATACCATTCGCTATGAAGTAATGTAAAGTGGAGTTAAGTTGATTTAATGACCATTTTAAAGATACTTGCTTTTCATTGTAAACCCATGAGTACCATTATATAATGAGCATGAAATCTTGGCATTAGTGTGTGGACATTTTCTTTCGTCTTTGTAGTATGGTGATGAATGATTTGAGACCTGATAAGGTGATCTAGGTGTATATTTGGTATAGTATTTCGCTCATTTTGCTAGAGACTAGCAAAACGCTAGTTGGGGGTGTGATTCGGGTTGAATATTGCGTATTTAACCCCCTAATTAGCCATATGATGTGCCTATATAATACTTAAATGCTCTCTAATATGTGCGTATTTTGTACACCATTATTTATTAGAGAAATCACATTATTTGTGCACAAAACATGAATTTGATTGTGTATTTCTGCATTTTTATATTTTTCCTAGCATCGTCTCGATCTCACGATTCCAACGACTATTTATTTGTATTTTTCTGAGATCTGTGCTAATTACTGTGTATTTTTGAATGCAGAATACCATTTAATTGAAGAAATACGTTTAAAATACGGCCGCACGAATCTTGGCGCATTGCGTGGCACCATCTGGTCGATTCGCGCTCGAATCTAGCGGCTGCAGACGAACGGCTACATGGTCAATTCTCGACCGTCCGATCGAGATTGGACGGCGATCGTTGGCCCCGCCTTTTGAAAGCGGGAGTCGATTTGAACCGCACGATCTCGATCGGACGGCCAGGATCGACTCTGATTCGAATTCGAATTCGAATTCGCTGCGGCGACGTGGCACATTGTGAGGCGTGCGATCCAGATCGAAAGGTGGAGATTAAACCCCGAGCTGAACTCGAAATCGGAGGCGGATCGGGCGTGCGCGAATGTTGAAGCACACGTGGCTCGCCCATGTTCGATCCCGCATGAAATCAACGGCCGAGATCGATGGCGGCTGGCGGGTGCGGGTTTAATTGATATTGGGTGCGAATTTGAACCCGATAAGCTATTAAACCCGCAATGAGTTATATTTAAGCGTATTTTAGGGTTTTTGGGGGTATTCTGGCGTATTTTGGGACTTTTGGAGAGGCTACTGTGCGTATTTCTCCAGGAGAAAATTCTGAAAATTTCAAGAGACTATTCTTCCTATTCTCAGAGAGTTTTGGGTTCTAAAGAGGAGATTTGGTGATAATTTCTTGAACTTATACCCTGTATTTGGTGTATTTCTTTGTATTTTGCTTCCTAAACGATGTATTTTGCTATCAAATCTGATTTTTATTGCACCATGCGTGGCTAATCTCTTTGTGCTATGGTTGTGATGTAGTTAGGAGTATGTAGTTGCTAAATCTCATGTCTTTAGCCCTATTATCATGTTAAAATTGCTAGTTATGTTGATTTCTACAACGTATTTGATGGGTATTTGCTTATTGTCAATATTGTTGATGTGCCCTATGGCTAGGCCCTGATAAGGCTAGCTAATTTGTGTTCTCTAATCTGAACTTATCGCTGCGATTATTGTTTAATGAGATCAACATTGCTAGTAATACGTTTAAGGCTACTTTGACTAGTTTTCATCGATTCATCTTCCGACGCCTTCACGCCTTGACCGGGTGAAGCGTTGTGTGACATTAAAAGACATGAAATTTCAGCGACCATAAACTCCTAATGAACTCACAACCATAGCATACTCGTCTCATCGAATACCAAACTTTCGTGATACCGTAATACTTTTAGGAACCACTTTCTTTGTTACAAATCCTTACACTATTCTTCACCTTCACAAAGGTGGTTGTTTTCTTAACCGTATATTTTATTTGATTAGTTGAATTTGTGTTATCTCAGGTCGACTTGTCCCGAGGATTCGACTCTGGACTCTCCAGATACTACTTGCACGATCTCCTGCGCTTGGGAGTAAAGCTCACATTGTTTTGAGAGAGGCAAGTTTTTGATGGGTATTCTGGCCCCTACACCATTCTCCCCAACCCCGCTCGGATGACCATAGCTTTAATTACGGCCACCCCCTCGCCCCTACACCATTCTCCCCAACCCCGCTCGGATGACCATAGCTTTAGTGGCAGATTGGACTTTTCCGCCCGATCCCGAGTTTCTAGCGGGGTTGCACCTTCCTTTCTTTCCCCCGGACGCACGCAGACCACCTTCCCCTGCCGCCCACTTAGGCGAGCAGGATATTCCTGCGTCCCGGAGAGATATTGGGGCTGGCCCGAGTCACCCTGTTTCTGCTCCTGGCCCCATCACTTCTGAGCACCTTTTTGCGGCCATCTCTGGCCTTGTGTCCAGTGCCGGCATGACCACTACCGCCGGCACTACTTCCACATCACCTGCCGGCACTACTTCTGCCTCACGTCAGTCCACTTCCTTCGGTCGCCGCCATGTCTCTGCCCGTCTTGCTCTCGAGAGGGAGGTTGCAGCCATCCGTGATCTCGCCATGTCCTCTGCCCCCTCGGACCCATCACCGTCCTCCTTTCTCACTCACCCACGCTTCCTCGCACTTGAGAGGAACATGGCCGCCATTCTTCGCCTTCTCACTCACCTCCACGGACCACCACCACCCATACAACCACCCTCACCACCACCTTCACCACCTCGACGATCTTCTCCTTCACCCTCCCACACATCCCCACCTCCATCACCTCCCCCGTCATATTCCTCTCCTCCACCCTCCCACACATCCCCACCTCCCCCACCCCCACCTAGGCGATCATCTCCCCCATCCACATCTATTCCCATCCCCGTATCCACTTCTCCTCTCACGACCACTTCCGTCGCCCCCACACCACCACCTCCCTCCTCCACCGTCACCTCATATGTGCGCAGCAAGAAATTACCGGTGCGCTCCAAATCTCTCCCACCGCCACCCACTACCGTCACCATCACTTCTTCTTCCCCCATTTCTATCCCTTCTACCACCGCTTTGATCACCGTACTTCCACCACCACCCACCACCACCGACACTCTACCCATCGTTCACACCACCACTGCACCTATTCCCCCACTTTTGTCCCCACTTCTCCGCACACCCCCCACATTCCCCGACCACCTAGCCACACCCTCTTCCGAGGAGGGCGAGGATTCTCCTTCTCCTGATTTTTGATTTCACTTTGTTTTTTTGACATCCCCCTTGCATATCTCTGCACTTTCACGACCACATCATCTTGCTAGCATTGTCATGTCTAGCTTGGGGGAAGTCTATTTTGCTGTGTTGTCGTGTTTTGTTTTCTTTGTGTGTGTGCTTGTTTTACTTTTTGTCATGTCGTATCATTTTCTTTCTTTCCTTTCTATTTTTTATGTCGCGTGGTTTGATTTTGATTTTTCTTTATTTTCATTTTCGTATCTGTGTTTTTCTTGTTTTTTGTGTCTTTTTGTGTCTGTGCGTATTCCCCCCCATTTTCATTGCCCTCCCGTACTCACTCTTATTGCATTGATGGCAATGCAAGCTTCAGCTTGGGGGAGTCGCACTTTGTGCGTCATTTGAGTCTTTCTTTTTCGTTTTTGTGTCGTTTTCATCGTGTTTTTAATTTTTCTTTTATTCTTTTTATCTCTTTCTCCTAGAGATGAACCATATGATGAATTGCCACAAAATCACACACACCTAGCATAGCATCGATAATCACATTCACTAACTCTAGGATATCGAGTCATCTTGCATTTCACGCGTTGTGGGTCCACTTAGCTTTTTGTGAGTCATGTGTCGTGCCTAGCTGTTTGGTGTGCTTCTGCTTTGTGATTTTACTTTATATACCTGTCCAGGAATGACCCCTAGATTATCACGCTTCGATATGAATAATGCGGTATTTGCTTCTCTTGTCTGTTTCTGTATGCATGATTATATATATCGTATGCTTCATTTCACATGTGTCGGGGTTCCGTAATTAAGGACTAGGATAACCCATTTAGCCCATGCTCTATTTAGCGAGAATAGTTTCCTTTGCCCAAGTGTTTAGATTCCGACTTCTTTTTTGTTTTACTTGGTACAAATCCCCTCATCGTGTACCGTTCTCCCACTTGGAAGAGTACACATGTGTATAGCCAAAAACCCGAAAATCCAAAAAAAAGGGAGAAAAGAAAAGAAAAACCCAAAAAGAAAAAAAAAGAAAAAATTGTATAGCCAAAAATCCAAAAAATTTACAAATACCCAAAACCTAAAAAAAATTCCCGTGTGAATATCTTTTCCTACTTGCCGAGAATAAAGGGAAGACGAGAATTTGCACCGAGTGTTCTTCTCCACATCATCTCAACCCCCATCGGTTTCGAAAACACGTGGCTTAGGAACTTTTTAGCTAATATCTAGGCTATAGTGGTGTGATTTCCTTAACCCTAGTTGTGGAGTCCCTGACGCATGATATATTTCGATTCTCTCTGTATTCTCATGCATGATTGAACTATATATTCACCGCTTTATTCAATTCGAATCGATATTTGGGTCATTTCCTGGATTTGTGTATATCGAGCTTTATCGCACATCGTAGATAGTGACACGGATTGCTAGCGCACGACCACACTCACTCGCGCTTCACCGCATGGGCCCACGGCACTTGTCTGGAATCGTACTTCTTGGTTTAGTGATGTGATTTGGCGTTTGCTTGCTTGGTGTTTCGTTTTTGATTTTGTTGGCCCTGACGGGCGATCTAGGATATATAGTTTTCTTTTTCTCTCTTTCTCTCTATTTTTCCCCTCCGAGCTCCTACTCTCACTCGTCTTCCTCGAGGACGAGGAAGAGTTCAGCTTGGGGGATTTTGACGTGCGTTTATATTTCATATATTTACGCACATTTTCTTCCGTGTTTTTCCGTATTTTACCGCCGTCTTATATTCGTTTTCTCGTGTTTTCTTGTTTTCTTTCACTTTTCCGTGTTTTCCGTATTTTTCAGGAGTTTACTGGCATATGAGGCATAAAACGATGATATCGCAAGTCCTCGGAGTAACGGGAGGAGTCACGCGTGATCCAGGGGGTCAAACGACGAAGATAGTATATTTCTGCCCCTCACCCGATCGGTTGATCATCTACGATCAACCGATCGGGTGATGCACGCGTGCACCACCCGGACGCAGCTTGGAGCTCACAAGAAGTCACCCGGTCGGTTCAGTGACCGGGTCAAAAGCTCAAAGTCTCTGGAATTCGAAGCTGATTGCCAACCGATCGGGTGACCTTCACCCGATCGATTCACCTGTAGCTGAATTTCAAAAGCCAAGACATGAAGATCCAACCGGTCTCCTCACCCGGTCGACACCAAGATCCAACCGACCGCATCCATGTTTCAACTGACCGGTTCATCCTGACCGGGTGAAATCCCGCATTGCGCTGTGAAAGTTTGGAGCAGGTCACCCGATCGGTTGACTTGTCAACCGATCGGGTGATATCTTTTCCTATATATAGAACCCTAGGTTTCCCAGATTCGATAGCTGATTGTTTTTTGCTGTTTTCTTCATTTTGGGACGGCTGTAATTTCCCAGTTTTTGTAAGTTTTCAGATCTTTGTCAAACTTTAGTATTATCTTAATTGCCTTACTACCATTGCATTTCTATTGTCTGATCATGATTTTTACGGTCGATTTCTGTTTAGATCGCTTTTTACTAAATATGTGTGAGTAGTTCCTAAATCTGGGATTTTGGCGAAAACCCCTTCGTGGGCTCTTCCCGATGCGTCCATAGGGCTAGGAAATCGATAGGGATTAGGAATCTAACGGTTACGCGGGGTGTTTTATTGTCATCGGCGGGAAAAAGACCGCCTTTGACCGTTGGGCCAAGGGGGAATAAACTTGGCGGTTGACTCCCTAGCCATAGCTCACGCCCTTAGCGTAGACGTCGAATCCTAGCACGCGGGAGCGGCATGATGAGACGTTGGGAGTTATCGTTGCGAGCTTAGTGCTCCCGGAGTCGATCAGTGTTAATGGACACGGGAGTGCCCACTGATCGAACCCGGGAAGTCCGGTGTATCATCCTGGGCACCGACCGGAATATCGGGCCCATGGGACGCCGGTACCACTCTTAGAGGCAACGTCTCACCATTAGACCCTAATTCCGATCGCCATCCTACCCGTAGGCCGTATCGGCAAGAGTCGCTCGTTGGGGTGGAAACCAAAGTCCCGGGTTTGTCATTTCTATTGTCCATACCTAGCATTCTATTTACAGTGACTACCCATCATTCGATCCGGGCTAGCTCGCCCATGGGGTGATTTTGATCCTCTTTGACACAAGCACATCCATGCCTCCCTGAGTTCGACCCCCAAGCCACACTACAACACCGTGCGCTTGCGGTTACAAATATTTAAATCTCACGCCCCCGTTCGTATCATTGCACACATCTAGCGCGCAGCCGCCGGGGGGGGGGGGGGGGGGGTCAGACGCCCCCCCGGACGGGGGCTCTTAAGCATTGGATAAAACATTAATTAAAGTTAAATTGGTTAAACGGATTCTGAGACCGCTCTGTCTTTAGTTACCTAACCTAAAGATGAATGGCGTTTCTCCGTTGTCCAATTAATCCTTTTAATTTAAATAAAATTGTTTTATCCAATATTTTGGCTTGATGATTTTTGTAATGTCTGTGATATTTCGCTATTATTATTTGCATGTTGCATATATAACTATGTGGATGTTTAAATAAGTCAAAATACGATTTTTGGGATCGGACAGTTTTTGATACCCTTTTTATTATATTCCTTCTCTTTGTAATTTCTTTTTCTTTTCTGAGAGAAATTTGTAGTGAGGAATTTATGTATAATGCCAAAGACCGGTGTTACTACCTATGAAGATGGAGGAGAAGATTGCATAAAGCTGGGACCCAAAAGGGTTTCCAAATTGTATTTTTCTTTATCTGTTTTATGGACTATAATATGGACTTTGGACATTTTATGTTTTGGGTATCTGGCCGATCCCCGCATTTTTTCTTATTTATTTCTTTTAAGCATGATGTTTAATTATTAATACATGCTTATTAAATTGCATAGATTATAATGGCAAAATTGGCAAGCGTCGATTTCGAGGTTATTGATGCAGCGGGAAAGAACTATCTTAGCTGGCGGGTGGACCTGAAGTTTCACTTGCGTTCGATGGCACTTCTCCACTCCATTCTGGTCCATGCAGTGGCCGAGACACCTGCTAGCAGTGCCCCTGAAGTGGCACAGCCATCTAGCAGTTCTCCTACCATTGTCTCCGACATAGATAAGGCGAAAGCCATTATCTATATCAGGAGACACATAGATCGGACCTTAAAGGCCAAATACTTTACGGTTGAAGACCCTTTGGAGTTGTGGCAAGCGCTGCAGGCACGTTATAAACAGCAAATTGATGTAATATTACCACGTGCCAATTATGAGTGGGAAAACCTCAGACTTCAGAACTATAAGTCCGTTGCTGAGTATAACTCCGCACTTCATAATATCACCTCATGCCTGAAGTTGTGCGGTGAAGAAGTGACTAAGCATCGCATGTTGAAAAAGATATTT
Source organism: Scilla litardierei (assembly GCA_030789695.1). NCBI lineage: Eukaryota > Viridiplantae > Streptophyta > Magnoliopsida > Asparagales > Asparagaceae > Scilla > Scilla litardierei. The sequence goes on along the minus strand of CM061139.1, from coordinate 116,343,941 downwards.
ACCTCGTTTCACGAGAAAGATGCAATCCTCATGCAACATTATCGTGAACGCAACTTCACGAAGTTCTCTGATTTGATCTCTTGCCTTCTTAGGGCAGAGCAGAATAGAGATTTACTGCTTACCACTCATAATTTGCGCCCTGCTGGTACTGCCCCTATCCCTGAAGCCCACCATGTTTCTCTCCAGAAGTGGAAAAACAAGAAGAAGGCTAGAAAGAACAAAGGAAAAGCTGTAATGAAGCCAGCAAAAGGAACACCACCCCAGACCAACAACAACAACAAAGAGAAGAGAAATTTCACATGGAAGCGTAAGAACACTGATCCAGTGTCAATTCCTAAGAAGAACTGGGAGGATAAATGCCATAAATGTGACATGACTGGATCTTGGTCCAGAAACTGCCGCACTCCTCGGTACCTTCAGGATCTGTATCAGACAAGCCAGAAGTCTCAGCCTGAAACAAACTTGGCGGCTGTTCAACCGCTCACCAAATTCACTGCAAAAGATTTCGAAAATGACGACCTGGTCGATTGAGCCCTACCTTATATCCGTGCATTTAAATTTCCGTAGCTTCATCTGTAGTTTGATTTGAAAGCACTTTTATTTGAATGTTAGTTTTTCATTTACTTAAATAAACTTGCATTTGGCTTATATATAGATGAAGTATGAGTGCCTAGTGGACAATGCCTCAACGCACATTATCCTTCACGATCCATGCTATTTTTATAGCTTAAACAAATATGACGGTCATGCTATTACGATTTCAGGACTGTCCAACATAATCGAAGGATCTGGGAAAGCAATCATATTGCTCCCAAATAACAGAAGATTTAAAATACAAAATGCATTATTCTCTCCAAAATTTAATAGAAATCTCTTAAGTTTCAAAGATTTTCGTTTTAACGGATATCACTTAGAAACAAGAGATGAAGAAAACATTGAATATATGTATGTGACTCGTCAAGAAGATGGCCAGAAGTCCATCCACGAATGATTTAAGGGACTCCCGTCGGGTCTCTACCACACGTATATTTAACCAATAGAAGCCAATATGACTGAGCACCAGAAGTGCCTTTCATTGCCAGAGTTTCAACTTTGGCACAATAAACTTGGTCACCCTGGATCAGCTATGATGCGTCGCATTATCTCTGAATCCCGTGGACATAATATGAAGAACATGAGGATTCTTCAAAAGGGTGAATTTCCTTGTCTCCCTTGTTTTCAGGGAAAACTAATAACGAGACACTCCCTCCTGAAAGTGGGATTAGAGTCTCCTGGTTTCCTGGAGAGAATTCATGGCGACATTTGCGGGCCTATTCACCCCGCAAGTGGCCCATTTCGGTATTTCATGGTATTGATTGATGCATCCAAAAAATGGTCTTATGTTTGCCTATTGTCCACTCGCAACCTAGCTTTCCCAAAGCTATTGGCACAAATAATTAGGTTCAGGCTCATTTCTCCGATAATCATATCAAGAAATTACGTCTTGATAATGCGGGCGAATTCACTTCGTAAGTCTTCAAAAACTATTGCTGGGCAACGGGTATTGAAATTGAACATCCTGTAGCACATGATCACACCCAGAATGGATTAGCAGAGTCTCTTATAAAGAGACTCCAATGGATTGCACGTCCATTGCTCATGCAATCCCAGTTGCCTGTGGATGCTTGGGGGCATGCTATATTGCATGCCGCATCGCTGATTAGGATAAGGCCCTCAGGTGGCCATATATTATCCCCGATGCAGCTAGCATATGGTGCACCCCCAGATATTTCTCATTTGAGAGTGTTTGGTTGTGCTGTTTATGTCCCAATAGCACCACCTCAGAGGACCAAAATGGGTCCTCAGCGACGTCTTGGTATCTATATCGGGTTTGATTCGCCCTCTATTATTAGATACCTGGAACCTCTTACGGGGAACGTATTTAAGGCACGTCTTGATGACTGTGAATTCGATGAGAAAACTTTTCCAAAACTGGGCACACCGTCTAAGAAGCCTGACGCTTCCGAGACCATTTCTTGGGACAATAAGTCTTTTTCTCTTTATGATCTGCATACTAATCTGTGTGAAGATGAGTTCCTGAAGATCCTTCACATTCAGAACACATTACACCTTCTACTGGATAAATTTATGGACAACCAGAATATTGTTCGTTAACACGTCCCTGCTGCCAACACGCCAGCTAGGCTTGACATCCCCAAAGATGGATGTACAGCAGAATTGGCTGTACCTCAATTGAAAAGAGAACGCTTGCCAGGTTCAAAAGATAAAGTTCCTAGAAAGAGGAAGATTCCTGGTGATAATAAGACGATCCCTCCACAGAATACTGAGCTCAGACCAGCGAACTCTCCTCTCTTTATTTCCCATGCAGAAGAAACAATAAGAGAAACATCATTAAATTACCTACGTACTGGAGAGGTACTGGACAGAAATAACATAGTCGTCGTCGACGATTTTGCTTTCGCTATTACCGTTCACGTCGCTGAATACGACGATGATGTCGAACCACGATCTCTAGCGAAATGTAAACACAGAGATGATTGGCCAAAGTGGGACGAGGCAATAATAGTAGAGCTGGACTCACTCTTGAAACGCAAAGTCTTTGGACCAGTAGTCCAAACACCTGTAGGTGTTAAACCTGTGTGATATAAGTGGGTCTTCAACAGAAAAAGAAATGAAGAAAATGTGATCGTACGCTACAAGACACGCCTTGTAGTACAAGGATTTTCCCAAAGACCGGGGATTGATTATAAAGATACATATTCCCCGGTCATGGATGCGATCACTTTCTGATTCTTGCTTAGTCTATCCTCTCTGGAAAGCCTAGAAATGCAGCTCATAGACGTTGTGACTGCATATATATATGGCAATATAGATACAGAAATCTATATGAGACTTCCAGATGGGTTTAATTTACCTCCAGAGATGAAAGAGAGACTTCGGGACGTCTTCTCATTAAGGCTTCAAAGATCATTATATGGTCTAAAGCAATCAGGAAAGATATGGTATAACAGACTAAGCGTTTTCCTTGCACATCAAGGATTCAAAAACAATGAAGTCTGCCTGTGTATCTTTATCAAAAGAACGGGAACAGGATTTGTCATCGTTGCGGTATATGTTGATGACTTAAATCTCATAGGATCTCCAGCAGAGATCAATGAGATATCTGAAAGCCTAAAGCATACCTTCGAAATGAAAGACCTATGCAAAACAAGGTATTGTCTTGGCTTATAGATTGAACACCTACGAGGTGGAATCCTGTTACACCAATCAAATTATAGAAGAAAACTTTTAAACAAGTTTAGAATGGAACAATGTCATCCTTTAAGTACTTATATGGTCGTGAGATCACTGGATATTCATAAGGACCCCTACGGCCCCTGGAAGAGGGGAAGGAGTTACTCGGTCCTGAAGTACCCTACCTCAGTGCCATTGGAGCACTTCTTTATCTGGCAAACTGCACACGTCCCGATATAGCGTTCGCAGTTAATCTACTTGCCAGACATAGTGTTGTGCCTACAAAGCGCCACTGGAACGGAGTAAAGCATCTTCTACGCTATCTCCAGGGTTCTATAGATCTGGGACTATACTACCAGAAAGGTTCCTCCTCTCAGTTGCTTGGTTATGCTGATGTAGGTTACCAATCTGATCCTCACACAGCAAAATCAGAAACTGGTTTTGTGTTTACCTATGGAGGGACTACTATCTCATGGAGATCGGTAAAGAAAACCACCACAGCAACATCATCCAACCACGCTGAACTTATTGCGATCCATGAAGCAAGCAAAGAGTGTTTTTGGCTTCGCTCCGTCGTCCAACATATCTTAGATGCAACTGGCCTGAAGACTGGTGATCTTGAGCCCACTGTCTTGTTTGAAGACAACACTGCATGCATAGCACAACTCAAAAAGGGATACATCAAAGGCGACAGAACGAAACACATTTCTCCCAAATTCTTCTGGACGCACGATCTACAGAAGAACGAGGAGGTCAAGATTCAACAGATCCAGTCCTGCAACAACTTAGCTGATCTTTTTACTAAATCTTTACCGAGATGTATTTTTGTAAAACTTGTAAAAGGAATCGGTATGAGACAGCTGAAAGACCTACAAGCCTGAAGCTTGTACGGATGAGGGGGAGTAACTTGTGTGTTGCACTCTTTTTCCTTAAGCGGTTGGTTTTTCCCACTGGGTTTTCCACAGCTAAGGTTTTAACGAGGCAAACACGATTACTCAAGATCCAGAAGTATCCACACACTTATCTTTATACGCTAAGACCAAAGTAATGGATTGATAAGGGGGGAGTGTTGTGAGTGATTATCCCTCAATTACTCCCCACTTATTGGAGTAATGGGGACCTTTGGTATTCATGCTCTTTCACATTCCATATGAGATGAATACATATAGAACCATGGCTCATGGCCATGGTTACTCTTTTTTTCTCCAAGGTATAACATGATGAAGTTTGTTATAAGATACTTGATAAAGTTATATCAAAATATACCTATCATTTTAAAAACACTACAATGAATACTTGAACAAGTTTAGTGCAAACCTGGATCTGGAGCCGATCAGAAGGAAAGATATTCCATCCAGAACTCGACCCCGAATCCGAATAATAGGATCCAGATCTTACATAACTCAAATTTAAACCCACCCAGTATACACTTTTTCAAACAGGAAGTTGATGTAGCCCTTTTGAAATTTTTTCTGCTCTGTCAGCTTGTATATCCGTCTTTTTCAATTATAGTGGGATGTTCATAAAACCATGAAACTATTCAAACGGAATGGGAGTGGAACTTAGCTGTAGAAGCATGAACTTAGATAGCTGGAATGAAGAATCAAACCGGTAACTACCTTTAAAACTCAAGATCAAAGTACTACTTAAAACACTGCTACTTAATAACACACTTAAATCATGAAGTCAAAATGCTAGCTGAAGAGATAATCTCATACAGTTAAAGGACACAGCTGCCGTCCTTTCTTTTCTTTTTTCCAACCTGAAAATAGGGGGGAAAAAACAAAGAGGCACGTCAAATCAACGGCCAGGATGGATCCATTAGCTCCGATGGGGACCGATCCAATGAAAGGTCAAGTGATATGGACGGCTGATGATTACGATAGCGACGTGGCCCTTTCAATTTCGCAAGCTCCAGCTTCTCTCTTTTTTAACCGTACGTTTTAATTAATCAAACAATTAATTAAATAATTAATTGCAGTCGAACACTCGAGAACCACGAGGGGGCTCGCTCGCTTTCCGCATGCATCAGATTCTTTCCCTGATGGCACCGTCGTTATTTCGCTGAATTCTCGGCGTCAAGTTCGGAAAGGGGACGAAAAATCTGGGGAATGTCCGCCGCGTAGGATCGGTCGTCGGGCTGCCAATGGATTGCTGACACGTAGACGGCGTATGGGATTCTCTGCGACCATACAGGGGCAGCGGGGATCCCTGTCAACCACGTGGAGAAAGGCATCTGGGAATTATTATATTTTTCGAAAAAGTTTCTTTTTAATTTTTGTTTTTTATTTCGGGGAAAAAAACATTAGTATAAAGAAACATTTGTTGTTGCTTGGCTTGGGGATAAGGATTTGAGGCGCTGGGGTGGGCCCCACTGCAATAGCCGGCGCTCCTCTCGTTTGCAAAAGGACAGAGGAGAGAGAAAGATGCTTTGTTTTTCTTTTTAAAATTTTAAGGACAAGATCAGGGGGCAACGGATTCCTGCAAGGTTGGCCACTTTCTGTTTGCGGGGGGAATCTGAGCCCTTCACGTTTTCGTTGCTCCTTCCTACCTTCAAGTTGTACTCTCAGTTCATGTTCCTCAGATTCTCTCCCAATGAGAGGTTAAAAAGGGAAAAAAGAAAAAATATATCGTTGTAACTAATTTTTTTTTGTAATCATAGCAGTTAATCAACTAAAAAGATGCTCACACCATAACCGGTAAGGGAGCCAACTGAGGTTGCCATTGGACTCGTTAAAATACACTGGTGAGATCTGGATCCGTTAGTAGGGATTTGACTCGAACCTATATCTTTGCCAAGTAGCTCAGAGTAGGGGAAGATAATTCAAAAATAGCTCGGATTTGCTCTCAACAGCTCGGACATGACCTAAACCGCAGGGGGCAGCCTTGTGATAATCCGGACCTGGTTCTAATACATCAGATTGTGACATACTAAGCCCGGATCAGCTGGCTCAGTGCCCAATCGGCGGCCAATAGCTCGGATTGAACCCGATCAACTCGGGGATAGCTCGTTCAACTCAGTCGACTACCATTTACTATAAACCACATTGATGTAAAACATGTCACTATATAGGGACAAACACTAGAGGTAGTGTGAATAGTGTTACATAAAATTAAATGAAAATTACGCCAATTAAAACTTAATCAACCAACTATGTAGAATAGAGAGACGATCAACGACAGAAATAATGAGCATTGCAAACATAGAATTTTACTCTGGTTTGGATATCCAAGTCAATCCAGACTTTATGTATCCTACTCCAACCCCTCAAGTAAATCCCACTTGAGAAATCCACTAAACCCTCTTGTGGAAACCCCAACAAAAGTAAATCGAAATGCAATCGATGCTTGTATTCCTACGGCCCGAAAATACGCAATCTCACAAACCGAGAGCTCTCAAAGAGAGCGAAGTAAAAATTACAATACAGTAACATGAAATATACCTACACTTTCATATACCTTAAATATACTTACTTGTGAAGACTAGGAGTGTGTAGAAGAGTGCTCTAGGATGAGTAAATGTAGCATTAATGATCTTGTCCAAAGATTGACAACATTCAATGTATGAGTGAGCTTTTGAGCTCTAATGGACAAGAGATTAATTGAGCACTAAAAGAAGAAGATGAGAGTTGAATGTTGATTCAATAAAGTCTTTAGAGTTGTTCAAGAGTTCTAAAAAGTTCCCTCACATCTGCCTTAAATATTGCTTAAGGAATAGCCCAAAAACCAAACAAAGCATGGTTGCAATTAATGTTGTAACAGGTCAAACGGCTAGATTCTTGCAAAATTAATCGGCTGAAGAAGGATGATTAGACGTATGGATAAATGTTCAGTCGTCTGATAATAATGCATCAGACACTTGATAAAGGAGCCTAGGGACTATTCAACTCTCTGAAAATAAATTTGACTGGCTTAGTCGACCGATGAAGTATATTATCAGATGTTTGGAAGCAGAGTTAGACGGCTGGGTGAAAAGCGTAAGACGTCTAAGGAGTCAGTAGGATCTAGGCTAAGTAAAACATGCAGGTCAGACATCTGAAGCTATGCCTTCAGACAGCTGATCCTGATATAAAATCTCAATTTTGAGATTTAAAGACTAGGAACCATATGGAATCATCTAAGGTTAATCTAAAGATATGTTCATGATGTGTAAGAGCCTCTAAGTAGTTTATTTAAGGCTTAATAATCTCAAAACACAAAGAAGTAAAGAAATAAATAAATTACATTTTGAATCCTATTTTCTTCCTCTTGAGTTCTTCATCCAAATCCTTGAATAATCTTCAAGTCATAGCTTCTATCAATCGTGGCTTTCGATAATCTTGAATCTATAATTTGGTGACGCTTTAATTAACTGTGTTACGACTAAATATCAACGAGCCCGAAGCCCAACGGCCCACGGCCCGACCTCAAAGGAGAAGCCCACTAGAGAAGACGGGCCCGCCCGAAGGGGGCCCACGGACGGAACGGAAGGCCCAGCCACCTCGCCCTCGGGTACACCTGACTGGCCCTCATTCGGCCGGATTAACCGCCACTCTGAATCCGCGATCCCATGATGGCCATTAACGGACCCGTTAATGGGGCCACCCCACGACGACACGCGAGTGGGAGGAGGCGGAGGCGGATCGTGGGGACGTGAGAGGAGGCAGGACGTGGGGCAATCACGAAGGACCCTATAAGGGGAAGGCCAGGACGACGAAGAGGGGGATCGAAACTCAGGTAACCCACACAGAGGTACTCCATCAACGACCTAGGCTTTTGCCACTCCATTTCCTCCCTCCCCCAAAACTCGCGCCGCCTGGGTTGACGTTCCGGCTTCCTCACAAGCCGGATCTCCCCCGCCGAGTATCCTTTCAGACCCTAATCTGACTTAGGCATCAGAGGGGCTTTGGCCGGAACCTAGGTCCGGCCTCCCTGACGAGTTTCTTCATCTGTCCAGGAAGAAGATATACGAGGCACCGAGGCTACCCCTCAGCGTCGGTCGGCCATCACCGTCACAGTCGTCAGGTGGACGACTGACCGAGTACCGACCCACTCGCAAGGCGCCGAGGCTACCCCTCGACGCGGATACGACCGAGGCCGAGCGCGACTCACTGAGCCGAGGCTTCCCCTCAGCTTTGTAGCGCCGAGAACAAGCGGGCTCGGTGAACCCAAGGGATCCTCAAGTTGGCCCCTTGACCACGTTGACCATACAGCCGACGGTCAACGAGCTGTGGTGAGAAAACACCCGTAAACATCTGGCGCCGTCTGTGGGAACCGAACTGACACCCACGTAAAACCACCGAGATGGAACCAATTAGCAACGGCTTAGGGCGCATGCCACCCATCCCGGAGGAGTGCGTGTACCACGCCCCCGTCGAGACCCCAAACGGCTGCACCGCTGGGGAGGCCGACAACGCCCAGCTAGCCACGCAGGGGCAACTCCGAGCCTACGCGCAGGAGACCAACGCCAACATCTAAACTTTAGTTGCGACGATTCAGCAGCTCGTTAGCAGCACTCCCACCCCTGAGGGTGGGGAGGGAAGGGCCTCTCGCCAGGAAGAGGCCCGCCGACCTCTTCGTTCCGCCGTGGTTGCCGACCACGGAAAAGGAGTGCAGAACACGGAAAGGAGGTTCATCATGCCCGGTATTTCCCCGAAGCGATCTCCCACTCCCACCTCACTCAGAGAGGGGAATGGGGGGAACTCGGAGCAGACGGGCGACATCTCAAGGACGGCCTCGTCCGTGCACCCGGGGTCGCACAAACGTAGGCGGGATGATCGTCGATCAGCAAGCGTCCGGTCTTACCAGAGCAGAGGCAGCCAACGGCCAAAGGCCCACCATCAGAAGAATCAGAAAGAATGTTCGCGCCGATCGAGCCCGGCACCCAAGCTGGCAAGGACCTAAGAGGAGGTCAAGCTTCCGCCGGCCCCCTCGTTGCAGCCAAACGGCAAGGAGTCGGGTGAAGGGGAGCGACCCGGGTGCATCAGCGGAGAACGATGCCCCCTGACTCGAAGAATAACCGAGGCGCGGATACCCGTGAACTTTAAGGTACTGACGCTGGAGAAATACAACGACGTTAGCGACCCCGCAGACCATGTGATGGATTACGAAGGGGTCATGGCGTTCCAGGGGGCCGATGACACCCTGCTCTGCAGGGGCTTCTACTCCACCCTACGGGGGGCTGCTCGGACCTGGTACCTCAGCCTGCCTGGTTGGTCGATAGACATCTTTGAAGAGCTCACCCAGTTGTTCTGCAAGCAGTTTATGGCCGGGCGGCAGGTAAAACCCGACTCAGAACACTTGTTCAATGTGGTGCAGGGACCGGCCGAGTCGCTGAGGCACTTCATGCGTCGCTTCAACGTGGAGCGATTGAGCGTGGATAGCTGCCCTGAGCTGGTGGTAAAGGCGGCCCTGAAAAAGGGGCTGCGACATAGGGGATTGAAGAAATCGCTACACAGCGACCCACCGAAGGACCTCGCCGGAATTATGGCCCGAGCAGAGCGCTTCATGCTGACAGAAGAGGCCCTGGCCGTGGATGAGGGTAAGACCAGGCGAGGGACCAAGCACGACAAGAACGATCGTCGTGGGACGGAGGAGCATCAACAAGAGAAGAGGGCCAGAGGAAGACCGCGAAGGGAAGAGCCCCGGCATTCCTCGGTGACCACCGCCCCGGACGTGATCCTAGCGCAAGCCCAGAAGGAAGGACATGCGAGCCGACCTCCCCGAAGGACGAGGAGAGGCGGGAGGGATGAAGAGAAATACTGCAAGTACCAAAAAGATAACGGTCACGATACCGACGACTGTTGGCACTTGAAGAAAGACATCAAGAAGCTGGTGAGCCGAGGGCACCTAAAGAACTCCGCCAATGACCCCGCCTCGGGAGAAGGAACGTCCAAACAGCAGGACAGGGGAAAAGGGGTGAATGCGGTCCAGATGGTCACGCGTATCATCGAGTGAGGAGATAGAGTAAACAGCCGCCGCTCCACCAGGGGAGGGCTACCCTGCCAGAACCTCCCCTGGGTCTTGTTGCCTTTTTCCTTTTTTCCATTACTCCAAATGTATTGTCTCACGGAAATGAAGGCATACAATGTCAGTGCAAATTCTATCACCTGTTTCTTAACAGACGATTCAGGACACGAAGGAAGGTTCAATCAAAGCAACCGTGGTCCGACTAATATGGACCATCCCGAATCACAGCTGCCCACTCCTTCGTTGCCTGTAAGCCGAGGGGCAACTCCCCTCGCCACCGAACGAACCCCCTTCGACGGTCGTAAGCCAAGGGGCAACTCCCCTCGTCACCGAACGAATCTCCTTCGTCGGCCGTAAGCCAAGGGGCAACTCCCCTCGCCACCGAACGAACCTCCTTCATCGGCCGTAAGCCGAGGGGCAACTCCCCTCGCCACTGAACGAATCTCCTTCGTCGCCCGTAAGCCGAGGGGCAACTCCCCTCGCCACCGAACGAGTTTCCTTCGTCGGCCGTAAGCCGAGGGGCTACTCCCCTCGCCACCGAACAAATCTCCTTCATCGGCCGTAAGCCGAGGAGAAACTCCCCTTGCCACCGGACGAATCTCCATCGTCGGCCGTAAGCCGAGGGGCAACTCCCCTCGCCACCGGATGAATCTCCATCGTCGACCGTAAGCCGAGGGGCAACTCCCCTCGACACCGAACGAATCTCCTTGACGAAGGAGACTTGTCCTCACGGACCGAGCGACTCGCTCGCTCATAAGGTTGGGGGCAACTCCTCTAACTGACGAGCCCGACGCCCGTTCGCTAGACTAGGGGTACTTACCCACGCGGACCGGGCGACTCGCCCGCTCGTAAGGTTGGGGGCAACTCACCCAGCCGACGAGCATGGCAGCCGGCCGAAAGCCAAGGGATGACCTCCCTCGCACACCAAGTGACCCACTCGCTCGCCTAGCTGAGGATAATCATCCCAATGGACAGGCTCAGCGGGAAGAACGACATCCCAAGCCAAACGATCCCGGGACAACAACCCTATACGAGGGCGAAGACGCCCACCCGATCTAGGAACATTGAAGGCTATTCCAAAAAGGGGAACCCCTGAAAAAGAGACCAGTTACGCAAGAAGAATTGACCAGAAGATATCATTTTCATTAATGGTATGGGTTACATATCACTCAGCAATGTCCTCTTGAGCGCTATTGTTGACAACAAAATTTGTCACCCAAGAAAGGGGACAGGATACAAGAGCTTTTCAGAGGTCCGGAGCACCGTTGTTGACAACAAAATTTGTCACCCAAGAAAGGAGACATGATACAGGGGCCCCTCAGGGGTCAGGAGCACGAGAGACCGCGTCATCTGGGGCCTCGCCTTGCTCCGAGCAGTGGGGATCGGCGTCCCCCAGTGGAGGGAGGATCGGTGCCCGGGTGAGCTCCGCAAACTACCGGAATGACTCCCTAACGAACTCCACTATGCGAGGGGTAAGGAGGTCCTCATAAGTCCCGAAGACCTCCCTCAGGACCGACGCAATCTTCGGCCTTATGGCCGTGTCGACGCCCTTCTCAGCCTCCTCGGCAAAACGGAGCCTCCGGCGCAGCTCGGCGAGTTGTCCCCAAAGATCCTCCCTCTCCCACCGGAACTTCTCTTCCGCTTCCCGGACCACGCCATGGACATCCACAAGATCTCGCTTGAGATCATGTACTTGAGACTCGAGCTCGTCGGCGCGGCGGCGTTGCTGACGAGCCTCCATGCGGGCACCTTGAAGGGCTATGTTAGCCTCCCCTGCCTGAGCGCGCTCCCGATTCAGGGAATCCTCGAGGCTCCTCAATTGGGTCGCCCGGCGTTGCGCCTCGACAGCCATCGCGGTGGCCTGCGAACGAAAGAAAGGTGGGTTACACCAAGGAATGTTAAAGGGCAAGACAAACTGCCCGAGAAAGACAGTAATTCAAACCTGTCGGAGATGATTGACCAGAGAATTAGACAACATGTCCACGGGGACAACTCCAAGAGAGAACGGTCCCCCGGGAGGACGGGGTCCGCCGCCGGTCGACTCGCCGAGGCCATATCAAGGGGCACCAAGTCCCCGGAGGGATCAACAGGCCCCACTGAGGCGCTCGGCAGGACGCTGAAGGCCCCCAGGACCGAGGGGAAATCCGAGAGAGTGATGACGGCGTGGGCGGTAGGGTCGGGTGAAACGGTCGACACTACCGCCTTGCCGGGACCCATCGGCGTGACGGTGGGAGTCGGAGAAGCGGCGCGCCCACCGTTCTTCCGCGACTACTTCCCATTGGGGCCAGCGGAAGTTGGGGGAGAGCGCTTACGGCTCCCGCCCGCAGATGGCCGAGGAGCCGATCCGGAACCCTCCACAAGGAGAGGGTCGGCCCCCGTGGCCTCCCCTCCAGGGGCATCCGATGCGACCCGTGGGGGGGACCTGGCCTCAATCCTTCCCGAAGGAGGCTCAGACCGGCGCAACTCTTCATCTACAGAGCGACGAGGCGCCCGTCCAGAAGAGCTCCCACGGCCCCGACGAGATCCCAGGCGAATAAGCTCGTCGACGTCATGGGTGAACTCACGGCCAGACATGCCTGCGAGAGAAAGAGAAATCAGTGTGAGCCAAAGGTTAAACGGAGGGAAGGGAGACAACTAACCAGGGGACCACAGAGTGCTCTTCAGAAGAAGGTCGTCCAGCAAATGCCAGACCGATCTCTCCTCGAGAGAAAGCGACGATATGAGACGGGCCGCGGCTCGCTCGGCCTCAGATAAAGTTGCTGTCCTGTCGGTTTGTTGCAAACTCCCCCAACCAGTCAAGATAACCGAGACTCGGGGAAAGACAACAAAAATAAAGCTAGAGTCCCAGTTCCCCGACCAAGGGGGTATACCGAGCAGGCACACTCGCCCCGCATGGGCTCAGAGGTGCACCCAAGAACCGAGTCCAACCGTCTGGATCCGGTAAAAATGAGAGAGAAGGGGGAGAGACAGCTCCAGGCCGTGAGTGATACAAAGCATAATAAACCCAGTCAGCACCGCGACAGAGGATGGCGTTAGCTGGCACATGGCAACTTTCAAGGAGTCAGTGAATCGAATGATAAAAGGGTGGAGGGGGAAACGGAGCCCCAGATGGAACATCTCGACGTATACGCCGACCTCGTTACTCTGCAGAAAGCAGATCCGCTCGTCTCCAAAGGGAATCCGAACGTCATAGGGATAACATAGGTACCTCTCTCGTATCTCCCTAGTGACTAAGAAAGGGGCCATGGATGACGATAGGAGGATCGATGGAGGGATGCCTAATCTCTCGGAAGACGAGGCCACATCGTTCCCGACGGGATCCGGAAAAAGCTTTCCTTTCCCTTTACCTGGGACCCCCGGGGACGGCGACGGAACTTTGGGCCTCGAGGAAGGGGCATGATCGGGACCAGAAGTCGGTCCGACGGAACATGTATCACTTATCCTAAGCCTGGCCATAGACCGAGTTAAAGAATGGAAGAATTACCTTGGTAAGAGCGGGAAAGAAGACAGATGACGTGAAGAAGAAGCTGGCAAAACGGAGAACAAGAAGGAACGAGCGCGAAAGAGTTGAAGCCCGAGGGATTGGAGCGTATATATATAAAGGGCGAAGGAGGGATCTGAACCGTCAGGGGAGATCGCGTGGCGACATCAAAACGACGGCGATGCTTCGAAAACTGCACCAGCGGAAGTT